>CAUYUJ010016283.1:824451-856951 GCA_963575745.1 Prorocentrum cordatum
CGACGCGAGACTCGTATGCCACATGCAGCGGCGAAGGAAAGGGGGGTGCCTCAGTCAGAGGTGGCGCGGGCGGCGCTGGCGCTGGCGCCGGTGCTGTCTCCTCGCCCTCCTGGGGAACAGAAGGAAAGCAAACGCTTTCATCATGGAAAACAAATCAACACCTCCTCCTCTTCCTCCTCCTCCTCCTCCTCCTCCGCTTCCTCCTCCTCCTCCTCCCTTTCCTTCCTTTTCCTCCTTCCTTTCCTCCTCCCCTTCCTCCTCCCTTTCCTCCTCCCTCTTCTCCTCCCTCTGCTCCTCCCTTTCCTCCTCCCTTTCCTCCTCCCTTTCCTCCTCCCTTTCCTCCTCCCTTTCCTCCTCCCTTTCCTCCTCCCTTTCCTCCTCCCTTTCCTCCTCCTGTTCCTCCTCCCTTCCCTCCTCCTTTCCTCCTCCCTTTCCTCCTGCCTTTCCTCCTCCCTTTCCCTCTCCCGTTCCTCCCCCCTTTCCTCTGCCTTTTCTCCTCCCTTTCCTCCTCCTTTTCCTCCTCCTTGTCCTCCACCCAACAATAGGCTGGTTGGGGAAAATATGCCAGCGAAAGACTCAACCATATGCAGTTGTGAATACCGCGTTGTGAGGCACCGCTTTCGGCGGAGCTTCCCATGGGGCCGCGTGACGTGTGAGGGGTGTGCGGAAATGGGTGTGCGAAACCGCAAATGGACTTTGCCACTCGGACCTTCGGTGGAGCTCCCTGTGGGGCCACGAAACGTTTGAGGGGTGTGCCGAAATGGCCAGGGAACTGCAAGCGAACTTTACCACTGGGGCCTGTGGTGGACCTCCTCATGGGGCCGCGAAACGTGTGAGGGGTGTGCCGATATGGGCGGGGAACCGCATGAGGCCTTCAGTGGAGATCCCTAAGGGGCCGCGAGACGTGTGAGATGTGAGCCGAAATGGGCGGGGAACCGCATGTGGACTTCGTAACTGGGGCCTTCGGTGGACCTCCTTATGTGGCCGCGAAACGTGTGAGGGGTGTGCCGAAATGGCCAGGGAACCGCATGTGGACCGTGCCACTGGGACCTTCGGTGGAGCTCCCTATGGGGCCACGACACGTGTGAAGGGTGTGCCGGAATTCGTGGCGGGGACGCATGTGGTCACAGCCACCGGGGCCCCCTATAGGGCCACGAAACGTGTGAGGGGTGTGCCGAAATGGCCGGGGAACCTCATGTGGATTTTGCCACTAAGACCTTCAATGGAGCTCCCTATAGGGCCGCGAAACGTGTGAGGGGTGTGCCGATATGGGTTGGCGACTACATGTCACAGCCACTGGGGCCTTCGGTGAAGCTCCCCATGGGCCCGCGAAACGTGTGAGGGGTGTGCCGAACAGGTTGACATGAGGGCAGATGGAAGATGATGGGAGGAGGGAGGAGGGAGGGGGGTGAGGTGACGCGGGGCGCTGTCTCTTCAAACGAGGACCCAACATCATAACTAGGATGGTTGGGAAAAAAGCCGTGGCCACGTCGGCACCCCGGCTTTTGAAACTCACGAAGACTGTTGAAATCTTCAGACCGAGCGGTGCAAGGGCGAAAAGCAGGGCAGCTTCTGGGAGAGGGCAGTGAGGCCGCTGCAGGAGCGAGGTGAAAGGGCGAGAGAAGGCAGTCGCAGGGAAAAAGGAGAACAAGAAGAGCCCGCGCGAAAGGGGAAGTGCACGGGTGGAAAGCGGTAGAAAAAACGCGAATTCCCTGGATCGGTGCTGGACCCCCCTCCCTGGCGCGCGGAGCTCGCCAGGAGCTGCACCGGAGGCGCCGCCAGGCGGGGCCAGCGCCGACCCAGGGAATCCGCGCGCGCGGACCTCCGAAAGCTTCTGTTTTAGTGGGGGCGTCTTCCTCGAAGCGGGGCAGCAGAGAAAGGGAGGAGGCAGGAGGTGCTTCCTCTGAGTTTCCTGGCGCCCACAAGTGGTGGGGGAGGAGGAGGAGGAGGAGGAGGAGGAGGAGGAGGAGGAGGAGGAGGAGGAGGAGGAGGAGGAGGAGGAGGAGGAGGAGCAGGAGGAGGAGGAGCAGGAGGAGGAGGAGGAGAGGAGGGAGGGGAGGAGGAGGGGAGAGAGGAGCAGGGAGTAGCAGGGAGATGCAGGGGCGAGGGGAGGGAGGAGGAACAGGGAGGAGGAGGAGGAGGAGGAGGAGGAGGAGGAGGAGGAGGGCACGCTCTCGAAGCGTGGTGACCCACAGCTTCTACATTTCACTGCCCAGCACTGGGAGTTGAAGCTGTAACAGTTCTCATCCCCGAGGGAGGCGGAGGGGGAGGAGGCGGAATGGAGGCCACCCAAACGGGGTCGAAGGATCGCGCCGCATCGGCGATGCATCGGCGACGTCGGCGTGGAGAAAATCGGGCTCCACATTGAGCCGCATCTCCGATGCATTGACGATGCGACGCGATACCCCGACACCATCTACTCCGACTGCCTCCAGGTGGCCGGGAGGGAGGGAAGGGGAAAGAGCGAGGGAGGCGAGGCCGTTTGCGGGAACTCTATCCCCCGCACTCGCCCCTGGGCGCCGCGCCCAGCCGCGCGCGCGCCCTCGGAGGGGCCGGCCCCAGCGCGCCAGCCGCGATCGGCGGTACGCATACCACAAGAAGGTGAACATCCAAGAGACGATGATCATCCACCTGCGGGTGAACATCCACCAATTGTCGAACGACAAACCAGACATCTATTACATCCGCTACGAGACCTATCCACCTCGGTGGAAACTCACCGGCAAGTATGCCGAGACCATACACGCGTACAGGAGTACGAACAGACGTAACTCTCAAGAGAACGGGCTACCTCATCCGACAGGCTACAACCACACCTCCACAATATCTGGCGTCAGGATGTCGTCCAATACAGGACGGGACGGTTGTGTAACATGCAGCCCGAGGACGAGCTGCGTAACAGGCAGCCCAAGTGCGACAACGAACACAAGGAACGACACGACCGAGCAGACCGAAGGGGCTACTAAGTACGTCGTCGTGGAGGTACTGGTGGACAACGGCCGCGCCGCCTACGACGAGTACGACTACGGACGCGCCGCATACTACCAGTACGACTACGGCAGCTTTTTCGATAGAGACCTGTACTCCTACGATCCCCACGACTACCCCGGCTGCTAGGTCGTGGAACACTACGACTTGGCAGCCGACGACTCCGATTCGGACCTCGGGGCCTACGAAGAGAGCGTGCCGTATGAGCTGCTACAGCCACCAGCAGAGCGATCAGGGCCACCAGACGACCTTCGGGGACCACAAGCTGAACTACGAGGACCTCCAGCTGGGCCACGAGAGGCATCAGGAGAGGTGCCAGGGCCACCTGCCGAGCTACAAGAATCACCAGAAGAGCTACAAAGGCAATCAGCTGAGCTACAAGGCAACTCGCTCAACTACGAGGGCCACCAGCAAGGCTACGAGGACCACAACCTGAGCTACGGGAGCCACTTGCAGAGCTACCCAGACCACCTGCTGAGCTACCAGAGCTTCCAACGGTTCTACGAGGGCCACCAGCTCGACTACGAAAGCCTCCAGCTGAGCCACGAGAGACACCAGGAAGGGTACCAGGGCCACCTGCTAAGCAACAAGGGCAACCAGCCCAGCTGTGAGGGACAAACCTGAACTACGAGGGCTACAAGAAGAGCTAGGAGGACCACAACCTGCCCTACGGGAGCCACTTGCAGAGCTTCCTGGGCCACCTGCTGAGCTACCAGAGCTTCCAACAGACCGACAAGGTCCACCAGCTAAACTAACAGGACCCCAAGCACAGCTACGAGGGCCACAAGCATGACTACAAGGACCTCCAGCTGAGCCATAAGAGGCACCAGCCACCTGCTGACCTACAAGAATCACCAGCAGCGCTACAAGGCAACTCTCTTAACTACGAGGGCCACAGGCTGAACTACGAGGGCCACTAGCAGGGCTACGGGGACCACAACCTGCCCTACGGGAGCCACTTGCAGAGCTTCCTGGGCCACCTGCTGAGCTACCAGAGCTTCCAATAGTTCTACGAGGATCACCAGATGAACTACGAGGACCTCCAGCTGAGCCACGAGAGACACCAGCCACCAGCTGACCTGCTAAAACCACCAGCAAAGCTACAAGGGCCACTGGCTGAACTGCGAGGTCCACAGCCTGAACTATAAGAACCACACGCAGGGAAACAAGGACCACCTGCTGAGCTACAAGAGCCACCTGCTGAGCTACGAGGACCACAGGCTGTATTACAAGGATCACACGCCGGGCTACAAGGACCACAACCTGCCCTACGGGAACCACTGGCAGAGCTACCTCGGCCACCTGCTGAGCTACCAGAGCTTCCAACAGACCTACGAGGGCCACCAGCTCAACTACGAGGACCACAAACACAGCTTCGAGGGCTACGACGACGACCAGCGGGCGCAGGGCTTCAGCCTGAGCTAGGAGGGCAACCAGCTGGGCAACCTGAGCTGCGAGGGTCACGAGCTGAGCTGCCAACAAGTGGAAAGACTAGACTCCTGAAGACCTGCCAGATCCACCAGCTGAACTGATAGAACCTGGAGCAGAACTTCCTGAACCACCAGCTTAGCTTCCAGGGCAGCCCGCGAAGCTACGAGGGCCACAACCTGAACTACGCGGTTCGCAAGCAGATCTACGAGAGCCTCCTGCTGAACTACCTGGGCAACAAGCCGGACTGAACTGCCAACCAGCTGAAAGCTGCGCTACGAGTGCCGCAAGCAGAGCTGCGACACTTACTAAAAATCCTACTGGGGACACCTGCTGCTCTACAAGATCAGACAGCAGAGGTACCAGGGCCACCAGCTGCGCTGAGACCCTGGCTCAGAATTTACATAGAGGATAGTGAGGTGGCCTCTCCTCCTCCTCCTCCTCCTCCTCCTCCTCCTCCTCCTCCTCCTCCTCCTCCTCCCTCCTCCTCCTCCTCCTCCATCCTCCTCCTCCTCATCTCCCTCCTCCTCCTCCTCCTCCCTCTCCTCCTCCTCCTCCTCCTCCTCCTCCTCCTCCTCCTCCTCCTCCTCCTCCTCCTATCCTCCTCCTCCTCCTCCTCCTCCTCCCTCCTCCTCCTCCTCCTCCTCCTCCCTCCTCCTCCTCCTCCTCCTCCTCCTCCTCCTCCTCCTCCTCCTCCTCCTCCTCCCCTCCTCCTCCTCCTCCTCCTCCTCCTCCTCCTCCTCCTCCTCCTCCTCCTCCTCCTCCTCCCCTCCTCCTCCTCCTCCTCCTCCTCCTCCTCCTCCTCCTCCTCCTCCTCCTCCTCTCGGAAAAAGTCCCCCGGAGGCGTCGGGGGGGCCCCGCTCTCGCGTCGGCTGAGCGCCCGCGCGCGGAGGCCCGCGCGCGCGAGGGGGTGGAGCAGAGACGCCCGAAGGCGCTGCGGAGGAGAGGGAGGGAGAGGGAGGCACCGATCGAGCGGCGATCTGAAGAGAGGGCGAGGCGCCCCCATGGCCTCGTCGCCGCCCCTCGCGGCCAGCCGCACGCTGCTGCCGCGGGCCCAACGCGCCGCCGGCGCAGCGGGCCTGGGCAGCGCCACCCAGGAGGCCTGGCGGCTCGCGGGGCGAGCAGCATGCCGCAGCTGTTCCTGGTGTCCACGGAAGGTGCTGGGCGTTTCTGCGAGCTCCTGGCCGTTTCTGGAGGCCCTCGTCGCCACGGCCAGGCAGGGCTCGGGCGGAAAACTGGCCGACCTGGACCCAGGAGAAGTCCGTCGCCCCGTTTTGAACGGAGGTGTATCGGTCGGTGGGAATTCTCAAGAACCGGGTGGTTTCTTAGGAGCCCCCCGGGCCCTTTGTCAGACTGCCCCCCCCGTTCTGAAAGACCCCCCGCCCTCTTGATTGGCAGGCCAGCAGAACCCCTTTCGTGCGCGCTGCAAGCTTGCGGCGCGCGGGGCGGCGGCGGACCTGGAGACCGGCCTTCGAAGGTCCCCAGAAAGCGTATCAGCGCCAGCGTGCGCCTGTCCACCTACGGGTTTTTTTGTTGACAGCGTTTAGCCTCCGAGGGCCATCGCCGGGCCCCGGGACCTCCGAGAGTTGTCTCAGAGTGAAGAGGGGTCCCCAAGGAGGGGGCCCAGACTCGTGCGTGCGTGCGTGCGTGCGTGCGTGCGTGGGTGGGTGGGTGGGTGGATGGTGGTCGGGGTGGGGGTGGGGGTTGGGGTTGTGGGCGTGGGTGTGGGTGTGGGTGTGGGTGTGGGTGTGGGTGTGGGTGTGGGTGTGGGTGTGGGTGTGGGTGCGCGAGTGTGTGCGCGTGTGCGCGTGTGCGCGTGTGCGCGTGTGCGCGTGTGCGCGTGCGCGTGTGCGCGTGTGCGCGTGTGCGCGTGTGCGCGTGTGCGCGTGTGCGCGTGTGCGTGTGCGCGCGTGCGCGCGTGCGCGCGTGCGCGTGTGCGCGTGTGCGCGTGTGCGTGCGTGCGTGTGTGTTGTGTGTGTTGTGTTTTGTGGTTTGTGTTGTGTGTTGTGTGTTGTGTGTTGTGCGTTGCGTGTTGCGTGTTGCGTGTTGTGTGTTGCGTGTTGCGTGTTGTGTGTTGTGTGTTGTGTGTTGTGGGTTGTGTGTTGTGTGTTGTGTTGTGTGTTGTGTGTTGTGTATTGTGTGTTATGGTGTGTGTTGTGTGTTGTGTGTTGTGTGTTGTGTTGTGTGTTGTGTGTTGTGTGTTGTGTGTTGTGTGTTGTGTGTTGTGTGTTGTGTGTTGTGTGTTGTGTGTTGTGTGTTGTGTTGTGTGGTGTGTGTGTGTGTGTTGTGTGTTGTGTGGTATGTGTTGTGTGTTGTGTGCTGTGCGTTGTGTGTTGTGTGTTGTGTTGGGTGTTGTGTTGTGTGCTGTGTGTTGTGTGCTGTGTGTTGTGTGTTGTGTGTTGTTGTGTGGTGTGGTGTGTATTGTGTGTTGTGCGTTGTGTGTTGTGTGTTGTGTGCTGTGTGTTGTGTGTTGTGTGTTGTGTGTTATGTGTTGTGTGTTGTGTGTGTTGTGTGTGGGACGCATGCGGGCGGTCCCACCGGGTGCTTCGGTGGAGTTCCTTAGGGGCCACGAAACGCTGGACTAGCTGGGGGCAAATGCAAAATGTGGTTTTCGGGACGCATACGGACGGTGGCACTGGGGCCTTCGGTGGAGCTCCCTATGGGGCCGCGAAGCGCTGCACTGGGTGGGCGGAAATGCCAAATTGGGTTTCGGGACGCACGCGGACGGTCTATGAGGCCACGAATCGGTGCGCTGGGTGGGTGAAAATGCCAAATTGAATTTTTTGTTGGGGGGATGCGGACGGTGGCACTGGGGCCTTCGGCGGAGCTCCCTATGGGGCCACGAAACGCTTTACGGGGTGGGCGAAAATACCTAATTTGGCATCCGGGACGCGAGCGGACGGTCCCACTGGGGGGCTCGGTAGTTCCCTACGGGGCCACGGAACGCTGCACTGACTGTGTGAAAATGCCAAATGGGCTTTCGGGTCGCACCCGGACGGTCCCACTGGGGCCGTCGGTGGGGCTCCCTATGGGGGCACGTAACGCTGCACTGGGTAGGTGAAACGCAAGGGGGAGGGAGGAGGGGGCCACGAAACGCTGTACTGGGTGCGCGGGACGCATGCGGACGGTAGCACTGGACCTTCGGTGGGGCTCCCTATGGGGCCACGAAACCCTATACTGGGTGGGTGAAACGCACGGAAGAAGGAGGAGGGGGCCACGAAACGGTGTACTGGGTGGGGGGGCGCATGCGGACGGTAACAGTGGGGTTTCCTATGGGGCCACTGAACGCTGTACTGGGTGGGTGAAACGCAGGGAGGAGGGAAGAGGGGGCCACGAAACGCCATGCTGGGTGGGGGGGCGCATGCGGACGGCAGCGTTGGGACCTTCGTTGGGGTTCCCTGTGGAGCCACGAATTGGTGTGCTGGGTGGGTGAAACGCACGGAGGAAGGAGGAGGGGGCCACGAAACGCTGCCCTGGGTGGAGGGGACGCATGCGGACGGTAGCACTGGGACCCTTCGGTGGGGCTCCCTATGGGGGCACGAAACGCTGTCCTGGATGGGTGAAACGCAGGGAGGAGGGGGAGGAGGGAGAAGGAGGGAGGAGGGGGAGGGGGAGAAGGAGGAGGAAAAGGAGAACGCGGGAAGCGTAAATTCAAAACGAGGACCCAACACCACAGGATGATTAGGAACAATTTGGAAGAGTTTCACGGACTCCGATGACCAACGTACCAATGATTTTGTGTTGGAAAGATTCAGGATTATGCGGGCGCAACAGTTATGTTGATCAGCGTTGTTGTCGTTCAAGGAATGGCGTTCGGGCGCGATTCCCGATTGCCAAGATGCAGCAGTCAGGTTGATCCGTGGCGTTGAAAGCCCGAGAACAATGTTTCGGCATGCTTCAAGGTCTTCAAACGATTGTCTTCCAAAGAGGCAGTTCCCCCGATGGAAGTGAACCGCTGTAAGGGCTTATGAAGAGAGTGCTTGGAGGGAAGGTTACTTCCGCCATCATGGATGGCTCTTGGGTTTACACTGGTTTTCCTTCTTGTCCTCCTCCGCCGCCGCCGCCACCTCCGCCTCCGCCTCCGCCTCCTCCGCCTCCGCCTCCGCATCCTCCTCCTCCTCCTCATCATCATCAGCCTCCGCCGCCTCCTCCATGTATTAGTTGTCCTGTCTGGACAACTATTAATAGTGTGGATAATTGCTGCGGTTACGAAAAAAATGCTAGTATTGGTCAGAGTAGCTGCAGTAGCAGCAGCAGCAGCAGCAGCAGCAGCAGCAGCAGCAGCAGCAGCAGCAACAGCAGCAGCAGCAGCAGCAGCAGTAGCAGTAGCAGTAGCAGTAGCAGTAGCAGTAGCAGTAGCAGTAGTAGTAGTAGTAGTAGTAGCAGCAGCAGCAGCAGCAGGAGTAGTAGTAGTAGTAGTAGCAGTAGCAGTAGTAGTAGTAGTAGTAGTAGTAGTAGTAGTAGTAGTAGTAGTAGTAGTAGTAGTAGTAGTCGTAGTAGTAGTAGTAGTAGTAGTAGTAGTAGTAGTAGTAGTAGTAGTAGTAGTAGTAGTAGTAGTAGTAGTAGTAGTAGTAGTAGTAGTAGTAAGTAGTAGTAGTAGTAGTAGTAGTAGTAGTAGTAGTAGTAGTAGTAGTAGTAGTAGTACAGGTACGCATATAAGTACAGCAAACTTGAATAGGAGTGTCGTTTATGTTACCAATCGTACTATCCCTATTAACACTTGTATTTCCACCAGCACCAGAACTATCATTAGTTTGCTAGTACGGCCGTTAAGTATTAAGTGTACGATGCGTTATTGTTAATAAGATGGTTACTAAAAATACACTGCTATTGCTATGTACCTCTATGAATACGAGTGATGATAATCGTATTATTCTGGGGACCCATACTATTAGAAGTGGTGGTAGTAGTGTTACAACTGAAATTAACATTGCAAGTGTAATACTATTAGTATGACTAGACTAGTAGAAATAGCATTAGTGATCGTACGAATCGTACTATGATTATGAATGTTGTTCTTGTCGTTACCACGATTAGGATTAGTAGTAGCCCTAGTATCGCAGATAGTCGTAGCATTACTCATATTAGTGGTGCTGGTATTACTCACGGCGATACGATTGGTAAGATTAAGAAAATTAATATTACTTGCATGAATATTAGAATTAGCATGAGTAGCCTCATTCATAATAAGATTACAATGAGTATTAGTATTCGTCTTCGTACCACGGCAAACATTACAAATCGTATGTTCAGTATGATTGCTCTCATGACGCTAACCACTATTCATCGTATTATGACGAACGGTTTCGCGCTCGTAGAATTACAAGTCACAGCATCATTCGTAGTAGAATTAGTTTATTACTAGTAGTAATATTCGTCTTTTTGTTACTAGTACCCTTCATATTCGTCGTATGATGCGTACTCGTATTGTGTTAGTACCGTCTGCTCTGAGTCGCCTGATTAGTCGTACCTCTCGTGCTACGTGTATGATTGTTCGCTTTATGCACAGTACAACTACTATTCGTGTTGCTATGAATCGTATTATTTTTTGTCCGTTTAATAATAGCACTAATATGATCTATATGTTTGTTATTATCATACTTGGTAGTACTAGATGTTTGGTTATGACTTGTGATATATTCCTGCATCTGATCATTGTTAGCACGCTTGTCATTATGATTGATCCTCCTCCTTCTCTTCGTCCTCCTCCTCCTCGTCCTCCCCCTCCCCCTCCCCCGTCCATATCCCCATCCCCCTCCCCCTCCTCCTTCTCCTCCTCCATACCCTGCTCCCCCTCCTCATCCTTTAACAGTCCTACATGTCCTACAAGAACGAGTCCCGCAATGCAAGACTCGCCTACCTACGCCTACGCAGGGACGATCCTGGGGAAAAATGACCTCGGGTCCCGGACCAAGCTCACAATTGAAGAGAATGCGTTCACCACCCCCTGTAAGGCTTAGGGGTTGGATGAATCAGCAATTCTACACCGTTGGTGCAAGAGCCGCAATGAAAACGGGAGGCCCCAGAACTTTCCTGTCTGAGGATCTCGGCCCGCCCCGAGTTAAGCGCCTTCGCGCCAGCCTCTGAGCGGCCAGCCCCTGTTTCTCAAGATTGCACCCCTTCCCCAGCAGATCTCTTTTTCCGCCTCCTCTTCTTCCTCCTCCTCCTCCCTCCTCATCCTCCTTCTTATCCTCCTCCTCCTCCTTTTCCTCCACCTCACATTCCTATCCGTCATATGTGATAATCCTCCTCGTCGGTCCCATCCACATCCTCCTCCACTTCGTCACCGTCGCCACCACCGCTAGCAACATCGTCATCAACATCACTGGAAGAGGACGCAAGCGAAGCAAAGTAGTGCAAGGGCCGAGGACGTGCCTGGGACGCCGCGACCACATACGCGGCGATCGCCAGGGCGCCAAAGGAGCACCTGCACCCCACCCCCCACCCCCCAAGCCTTCTGAGAGACAGCGACGGCAAATGAGGCGCATGCGCAAATATGCACGGCGCGGGAGTCGCCGAAAGGAAACCAGAACTGGGTGGCTGCGGGCTCCTCCTCTTTCCTCCTTCTCGCCATCCATCACCTCCCATTCCTCCAGCACCTCCTCCACCCCCTCACACCCAACAACAAAAAACTCAGCGTCGGAAGTACTGACTGCAATGAAGAAAAGGCCCATCGACCTGCGAAAGGAAGCGCCGTTTCGTGATGAGAACAATGCGAGAGGTTTTCGGAACCCTGTGGGCAACCGGCCGTGCGAGTTTTCCCGGCACCTTCTGGGGCACAGGACTCTGGGCCACCTGAAGCCGAACCTCAGCTGGACCCAGAAAAGCCACCAGCCACATACGTGGGAGAAGGAAAAACGGGCAAAGCAAGAGCAAGGGCAACAGGACAGGGAAGCCCGCGCAGATTTTAGGGGCAGTAGATCCAAACGCTGTATCAAACACCCTATTCCAGGTCGCTTTCGCAGCGCGCACATTCGTCTTGAAAGATTGCAGTTGTTTCACAGGTGAAGGCGGCTCCTTTTCAAAAAAGCGGTTATCGATTCAGCGCTGCGCACATTCGTCTTACACGTGCACAGCAGCTGCACGGGTTCGTATGGTTGACGTCCAAGGGATGGTGTTTTGAGACGGTTTGGGACTGTCAGGACGCAACAGCCACGTGCACTCGCTGGGCTCGAGTCCCAGGAGCTGCATTTTGGAACGATTGAGGATGGACGGAATTAAAAAATCCACGTGGATTCGCGGCGTCGAAGTCCCAGGAACGCTGTTTTGGCAATATTGAAGATTCTCAAATGGTTGTCTTCCAATGGAGCGCTACCCGCAATGAAAAGGAATTATGGCAGGGCCCTATGGAGAGGGAGCGTGGAGGGAGGGCTGACTGCAACATCGTTGATGCGTATTTGGTTCACAGTTGTCCTCCTCCTCCTCCTCCTCCTCCTCCTCCTCCTCCTCCTCCTCCTCCTCCTCCTCCTCCGCCAATAGGGGCGCGCAGACCTCAGCAGCCAGCGCGGCGCCGCCGCCCTCGCGGGGCAGCGCCGTCTCCGTCGGGTCTCGCGGCATCCATCCCCACCTGAGGGGGGGGGGGGGCAGGCCGGTGGCGCTAGAGGACCCACTGGGGATGGGGCTAGGTCAGACGATGATGAGATGCACGAGCGTGCATTCGACCGGACTCACGAAACCGCATCGGTCGATCGCTTCGCCATCCGCCTCTCTGAAGGGGGAGCTCGCGCGCGCAAGGTCGAGACCGATCTGGGAACGACGCCCGACCCCTGATTGCCGGGCACGGTCTCGCGGAGCGGGAGGCTCCTGGGCTGGGAGGCCAACGTTCGCGGAGGAGGCACGTGATGTTGTTACCCGTGGCTGTCGGCATGATCACCCCAGCCGTAAACGGCTGAACGACTTCTGTTGTCCCTCGACTTGCGCTGGAAATTCCACGACTTCTCCAAATTTCTCTGGATACCTCTGAGTCTACCTCGACTTGTCTGGATCTACATCGGTTTACGGCAACATGCCTCGATGTATCTGGCTTGATCCCCGCAAGTCGATTGATGAAGAGTCGTCAACTCCTTACGTGGGGACTGGGGGCACAATTCGATTTATAATCACATGTACTATCGACTCTCCATGTGAAGGGGGAAGTGGAGCCACCCCAAAGGCCCAAAGGCTGCGTTGCCAAGTCGATCGATACTGCGTGGGGATTCCAGGGCGCGTAATCAAATCGACTCGACCGTCGACAATACTGGCGTCGGACGTTCCCCATACACGCCATTTTCAAACATCATGTCCGAAGGAAATGAGTCACCAGGCCCCCCTGGGGCGCCAGGCTGGAAAGTCTTCTACTAGACTGCTGCCTTGTGTTATTTGCACTACGTATTGCCTTATGTTTTGTCTCTCCAGTCCTGTCTCCATGTTACTGTCTCCTAGGGTACAGGACGCCCCGAAACAACACCTCGCTGGGGACCTCAAATTGCTGGCCAGACTAGGTTGTCCCAGGACCCCCATACGGACGCCACCGCACGGCAGAGGGCGCAGCCCTGGGACTGTCAAAAACTGCTCTGGACGAACATCCAGCACTGGAGAAGTGGTCAAAGCCTTGGGAGCCGACGTCGTTGTCTTCATCTCCAAGGCGGTGCCAGTGCATCTCCGAGACGCCCACGGACGGCTCGCTGTTTCTGTTTAGTCTAAAGACGAGGGAAGCCTAACAAGACCAGGGAGGGGGGGCGATCTAGGCTCGGTTGGGACGCCTCCTTGAGGGGAACATCCCTGACCAACCCTGGGAACCCCCTCCCTCTTCGTCTGGTCAGGTCTCTCTGCCCCCCCCCCATCTGTGTGTCCAATCCGCCGTGCCGCTCGGAGCGATGCCCCCCGCCCAGGGGACCTCCCTGGAGCGCGCGGAGAGCCCCTCGGCAGTCCGGAGACCTGAAGGGCATGCCGCCTCCGGGCCCCCGCGCGGCCTGGGCCACACGACCCTTGAGCAGCCGCGCGGAGATCAGAAATTCGCAGGCTCCGCTCCCGCGCGGCCAAGCAACGCGCATCCCCTCTGCGGCGGTAATGGTCGTTCCCCAGGGCAGGGCAACTCGGCCAGTGCGGCCGCCCGTCAGCTCTCGGGGCAAAGCAGCACCCACCACCACTGCTACCAGTCCCAGCGCATGTTGAAAAGTGGCCGAGACTCGCCAAGCCGCCATGATGCAAATCTACTGAAAGCAGTGGAATTTCCTGCGACCCCTGGGTCGGAGCGTCCGTTGGATCGGGATGCATCGGTGCGGGTCGAAATCTAATTAGATCGGCCGCGCTGCGCCTTGCAAGCATCGGGCCGCATCGGATCCTGAGAACTTCAAAATCAAATCGGATCGGGCAAATGTCAAGATGGATCGATCGGATCGAATGGTTTGCCTGACGAATTCGGTTGATGCCCGCCGCGTCCGGCAAGGAACTTTTGATTACGTAGTGTGTCGCGGCGGCAGCCCCTTCGACACGCTACGCCTTGCAAGCTGACGGCGTGTCGCTCTGCTTCGTGAAACGGGAGGCTGGGAAACGTTCAGAGCGCTGACACTTGGAAACTGGGACTCCCTTAGCGTAGCGCCGAAGCGTGGCCGGCCAGAACCAGCGGCGCGACACGCTTAGCACGTTCATGACCGTAGTGCTCCGACAAGAGGTCGTCTCGTCGATGTTGGTGTTCGGTCGTCCCTCCTCTGTTTCATTCTGGCGACGACTCGAATCACGTCTGCCAGACCCTGCCTCAGATCTGGCAATGCGTGTGTGTATACATATCTAAACATAGATGTACAAACAAACAAACAAACAAACAAACAAACAACAAACAAACAACCAAACAAACAAGTGTGCATGCATGGATGCATGCATATATTCATACGTTCATACAGTCATACATGCATACATGCACACATGCATACATGGATACACGCATACATGCATACATGCATACATGCATGCATACATGCATGCATACATGAATGTATACATGCATACCTACATACATACATACATACATACATACATACATACATATATACATACATACATACATACATACGTACATACATACATACATACATATATACATACATACATACATCCTTACATACATACATACATACATACATACATACATACATACATACATAAATGCATACATACATACGTACATCCATACATACATACATACATACATACATACATACATACATACATACTTACACGCATACATACATGTACGCATGCATGCATGCATGCATGCACGCATACATGAACTCGGTCATACATACGTACATACATGCATGCATACACACATGCATACATACATACGTACGTGCATATATATATATATATATACACATATATACATACTAGGCCAGGCTATTGCCAAGCCATGACCCTGAAAATGCCACCCCGAGAGCAGAGGAAGAATGGGGAACGGATGCTTCGACCCGCGGCTGCTATTCTCTCGGGCCCTGATTTAGCAGAACGTCTCCGTTTACGGGGCCCTGAAAATGCTCTCCCCCCCTCTTTTTTTTGCGCCGTCTAGGCGCGGCCTTTTCCAGTCCAGTCCAGTCTCAGAGGGTCTCGCACGCTTCCCCGATTGCGGAAAAACGCCTGGCGGGGAGCTGACCAGGTCTTCATGCGGAAGGAGGAGCGGCTCACTTTGGAGGCCCGCCCTCGGTCAGAGGGCTGGTCATGAACACGTGCATTCTGAAGGAGGCGGGATAAATGTGGGCCGGCACGGCCACAGATCCACCAAGCACTGGCACTCGTTGTTCATGCACCGGAAACGACCAATGTATGCCTTCCTGCCCCTTTTGTCCCACGGCGCCTCCTCGCATTCTTCGGCGCACCCTCGCCCTGGGCACACCTCGCGCCTGGCGAGCAGCGACGTCGGCGCGGCGTGAGCCGCCGTCTGAGCAGCCGCCGCCCTCTCGGGCCCAGCCTCGGGCCTCTTCACCTGCACCAGCGCGGCGTGCTCGCTCTCGCCCGTGGCCTCGCACGCCTCGCGCCCCAGGGGCTCGCCGGCGGCCGCCCCCCGACCCAGGAGGATGAGCAGCGGAACCACGGCGACGAGCATTGTGAACGGTACTCCAGAGTTCGTAATAAAGGGAGGGGGGTCTCATTTCGGGGGGGGTCTCTTCCAGGCTATCTTGGAGAGCTGGGGGGTCTGGGGACGATGTTTTGGAGGGTTCTCCCACGGGGGAGGTCTGAAATGGCTTGTCTTGGAGGGTCCAGACCCCCTCCCTTTTATTACGAAATCTGGAGTATCGAGGCACGCGGCGCAGCAAGCAACGCGGCACGGCGCGATGGGCTTGAGCCAGAAGAGGCCCTCCGTGAGATGAAGCAGAACATTCAGAAACGCATGAAGGAGCCCTGGGACACACAAATTAAAAATTTATAATTATAAATAACAGGAGTCCCCATAGTTTCCTATATTTTCTGGGATTTTGTCTTCCCCCCCCCCCGCTTCCCATATTTTCCCATATGTCCTGGGGGATCGACCATTACTTGTGTCTGTGTGTTTTTCTCCCTCCCGAACGTAAGCTTTCCGAACTCCGCGCGGACCGCGCGGACTCCTCGGATCGGCGCTGCCCCCCGCCCCCCTCCCTGGCGCACGGAGCGCGCCCAGGGGCGCCGCCGAGGCGCCGCAAGGGGGGGCGCCCGGCGCACTTCGGGAGGTTTATGTCTATGCAACTTCCACTTCTTCGGTGAGGATGCTCACTGCCTTCTCCTGCGGCAGCTCCTAGGAGGCTCCCATGCCATCTTGTGGATTCTTGCGTGCCGACGCTAATCGACGCTAGCCGACGCTCATCGATGCTGAACCGGCGCTGTCTCACCGGTTCCCGGACGCGAAGCGACGCCAGCGCACTCTAAAGACGGAATTCCGAAGGTACACACGGCTCTCATGATTTGCTGCCGAAGCCTCCCTCCTCCACGGGAAAAGGCTCTCCCCTTAGCCCACTCTCTCGCCATCGCTTGGACGTCCATTCCCTGTGCTTTTCTCGGTTTCGTGGGTGGCTTTTTCGCCAAATGATCAAGGATGCTCCTCGACTGCCCTCGCCGAAGGAAAAATGCACACGTCCGAGCGATGACAAGCCCTCGTCACGCCAAGGAAAGGGGGGGGGCTGGAGCGGCGCGGAAGCCCTCGCTGCACGGGCTGGCCTGACCGCCCTGCCCCATCGGAGAGAGGGCGGGGCATCCGCGCAATTCGGGGATGGACAGACCCCCCTTTAGTAAAACGTGGTTTAGTGAAAACGACCTGAGGCCCAAACCTGGCGGGCGCAAGCCTGGAAAATAACGGCCACGGCGCCCTCTCGAGGACCGAAAACGGACAATTCACTAATCGACGTGTCACTGTTGGGGGTTCTGTCCACCCCCGAGCAACGGGTGCTTCCCCACCTTGGTTCCCTTTCAGATCACACAGCGCGACCAGTGGCCCCGAGAGCGCCGCTCCGCTCTTAGCACGGCGGACGCAAACAACAGCTTACGGTTGGCATCGTAATGATAGCCTGAGGTCGGGCATGTCCCCCTACAGGGGGGTTTTGGAAGAAAAATTCAAAATACTTCAAACATAGCTCAAACATGGTTCAAAAATGCTAAGAACATCGTCCCCAGACAATTTCTTTACTATTTTTTAATATTTCCCCCTGTAGAGGGACAGGCCCGACTTGAAGACTGCGTGCAACATCGATCTCCGAAAGGCACGGTATCCCTGAGGTGAGGCGATCCCGCCAGAAGAGGGCCCCTTCTGCGCACGCTGCCCCCCTGCGAGGGTCCCGTCGGTGCACGCTACTTATCCCCCCTGCGAGGGCTCCCTCGGTGAACGTTACTCACTCAAAATCCCTTATTAATCGTCCCCCGGGTCTGGCTTTTTGAAGCGCCGTTTTTTGTAACTGGGGGGGTCCGGTTTATCAGGTTCGCTGTCTTTGGACTGGAGCTTATGTGGTCCAGTTCATGAAGGCCCTCCGTCGAAGAGGGGGGTCCAGAATATGAGGTCGCATTTGGAGGGGGGTCCGGTTTTTCAGGGGGGTCGACTCATAAGGGATTTGGATTATCCCCGAGGTGGGGGACAGCGCGTAAGGAGCGGGCCGGCTGCGCCCCATCGCACGTTACCTTTGCAACGCCGACCCTACTTCATTGCCCCTGTCTTGCAGACGTGCTGCAGCGGATTTCTGCGTGGATTTCTGCGTGGATGTTTGCCCGACGCGGCGAGCGAAAAACGACGTGAATCTTGCGTGGATTTGTTTCAGTCTTCATTCCTGGCTAGAAAAATCCGCACGAAATTCACCTCGAAATCTGGAACGCAATTCTCCAGGACACTCCGGGCCCATCCTATTGTTTTCCGAGCGAAATCCGCTCTGCCATGCTGGCGCCATGACGTGTTCAATGAGGAGGCGCAGGCGAACCACGATCGCAAAGACACGGGACGAGCAGGATGCGAGTGCGCCGAAGGGTGCGGGGGCCAAGGAAGAGGGTGCTAGCGTTAGGTCGGGCATGTTTCCCTACACGGGAATTTTAAACGAAAAATCAAGACAAAACAAAACATACCCCCCAAACGGTCAAAAATACGCAAACACTCGTCCCCAGTTTTTTCCTTTATATATATATATATATATATACATACATATGAACATACGTACATACATACATACATACGTACAGACAGACAGACAGACAGACAGACAGACAGACAGACAGACAGACAGACAGACAGACAGACATCTACACATACATACATGCATGTATACATACATACATACATACATACATACATACATACATACATACATACATACATGCATACATACATACATGCATTCATACATACATATACACATACATACGTGCATACCTACATACATGCACACATGCATGCATACATACGCATATACATACATGCATACCTATATGTATATATACATACATGCATGCATGCATACATACATACATGCACACACACATACATACGTACGTACTTACACACATACGTACATACCCACCTACCTACCTACCTACCTACCGACCTACCTACCTACCTACCTACCTACGTACCTACCTACATACATATTCCCCAATCAGAGCTTGCCTCTGTAGGGGTCCTAGCGGATTCATATGATTAGGTGAACTTCGTCGCCGATTTCGGTGGCCGGCCCGGGTGCCCGGGTGCCCAGGTGCCCGGGTGCCGGGGGTGCCCGGGTGCACGGGGGTGCCCGGGTGCCCAGGTGCCCGGGTGCCCAGGTGCCCGGGTGCCCAGGTGCCCAGGTGCCCGGGTGCCCGGCAGCCCTATAGCCTTATAGCCTTATAGCCCTATAGCCTATAGCCATATAGCCCTATAGTCCTATAGCACTATGGCCCTATAGCCCTATAGCCCCCTAGCCCGAATAGCCATATAGCCCTGTAGCCCAAGAGCACTATAGCCCTATAGCCCTGTAGCCCTGTAACCCTGTAACCCTGTAGCCCGTAGCCTTATAGCCCTATAGCCCTACAGACCTGCCCTATAGCCCTATAGCCCTATAGCCCGATAGCCTTATAGCCATCGGCCACATAGCTTTCTAGCCCTATAGCCCTATGGCCATAAAGTACCATAGCCCTATAGACTGAAAAGATTATGCTTAGGGGGCTTTCTGGTATCATATAGGTACATACATACATACATACATACATACATACATACATACATACATACATACATACATACATACATACATACATACATACATACATACATACATACATACATACATACATACATACATACATACATACATACATACATACATACATACATACATACATACATACATGCATGCATGCATGCATGCATGCATGCATGCATGCATGCATGCATGCATACATACAACATACATACATACAAACATATATACATGCATGCATGCATGCATGCATACACACATACACACATACATGCATACATGCATACATACATACATGCATGCATACATACATACATACAAACATACACACATATATACATACATACATACATACATACATACATACATACATACATACGTACGTACGTACGTACGTACATACATACATACATGCATACATACATACATACATACACACATACATACCTATATATATATATACAAACATACATACATACATGCATACATACATACATACATGCATGTATGCATGCATGCATGCATGCATACATGCATACGTACATACATACATGCATGCATGCATACAGACAGACAGACTGGAAACACGCGCGCTTCGCGCGCGCTTAGGTGCTAGCGCAGTCCAAACCAACCTCACAAGATCGGACGAGGATGGACATTACCCCGCAAGGGTAACCATATGGGAGCGCACTTCCTGGTGGATGCTTCAGGAGGCGCTGAAAGGCTCCGATTGGGGGTCTCCTGGTGGCCTCTCGGGACTCTTTGGGGGCGCTTCGGGGGCCTCCCTGGAGCTCTTGGCACCTGGGCTCGAAAGGTCGGCTTGGATCCCCGCTATTGCCCCTGTCTTGGGGCCGTCTTGAGTGCCTCGTGGGCCGTCGTGGCGGAATCTGGGGCCGTCTTGGCGCTCTCTTGCGTCGTATGTGGGCCGTCGTGGGGACCCCTTGGGCTGTCTTGGTGCTGTCTTGGGAACCTCTTGGGCCGTCTTGCAGCATTGGGAAGCCGAAACAGCATGAGGGAAGCGGAGAGAGGAAGGCGTGAAGGAGGGACGAGGGGGAGGGAGGGAAAATGACGCAGCGGGGACGAAGCAGGCGGAGAGGAAGGGAAAGAGTGTGAAACGGGAGACGCAGGAGAACCAAGAATGGGAGAGAGAACAAGGAGAACAGACAGCGAAGGATAGGGAAAACGGAATCACACTCTGGGCACGCACGCCGAAGCCTGAGACAAGAGGAAGCGGGGGGGGCAAGTGGGAGGGCGAGGACGTGGAACGGGAGACGCAGAAGAACCAAAAGCAAAAGACATATTCAGGAGAACGAACACCGAGGGGTGGGGGAGACGGAAAGGCAGGAGGGAGGCGGAGAAACGAACGACTGAAGGACAGACGAGGAAGAGGGAGGAGGGAAAATGACGCAGCGGGGAGAAGAGAGGAGAGAAAGGAGGTGGATGTGGAACGGTAGGCGCAAGAAAACCAAGATCAGGAAAGAGAGATCAAGGAGAACGGACAGCGAGAGATGGGGAAAACGGAAACGCACTCGTGGGCATTCCAAAGCCTGGGACAGGAGGAAACAAAGGAGGGATGACCTTGAACAGAAAAATTGGAAATCCCTTTCTTTTCAAGTCTCCTACCACTGAGTGGGGCAGGATGCTGGGCGAGGGCGGCGAAGGAAGGAAGGAGTGAAGGAGAGATGAGGATGAGAGAGGGAAGTGGGGGGGGACGGAAACGTATGAGGGAAGCGGAGAGAAGAAGGCGCGAAGAAGAGACGAGGTCGAGGGAGGAGGGAAAATGACGCCGCGGCAACCTCTGTGAATAGCGAACAAATAAGATTGAACCCTCTCCGTTACGCAATTGAGAGCACCATCTGAATGCTTACCATCATGTCAGACACATCAGACGTGTCAGCGCAGCAAATTTCAGAGAAATTCTCGCGCGGACGGCAGGATCTAAACGTTCTGCCTATATGATGGCATGCATGTATGCATGTGCGTATGCTCGAGTGCATCTGCGTAGCAATCTCCTGATACTACTCGCAAAGCTGTGTTCCTACGGATGCACAGACCTGCTCCTTACGACGTTAAGCGCTTCGAAAATAATGCGAACCTCGACGGTCGGCCTGCGAACCAGTGCGAAGACCAACGGCATCCGCTAGACAGTTGAGACTTACTCTCTGTTGAATAGTGATGAAGATACGTTTGAGTATTTCGACGTCGATGTGCCAAGAGTATTCTGGGGGTACTTCTGCAGCATCTCAATGGTCCCATGCTTGCAGAACTTAGACCTTGCCCATGCAATGCTAGGGGAACAGAAATCGGCATGCCCATGAACGCTCGGAGGTCCGCGAGGATTTCTGGAATCCGCGCTGGACCCCCCTGGCAGAACCTCCAGCGCCGCCACTTCGCGCGCCCTTGAGCGACTGCGACGACGCAGAGGCGCGCGCCCTCGAGCGACTGCCATGGCTTGCAAACTGAACGCGCCCTTGCTCTGTTTCTGACCTGGCTGTGCCGTCCCTCCTCGCTCTTCCTCGCTCTTCCTCGCTCTTCCTCGCTCTTCCTCGCTCTATGCTCGATGCTGCGGGCATTGGCACCGTCCATATTGCACTGCCCTCCCCCCCACCCAGCGGCCTTCGACACTGAGGGGAGCGGAGTACAAGTAGAAGGTAAGTAGGCAAAGGAGAGCGCCGAGGAGTGAAAGGAGCGGGGAAGGGCCTTTGCACACGAGCGCGTCAACGCACTCCTCCTCGCTCCTCCTGCTCCTTCTCCTCATCCTCCTCCACCGCGCCTCAGACTTCGGCTTGGAGCTGCGGTGCCCGGGAGGCCTGCGGAAGCTGGGCACGGCAGATCAGTGCCGCGACGACGGCGGCGCTAGCTCTGTCACCTTGAAGGGCCTCGAGGGCCTTCTGAGGCCTTCTGGGAGTCCCCAGGGGCTTCCAGTGACCTCCGGAGTACTTGCTTAGGCTCCATCGCGGCGCGGCAGGTTCACGTCGCGCCTCAATAACTTGCCCGAGAGGGCTTATGGCACCCTTCACTCTTAGGACTCTCACTGTGAAGAGCTTGTTACGACGCCGCTCTCGGTCGGGAGCCCTGGTGTTCAGAGACTTTTACGTTGCCTCTCGCTCTTGGGAGCCTTGGTGTGACGAGCTCTTTACATCACCGCGCTCTGGGGAGCCTTGGTGTCAAGAGCTTGTTACGTCACCGCTCCCTGATGGGAGCCATGGTGTTCTTGAGCGTCTCTTGGGCCTCGTCGGGATCTTCTTGGGGCCCTTTGGGAGCCCTTGGGGAGGCCTTTTGGGGCAATTCTGGGCCGTCTTGGGGCCATTTGGGGCCGTCTTGGGGCATCTTGGAGGCTATTGGCCGTCTTGGGGCTCTCTCAGGGGCCTCTCAAGGCCCTCTTGGGAGCCTCTTTGGGTCCTCTTGAGGCTCTCGTAGGGCCGTCTTGGGGCCTTCTTTTTGATTATGAAGGTGTTCATGTGAGGGGTCTGCTCGAGTCCGTCCGCTGCAGCCTTTTGGGCTCGGCAATGGGCAGGCGGGTTTTTCACTGAGAAGGCGGTGTACCGCATCAGACGGCGCGGAGTGCGCGCCGTCGCGATCGCAGGAGCAAAAGGTGCTCCCCTTCATCCTCATCGTGTGTATCACGAAGACTTCGTCTACTTCAGACGACGACGGTGAGAGGGCTATCGGGGCCCTTGGTTTCAGATTGGTAGCAGAGCCGTGACAAGACCACGGACGACGATGGCGACATCGTCCGGAGGCGGAGCCGCTGGCGCTACTGGAGTGGAGGCCTCCGCTTGGACGTCCCGACGTTGGACGGGGAGCCCGACAAACTGTTGGCGTACAAGCTCGACGTCGGGCTCTTCACGAAGAGCTATAAGCTCCAGGACAGGTACGTGGTGGGACCCCAGCTGGTGAGAGCGCTGGAGGGCAGGACGCACAGACTGGCACAAGCGTGCCCCGACATCGACACGATCGACGAGGTCACGGACACAGGCAAGCTGACGGGCTGGTCGCGCGTCTTCGAGTTTCTCTTGTCAAAGCTCGACCTGTCCAACGTGAAGATGGAGAACTCTGCTGAGAAGTTGTTCAACAAGCTCCAGCGGGAGCCAGGGGAGGGCTTCCCCGACTGGACGGCGCGATGGGAAGCACACGAGCGGGATCTCCTGTCACAGCTGAAGGCGGATGACGACACGGTGGAGGAGGTCATCGCAGCGCCGTTGAGGACGTGGTGGCACCTTCGCCGTTCGCGGTTGACGCCAGTGGCCAGAGGCGAGGTCACTGCGATGGCGGGCGGCGACTACGATTTCGGCAGAACGTACAAGGCACTCTGCACGCGGCACCCAGTGGAGGCGCTGAAGGAGCTCGACGGGGTCCGCGACAAGAAGGACAGGCTGGCCAGGTTCTACGGCGAGACCGAGGAGGCCGACCAGGAGGTCAACGTCTTGGAGGACCGGTCCGAGATCGCGGACATGGTGAATCAGCTGGTGAGCTTGGCTGACGAGGAGGACGCGCTGCTGCTGGAGGACTCCGAGCTGTTCGACGAGCCCGAGGAGGGGATCTACGCGGAGTTCAAGCAGATGGGCCGGAACTTTAAGGACGCCAGGGACCTCATCAGGAATCTGAAGGTCGCGCGGGACTGCTACCCTGCGCTGGCGCCGCGCCATCCTGAAGGACCTCCACGGCCTCGTCCTCCTCGTGACAGCAAGGGTGGACAGGGACCTGGACCTGTACGAGACCGGCGCCGGATTCGGTGTTTGGCTTGCCGCAAGTTCGGGCAACAGGCCAAGGACTGCCCTGAGAGAGCCAAGGGCCAGGGCAAGCAGCACCCTACCGAGACGAACTCTTTCGCGCTCCTTGAGCTGGGCGAGCTGGTGCATTTTCTGGACGACTCGAGCGGCATCTGGGCGATCCTCGACTGCGGGGCGAAAAGGAGTCTCATCGGGGTCACGATGGCGGAGTACCTTGCCTACGACATGAAGGAGAAGCACGACCTGGAGTTTAACCTGGCTGAGACGACGAGGTACTTCACGTTCGGGGACGGCCGGCGACATCTTCCTCGGCGAAGGCAAAGAGACGATTGAGATCTCCATCATGGACAACGAAGTGCCGCTGCTGATCGGGATGGATATCCTGGGGCCTGAGCACACTGGCGCCCTCATCGACTGCGGGAACGGCTACTTGATGATGCCGAAGATCTCCAACCGCATCTTCCAGTGCCGTAAGATGCCGAGCGGCCACCTCGCGATCAACGTGACGACGCCTACTTGGTGGCAGCAGGTGCCGCAGAGGCTCCCGATCTCCGATGCGGTCGCCCAGTGCCACACCTTGGAGGACCAGGAGGGCCAGACCGGGCTCGTGGACGCTGCTGTGCAGGAGGGCTCGGATGAGCCCCAGCCGGGCACGGCGGAGGCGCTCTCGAGCTGGGGACAGCGCCCCCTGGTGGACCCGAGGAAAACAGATTCCACTAGTCCATTGGGGGGGCCCGATGAGAATCCTGAAAGGTCGTTCTTCGGAGATGGCTCGAGAGATCCCGAGAAGCTCCCCCCGACAGATGCGGTTCCAGCTCCCCCCGTCGTTCCTGCAGCGCCCTCGTGCTCCTTACAGAGTTCTTCAAGATCTTCTACGGCCCCTCCTATGCCAAGAAGGTCCCCCTAAAACCCGATGGCTACTCCTATTCCGTGTACTTCATTGAGGACCCCAGGGGGCACGACTGCAACTACTCCGAGGACTCCAGGAGGTTCGACATCGGCGACTCCGAAATCTCCAACATCATCGAGGGCTTCTTGGGAAACGTCTTCGGGTCCTAAGCGATCGAGTCCGACGATAACGAAGTCACCAACATCATCTGGACTGCAGACGAGGACGAGATCGAAACCTCCGAAAGGACAGCCAGTACCTCCCTGCGATCCTGATGATTTTGATGTGTACCGAGCGCTTTCGGCTCGAAGGGGTATGCAGTCCAGAAGACATCTTCAATTTCCATATTCTCCATATTCAGCGGATGGAATGTCGCCGTGGCACAGGCTCGTCGCCTTCGGGTGTGCCACCGCCACCTTTACCTGCTCAGATGCGGCCGCAGGACCACAGAACGACACCGTTTCGTTCGAAGCTGCCGACAACTTCGACAGCCAGCACACCTACTCCCGCTCAGGTTCAGCACGAGGCCAGGGTGATCCAAGGCGAGTGCGCTTCTGTTTCTCCGAAGCATGTGGTTCCGGGTGATGCAGGAGCCAACCCCACGGCGACGCTCGTCCAGGCGGCCAAGTCCAAGGCCAAGGGCTTCCAGAGGTGTGGATGCTGCGGCCAGCCGAGTCGCAAGGGGAACGGATGCTCGTGCACGGGCGGACAGACGCACTACAGCCTCCTGGTGGTGGCCGGTCTGCCCTCCCTGAACTTCGCGCAGGACTGTCGACCCCCACCGCGGAAGCACCAACAGCCTCAAACTGGTGCTCCAGAGGTTCCGTCTGTGAGATCGGCAAGCCCCGAAGCCAGCTGGCTCTGCAGGAACGAGGTGATCTACATGAGATGGAGGCGCGTGCTGAAGAAGATTCAGACGCAGCTGGAGCACGAGCCCTCGTCTGAATCCTTCGAGATGCTGGACGACACGCCCGACATAGAGGGGACCACCACGAGTGGCCGCGAGAAACTCTGAGTCGCGAGGACCTGGACGTCCTGCAGGGCGCAATCGACCAGTACGACAGCAGCTACAAGAAGGGCATCGGTGACGACGTCAACTACCTCGCCCGTCGCGGACGCTTTGACCTCCTGGAGGTCTGCACGCCACCAACGTCACGTCTGGCCCAGGCGGTGCTCGACCAGGGTGGCCTCGCCTTCCGCGCGGGAGTGCACAACGGGTTCGACATGTCTACCAAGACGGGGGTACGCCGCTTGGTGCTGTGGATTCGCCAACACCGACCTCGGCGGATCCTCATGAGCCCCCCGTGCACCGCAGCCTGCCAGTTGCAGAACTGGAACTAGAAGACAACCGAAGATCGAGAACGACTTCGCAAGAAGGTGCAGCAAGCTCGGCGGATTCAACTCGGCTGCGAAACGATCATGTCAGTTGGACTCCAGCATCCTAGGACGGAAGTTGATCTTGAACAACCACAGCGGTCACAGAGCTGGTCCCGTTCGGACGCGCTCAATCGCATCAAAGAGCAGACCTACGAGACGCTGGTCACCGGCTGCGCCTACGGCCTCAAGTGCCCTCGCAGTGGACGCCTTCTTCCCAAGGTCTGGCGGATTTGCTCCACCGACCCCAAGCTTCAGAGGGTCATCGGCACTAGGTGCAGCAACCACCCTGGTCGACATGACAACCACGAGCACGGTGAGATCCTGGGCGGCAAGATCGTTGCTTCTACTGCCTTCTACCCCGAGGCCATGTGCGAGGCCTGGGCAAAGCACATACTACGAGCTTGTGGCGGCAGAACGGCAGGGGCCTCAGCACTACTGGAGACCGACCTTGAGGACGACGACCTGATCTTCGAGGGCGACGTTGCGGACCCAGAGACGGAGGATCTACAGGCGTCCGACGAGGAGTTCGACGGGGATGACTTCAAGGCACTTTCCAAGTAGGACGGCCACATCACCAAGGAGGCGCAGGAGATTGAGTTCCGTCTCAGCCGTCTCCATCGTAACCTTTGCCATCCCAGCGCCCGCACCATGTTCAAGATCCTGAAGAACTCGGGCGCCAGCCTGCAGGTGCTGAAGATGGTCAAGAACTTCAAAAGTCACGCGTGCGGCTCCTCCGTGTTGCCGAAGGCGGTTCGAACTGCAGCCGGCATCGAGATCCCCGAGGTCTTCGAGGTGATGGGAAGCGACGGTCTCGAGCGGACCGACCCTGTGGACGACACGAGCTACCTCCTGACGCTGAACATAGACGAGGGATCAGGACTTACTCAGGTCACCAACCACGGCGACAAATCCCAGAGGTCAGGCAACAGGTCGGCCGCAGATGTTCTCGAGACCTGGAGATCATGGACGAACCACTATCGAGTGCCACGTCTTGTGCGATGTGATGCTGAAGGTTGTCATCGGGCCGAACTTACCAAAAGCTGGTGCAGTTCCCGCGGCATCGAGATGTTCATTGCGTCTGGAGAAGCCCATTGGCTCATGGGGAAGGTGGAGCGCAGGATCCAGCTCTTCAAGCGCACCCTCACAAAGTTCCGGAAGCAGAACCACGACTGCGACATCGACGAGGCCATCAGCTACGTCATCCACGCCATCAACGACCTCGACAAGGTGGGGAGCCATTCCCCGTTCATCAGCAGAACTACATCGACAAGCTGAAGGAGATCTTCCCGAAGCACCCGAAGGCTCGACCCAGCGATCGACTGTCAGAAGCGGATCAGAGTACTCTACGGACCTGGTGCGGCGCTTTATCTTGGCTGGGCGTGAATACACTACCATGGGTTTCCGCGTGGGTCGCAGACGTACAGAGCAAGATCCCTACCGGCGACTATAAGCTCCTCGGGATCGCCAACAACATCACCAAGATGGTCAAGGCCAACAAAACCGACGGGTTTCAGATCTTCCGTCACAGTCTGCCTGGGTGCGGACCAGGGGCTCCTGACTTTCGGATCGTCACGTGGTGCGACGCTGCCTGGGCCAGCCGACCAGATGGACATTCTCAAGGAGGACATGTTACGGCGCTCAGCACTTCCGAAGGGCCCTTCCACCAAGCCTGCGACTTCACGGTCCTGGACTTGGGTTCTCGTAAGCTGAAGAGGGTGGCCCGCTCAAGCTTATCGGCAGAGATCCAGGAGGCTAGCGACGCCGAGGGCGAGCAAATGATGGTACGACTGGTACTGTACGAGGTGCTCTACGGGAGGTTTGATCTTCACGACCGCCACGGAGCTCTCCATCGTGTACCGGGTGCCCTCGTGACGGACTGCAAGGCGTTCTACGACGGCGTGGTGAAGTCCAAGTCGGCCGGGTTAGGCCTCGACGAGAGGCGGACGGCCATAGAGGCGCTCGCCTTGCGCCGCGCCCTCGAGGAGGGCGGCACCCTCGTACGCTGGGTGGTGCACAGCCATGCCCAGCTGGCCGACGGCATGACCAAGGCCAGCCTCCAGGCGTTTCACGTGCTCCACGCCTCCCTGAAGAACCAGAGGTGGAAGATTGTCCATGACGAGAGGTTCCTCTCGGCGCGGAAGAGGTCTGCGCTCGGGAAGGGGATCTTCGACGAGACAACCTAAACGGACCACTCGGAGGCGAAGAAGATCCTGGAGAGCAGGAGGCGCGATCGGCCAGCTGCCAGTGACGTAGCTACAGCCGGAGCCACGGACAAGGGGCTCGAGCAGATCTCTTTTCCCCCTGTTTGATTGTGAAGGTGTTCATGTGAGGGGTCTGCTCGAGAGTCCGTCCGCTGCAGCCTTTTGGGCTCGGCAGTGGGCGGGCGGGTTTTTCACACAGAAGGCGGTGTACCGCCTCAGACGGCGCGGGCTGCGCGCCGCCGCGATCGCAGGAACAAAAGGTGCTCCCCTTCATCCTCATCGTGTGTATCACGAAGACTTCGTCTACCTCAGACGACGACAGTGAGAGGGCTATCGGGGCCCTTGGTTTCAGACTCTTGGGCTGTCTTGGAACCCTTTTGGGCCGTTTTGAGCCCCTCTAGGGCCGTCTTGGGGCCCTCTTGGACTGTGTTCGCGACCTTTCGGGGGCCTCTTGGGCCGTCTTGGGAAGATCTTTGGAGCCTCTTGGGCCGTTTTGGACAGTTCTTGGCCCGAAAATGCAGGAACCCAAAGAAACCTGTACCAACCATAGAAAAACCCATGTTTTGGGCCCCTGGGGGTCTTCTCGAGGGCCCTCTGGAAGGCCTCTGGAGCCGTCTTGAGCCTCTTCTGGACCGTCTGGAGGCCCTCTGCGGCTCTCTTGGGTCGTCTTGGGGCCCTCAGGGGCCGTTTTGGGGCCCTCTTGGGCCGTCTTGGGACCCTTGAGCCGCTTCACTCGAAAAAATACCAGGCAACGGGCCGTGGAAGGCGCCCGCAAGCCGCTTCACTCGAAATAATACGACCCCCCGGCGGCCATCACCACCAATGTCCTCGGCCTTCGCCCCTCCCCTGAACCCCTCCCTTTAGGGCTTCGCCCCACCCGAACGTCATCACTCGTACCTCGCGTCTTTCCGTGCTACGAGGGAAACGGCCCCCAGCGGCCATTAGACGTATGCGTGCCCCCCTCGCCCCTCCCCTGGAACCCCTCCCTAATAGGGCGACGAAATCTATACATATCCACTGCTCCCTGGCCAGGCCCATCCTCAACCCCGCAGCGGTGTATACGCCACGCCCTCCTGGCTTGGCCAGGAGGGCGCATACACAGCTCCTGGGTTCAAGATGGGCATGGTCAGGGAGCAGTGGATATGTATAGATTTCGTCGCCCGACCTAAAGGGCTTCGGCCCGCACAAAAACGTCATCACTCGTACATGGCTCTTTCCGTTCCCTCGAAAGATCGCGCCTGTTCGGTAGCGCGAATAGCTCGATGCCGGCCACGGTCGGCGCTAGACTTGAACGCCCGCGCCGGGGTTGCAGCAGCGTCGAGACAGCATGCCTGTGTGGCCTGTCTGTCCCGGGCTCCAGGATCGCATCGGCTACCTGCCCCCCTGCTCAGGCCCGCGATCAAAGAAAAAGTGTTCGTGCTGTCGATATTGGCAGTCGTTTTTCCCTATCGTTTTCAATCAAGAGATGGCTCGAGGCCAGTTCCGCCTGACCCCATTTAGTTCTGACATAGTGTCTACCCCTACACCGCTAATGACAGGCCATCATGCCTCGCTGTCAAACATCTCTTGTCATATCACTGGACACACTGTTGCCAAGTGGCTCAACATGTTGCGCGCATCTGTCTCGCTAATTTCCCATACACAGTTATCCGTCGTACTATGTGGATAGCACTCCTCGTAATTCGGTGTCCAGTGCGCGTCGAGCGACACATAGAAATGCTTGAGGTAAACATAGGCTTCTCTTCTCCATAAGTTCCATCGGTCGGAACCTGACATACCTTCTACGTGCGACATTTCTTTGTTTACCACATTGCTGGACCCGCGTGTCAAGTCCCCTCTCACACGTGGGAGTACAGTAGGAGCCGCACCAGTGAAACGGTTAAAGAAATCCGCCGGCCCCCTTGTTGGGCCACCAGGCTGTAGGCCGAAGGCTCGCAGTTTCCTGTACCAGTTGCAGCTTCCAGTTTCCACTGTTACAGTTCTGCTTCTTGCTGCTTACTGTTCCTTGTTGATGGACAGCGCGAGGGGGGGGAGGCCCAAACGGGCAGGTTTAGCACGCCCTAAGCGTGTGCTCTGAATTGCTGGGGTGGATAAAAATTAAATTATGTACCACATTTCTGATATTCCGTGGCAGCCCTCACGCAGATCGGCGGTGTCAGGGTCCAAAAACACATGGGAGTCGCCACATTTCTGAAATTCGGTGGCACCCCTCACGCAGATCGGCGGGGTCAGGGTTCAAAAACACACGGGATGTGCTACATTTCTGACATTCGGTGGCACCCCTCACGCAGATCGGCGGGGTCAGGGTGCAAAAACAAATAGGATTTGCTACATTTCTCAAATTCGCTGGCACCCCTCACGCAGATCGGCGGTGTCAGGGTCCAAAAACACATGGGATTTGCCACATGTCTGAAATTCGGTGGCACCCCTCATGCCGATCGGCGGGGTCAGGGTCCGAAAACCCAAGGGATTCTCAACATTTCTGAAATTCGGTGGCACCTCTCTCGCGGATCGACAGGGTCAGGGTCCAAAAACACACAGGATTTGCCACATGTTTTAAAATTCGGTGGCACCCCTCACACAGATCGGCGGGGTCAGGGTCCAAAAACACAGGGGATTTGCAACATTTCTGAAATTCATACAACAGCGAGTATAACAATAGACTCGCAATCTCCATTCGTCTTGCCAATTACACATCGTCTTCGCATGAAGTCCGACGCTGCTTCACGGTGAAGCCAAAGCCTCATGACTTCGCTCTTCCGTGGCCCATGCTCCGAGAGAGAGGGCCGGCGGCAGGGGGCGAAGCCCTTACGGATTAATCATCAAGCCAAACGCAATGTCGTCTGGCTTGCACGGGTGTCCGATCACAAACTTCTGCAAGTCCTCGAGCTGCGGTGACATGTAAACGTTCAACCACTTTTTCGACACAACAGAACCACGTGGTACACCGAATGTTGACTTCGCCCGCGATGTGGTTGAGAAGTAATCAAACGCATCCACGTTGAAGTCAACGTTTTGTGCCTGCCGGCCTTCCATATAAGTGGCACGTCGGACGTCACAGCGCCAAAAACTAAAGGATAATTCCATCTCAAGTACCGTGGGAACCTGATCGTCATCATCCAAGAAAGACACGGCCTGGGTGTTGATGCGCGGCAGCAAAGAGGTGTCATATCGGTTCAAGAGGGTATTTTTAGCAAAGTGAACAATGTCTACAGGAAGATGTGCGCGCTTGTATGAAAGCTCTTGTATGCTGGATGGAATATCAGCAGCATCCCCGTTCCAAGCAATAATAATTTTATCTACAATTGATTCATACCTGCTCTTCGGATCTAGAATGTTGCTCAGGCTGTCTCTCAGATTATCGAGTAAACCGTATTTGTAGGTCAAGATTACAAGCGTCAACTTATCACCTGTCGGGTCAGACAGGGCTGGCAAGGAAGAATCCAGCTGACCAAGATTAGGTTTATGACGTAATGGAAACTTGTTCAGCATATACTTAAGATCGATGCGCTGGTTTGCTTCCTCGACAATACTTCGCAACGGACTGTTCCATTGAAAATCATAACTCTTGAAACGGTTGCCATCATCCTGAGAGGCGTCCGAAACCAGCTTTGCGTCCGCCACCGTGACCCTTGGCACACAGGTGCCTTGTACGGTGCAGAATGATTTCTGTAAGCTTGGAAACATGCAGCCAATTCCAGAAACACTCAATCCAGAAACATTGAAGTCCCACTTTCACTTCCGCCGCCTTACGCTGGCCTCCCGCCACATTCCACCGACGGGCGCGCCACCGAGGAAAACGGGTCCTGGACCCCAAGACCACCCCTAGGACGAACTCCGTCCTACGCCCACTACTACTGCTACTACTACTGCGACGACTACTACTAATAATAGTTATAGAGAATGAATAACAAAGCTGCTGCTGCTGCTACTGGTACTATTACTACTACTACTACTACTACTACTACTACTACTACTACTACTACTACTACTGCTACTACTACTACTACTACTACTACTACTACTACGTCTACTACTACTACTACTACTACTACTACTACTACTACTACTACTACTACTACTACTACTACTATGACTACTACTACTACTACTACTACTACTTACTACTACTACTACTACTACCACTACTACCACTACTACTACTACTATACTACTACTACTACTATTACTACTACCGCTACTACTACTACGACTACTACTACTACTACT
>CAUYUJ010016283.1:859451-860802 GCA_963575745.1 Prorocentrum cordatum
ACTACTACTACCACTACTACTACTACTACTACTACTACTACTACTACCACTACTACGACTACTACTACTACTATACTACTACTACTACTACTACTACTACGATTACGGCTATGGCTACAACTACGACTACGACTACTACGACTGCTAAGACTACTACGACTACCACGACTGCTTCGAATACTACTCCTACGACGGCCACTACTACTGCCACCACTACCGCTACTACGACCACCACTACTACGACTACGGCTACTACTACTACTACTACTACTACTACTACTGCTACGACTACTACTACTACTACTATTACTACTACTACCACTACTACTACTACTACTATTACTACTACCACTGCCACTACTACTACCACTATGACTACTACCACTACGACGATTACTACTACTACTACTACTACTGCTGCTACTACTACTACTACTACTACTACTGCTACTACTACTACTACTACCATCACTACTACTACTGCTACTACCACTCCTACTGCGGCGACTTGTACTACGACGACGACGACGACTACTACTACTCCTACTACTACTACTACTACTACGGCTACGGCTACTACTACTACTACTACTACTACTACTACTACTACTACTACTACTACTACTACTACTACCTACTACTACTACGACTACTGCTACGACTACTACGACTACGACTACTACTACTACTACTACTACTACTGCTGCTGCTGCTGCTGCTACTACTAATGCTGCTACTACTACTACTACTACTACTACTACCATTACTACCACTACTGCCACTACGACTACCACTACTACTACCACCACTACTACTGCTACTACTACCACCACGACTTCGACTACCAATACTAATACCACTACTACCACTACGACTACAACTACTACGACTACTACTACTACTACTACTACTACGACTACTGCTACTACTACTACTACGACTACTACTACAACTACCACCACCACCATTACTGCTACCACTACTACTAAGAATGCTACTACGGTTACTGCGACGATAATACTGTGACTACTACAGCTACTGCTACTGCTACTACTACTACTACTACTACTACTACTACTACTACTACCACTGCTGCTACGACGACGACTACTACTACTACTACTACTACTACTACTACTTCGACTACTACTTCTACGACTACGACTACTGCTACCACTGCTGTTAGGACGACGACGACTACTACTACTACTGCTACTACTACTACTACTACTACTACTACTACGACTACTACTACTACTGCTAGTACTACTACTACTACTACTGCTACTACTACTACTACTACTACTACTGCCACCACTACGACAACTACTACTACTACTATACAATACTA
>CAUYUJ010016283.1:860902-971132 GCA_963575745.1 Prorocentrum cordatum
TACTTCTACTGCGGCTACGAGCACTGCGAGTACGACTAATGGTAATACTACAACGAATGTCACTACTACTATCTGCGGCGGGCGCCTTCCTGCCGCGGAGGTTGCCTCCTGCGTCGAGGAAAGTCCACGCCTGCCACGCCCTGCGACACTGGCGTGGGTAGAAGCCGCGCTGAAAGACCAACCCCTGCGCACCACCTGTAACGCCGAGGAGATACCACGCCTACCACGCCGTGCGACCCTGGCATGGATATACTCATCGCTAAAGGATCACCCCATTCACGCACCCTCTGCGGCGGCAAGAAAATGCAACACCTACCACGCCCTGCGACCCTGGTGTGGGTACAGGCCGTGCGGGGGTGCCACCCCGTGCGCACCCACGCCTGCCACGCCATGCGACCCTGGCGTGGGAAGAGGCCGCGCTGGGGCACCAACCCTAGGGCCGTTTCTCTGGTGTCCAGGAAGGGCCACGCCTGCCACGATTTGCGAGCGTACGGCGGGTAGCGCCCCCACCCCCTGTGCACCCCCCGTGGTGCCCAGAAATTGGCAAGCCTGCCACGATCTGCGAGCTCACGACGGGGAGCGCCCCCACAACCTGCGCACGCCCTCTGGTCACGGTTTGCGAGCGCACCACGGATGATGGTCTCCCCCCTGCGGACAACCCCCACACCCTGCGCACCCCTCTGCGAGTGTAAGACGGATAGCGACCCCACACCCTCACGCACCACCCATTGCGACGAGAATGTGTTGAGCCTGCCACGCTGTGCGAGCTCACGACATATAGCGCCACCGCCCCCTACGCACCGCCTTCTGATGTCCAAGAATTGCCACGCCTGCCACGCTTTGCGAGCTCACGACGGGTAGCGCCCCCACCCAATACGCACCCCCTCTGGCGCCCAGGAAGTGTCACGCCTGCCACGCTTTGCGAGCGCACGACGGATCGCGCCCCCACCCCCTGCGCACCCCGCTCTGGTCACGCTTTGCGAGGAGTGCGACGGATAGCTCCCCCCCCCCCCCTCCCCCATGCCCCCCCCCAGGAGTACCACCCTTGCGAGCCGCACACGATACGACGCCCCCCCCCCCCTCTGGCGATGAGAACGTGCCACGCCTGCGACGCGTTTCGAGCTCACTACGGACAGCGGCCCCTCTGGTGTCCAGGAAATGCCACGGCTGCCACGCTCTGCGGACTCACGACGAACGCCTCCACCCCCTGCGCCCTGGTGTCCAAGAACAACCACGCCTGGCACGCTGTGCGAGCTCACGACATATAGCGCCACCGCCCCCCTACGCACCCCCTTTTCTGGTGCCCAGGAATTGCCACGCCTGCCACGCTTTGCGAGCTCACGACGGGTAGCGTCCCTGCCCCGTGCGCACCTGCTCTGTTTGCGAGCGTACGACGGATAGCGCCCCCGCCCCCTGCGCACCGACGGATAGCGGCCCCGCCCCCTGCGCACCGACGGATAGCGGCCCCGCCCCCCTGCGCACCCCCCCCCCCCCTTGGGGGTCCAGGAAGTCCCACGCCTGCCACGCTTTGCGAGCTCACGACGGGTAGCGCCCCCACCCCCAACGCATCCCCGCTGGAGCACAGGAAGTGACACGCCTGCCACGCATTGCGAACGCACGACGGATAGCGCTCCCGACCGCTGCGCACTCCCTCTGGTGTGCTGTGTTGTGTCGTATCGCGTATGTCTCTGATGCGTGTGCGCGGCTAAATGTGCGGAGCATGTGTAAGTATGCCTTGTGAACGCTTGTCTGATACGTGTACGAGCGTGGAAAATGAATGGAGAGGAGGGGTGATGAGGGGTGAGGTGGTGATACGAGTGACGCCTGTGGAGAGGAAATCTGAACCCCACTTAGCACGCGGGGAATAACGGACAGCCAGGCATACATCAAGACCAAACATGCCACCAGCCCTTTAGCGCGTGAGTGGTCTGACGAGCTTGTTATACCCCCTCCCCACAGGTCAGAAGGGAGCGCCCCGCGAGGTGTCAAAGGATCCTGTTTGACCCCAGGTGACTCCAAGAGGGCCCCAGAGACCACAAGATGGCCTCCGATATCCTTCAAGCTATCCCAAGATGGTTCAAGATGGCCTTCGATATGCCTCCAAGAGCCCCCAAGATCGCCCTGGGACGGTCGAGTGCCCTGTCGTCTCACAGGTTCACTTTTGATGGCACTGTTGAGGCCTCAAGATGGCTCCAAGAGCGCCCCAAGAGATCCCCATGAGGGCCCCGACATGCTGCTTGCGAGTTGGTCTGGCGCTTTTCGCCTGAGACAACCTCGAAACTCTGGGCTCCAAGAGGAAGAAGGGAGGAGAGACGAGGGGCCAGACCAAAACGAACCGTTTGATTGCACTTCTGTTGTCGAAGTTTGCTCTGGGAGGGATATGTGCGCCGCCTGATCCAACCTCGCAACGCTGAGCTCCCAATGATGTCGCGCGCGAGGTGGTCCAGCCCGTTTCGACTGAGACATCCTCGCAACTCTGGGCTACCAGAGATGTCACGCGCGAGGTGGTCGAGCCCTCTTCGCGTGAGACACCCTCGCAACTCTGGGCTGTGAAAGGCTCCGCGCGAGATGGTCCAGCCCGTTTTGCTTCAGACATCCTCACGGACGGTAGCATAACAAGGAACGCAACTTGTTAAGAGAAGTAGATTGGACTTACGCGTTCCACGCAGTATGCTGAAATTTGACAGCGCGGTGATGCCATGCGTATGACACCATTGGCTCTGGGATGCCGCGCGCGAGGTGATCTGGCACGCTTCGCTCGATACTTCCTCGCAACTCTGGGCTCCAAGACGCCGCGCGCGAGGTGGTCCAGCGCGTTCCGCCTGAGACATCCTTGCAACTCTGGACTCCGAGATGCTGCACGAGAGATTGTCTGGCCGTTTCGCCTGAGACATCATCACAACTCTGGACTCCATGACGCCGCGCGCGAGGTGGTCCTGCCTGTTTCGCCTGAGGCAACCTCGAACTCTGCGTTCCGAGATGCTGCGCGCGAGGTGGTCCAGCGCGTTTCGCTTGACACATCCTCGAAACTCTGGGCTCCGAGAGGGAGGAGAAGAGGGAGGAGGGAGGAGGGTCCAGACCCAAACGAACCATGTGATTACGTTTATGTTGTCGAAGCGTGCTCTGGGAGGGGTCTGGGCGCCGCCTGCCTGGTCCATACTCGCATGCCCCGCGAGAGGTGGTCTGGCGCTTCGCCTGAGACATCCCCGCAGCTCTGAGCTCCGAGACGCCGCGCGCGCGGTCTGGCCTCCGACATGCTGCGCACGAGGTGGTCCGGCGCGTTTCGCTTGACACATCCTCGAAACTCTGGGCTCCGAGGAGGAGGAGGAGGGAGGAGGGAGGAGGGAGGAGCCAGTGCCAAACGAACCATTGGATTACACCTCCGTTGTCGAAGTGTGCTCTGGGAGGGATCTATGTGCCGCCTGATCCATCCACACAACTCTGGGCTCCCAGAAAAATCGCGCGCGAGGTGTTGCCGCCCGAGAGGTGGTCTGGCCTGCTTCGCATTAGACATCCTTGCAACTCTGGGCACCGAGAAAATGTACGCGAGGTGATTTGGCCCATTTCGCATGAGGCATGCTCACAAGTCCGAGCTCCGAGATGCTGCGCGCGAGGCTGTCTGGACCATTCAGTGTGAAACATCCTCACACAACTCTGGGCCCCGAGAGGGAGGAGGGAGGAGGGAGGAGGGGCCGGACCACAACGAACCATTTGATGACCCTTCTGACGTCGAACTGCTCCTGTGGAGGGTCTGGGCGCCCCTGGCTCGACGCAAGAGGTAGCTGGTGCTGATGCGCGAGCGCGGTTCCATGGTAAACTCCAATTAGGTTTCTCGGGGGGGAGCCACGCTTCAGCAAATCGTGGAGACGCCTCGAGCGAGAGCGCGGTGAGCAGGGAGGAGGCAGAGAGAGAGGGGGAAGGAAACAGGAATAATGGATTATAGAGACGGAACCAGGTCTCAACTACATTGTTTGAGGGCATCCATGGCGAGGAGGCCTCGAGAGTGCGAAGTCATCCAGCCTGGCACGGCGGAGGAAACATAGAAAAGGAGGGACGAGGAAGAGGAGGAGGAGGAAGTAAATAACGCGAAGGACGATGAGGAAGGGTTTTTGTCCCAAGAAGGGGAGGACAATGAGGAAGGGGAGGAGAAGGAGGAGGAGGAGGAGGAAGAGGAGGAGGAGGAATGCGAGGACGAGGAGGATTGCGAGGAGGGGGGAGACGAGGAGTAGCAGGAGCAGGAGGAGAAAGAGGAGCACTGCGAAGAGGAGGGGTGCGCGGCACACGAGGCCGAGTACAAGGATTACAAGGAGGAGCACGGCGAGCAGGAGAACGAGCAGGAGAGAGAGAGAGAGAGAGAGAATTATCCTGGCGAGAAACTTCAAGCACGCAGTCGCACGACTCAAATCGGACGCGGTAACGCGACGACGAATACGCCACTGGGGCTTTCGGTGGAGCTCCCTGTGGTGCCACGCAACGTGCGAGGGGTGCGTGCGCAGAAATGGGGCGAGTCACCATGCGGACCCTGCCACTGGGGCCTTCGGTAGAGCTCCCTATGAGGCCAAGGAACGTGCGAGAAGTGCGCCAGAATGGACCCGAGTAACCATGCGGACGCAGCCACTGAAGCCTTCGGTGGAGCTCCTTCTGGGGCAACTAAGCGTGTGAGAGGTGCGCCGAAATGGGGAGTGTTACCATGCGAACCCTGCCACTGGGGCTGTCGGCGGAGCTCCCCATAGGGCCACGGAACGTGAGGGGTGCGCCGACATGGGAAGGGTAACCATGCGGACTCTGCCACTGGGGCCTTCGGCAGAGCTCCCAATGGGGCCACGAAACGCGCGAGAGGAGCGCCAAAATAGGGCGGGTAACCATGCTGAACCTGCCACTGGGGCCTTCGGCGGAGCTCCTTAAGCGGCCACGACACGTGTGAGGGGTGCGCGGAAATGGGGCGGGTAACCATGCTGACCCTGCCACTGGGGCCTTCGGTGGAGCTCCCCATGGAGCCACGAAACGTGTGAGGGGTGCGCCGAAATGGGGAGGGTTACCATGTGAACCCTGCCCCTGGGGCTGTCGGCGGTGCTCCCCATGGGGCCACGACACGTGTGAAGGGTGCGCCGACACGGGGTGGCCATGCGGACCCTGCCACTGAGTGAGGCCTTCGGCGGAGCTACCTAAGGGGCCACGAAACGTGTGAAAGGTGCGCCGAAATGGGGCGGGTAATCATGCGAACCCTGCCACTGGGGCCTTCGGCGGAGCTCCCTATGGGGCCACGGAACGTGCGAGGGGTGCGCCGAAATGGGGCGGATAACCACGCGGACCCTGTCACTAGGGCCGGCCGAGCTCCCCATGGGGCCACGAAACGTGTGAGTGGTGCGCCGAAATGAGGCGGATAGTCATGCTGACCCTGCCACTGGGCATTCGGCGGGGCTCCCTATGGGGGCCACGACTCATATGAGGGGTGTGCCAGAATGGACCCAAGTAAGCATGCGGACGCGACCACTGGGGCCTTCGGTGGAGCTCCCTGGGGCCACAAAGCGTGTGGATGGAGAACATGACGATGATGACGATGATGACGGTTATGCTGAAGATGGTGAAGGTGATGGTGTTGATGATGGTGATGGTGATGGTGATGGTGTTGCCCTGCGCTTTGGGTCGGTTAGTCTAGGCTCGCTGGGCCTGCTCAACCACAATAAAAGGAAACACGACGGGGCGCCCCCCTCGATTGGACTCTGAGAACGGAGTCCGCGGCAACTAGAACCGAGACGGACGCGGCGACCTCTTGCCTCGGGCACGAGACGAGGCACTATCTAAATAGCTGCCAGGCTGGATCGGACGACAGGCTAACCTAGCTCGAAACCAAATCCGAAAGGGTCATAGTCGGCCCCCTCTTCGAGCTCGACCTCGACCCCCATGGCCTCCTCCCAGTCGGGAGGAGGAGGGGGAGGAGGAGGAGGCGGGAGAGGGTCTGGAGCAAGAGGAGCGAGACGAGCGAGTTGGGACTCCGAGAACCCCGCAGACCGATGGGGAAGGGGTCTCGTCACAGCACGCTTCTCTAAAATTCGTACAATCGATCGATGCATTAAGGTGGTCAAAGTAAAACGGTCCCTGGCTTTCTGAATAACCGAGGTCGGGGTGTAACTTGGCGGCATTAGCGGCAAGCACATCAACATTTTTATTCAACTCCTCAGCGAGCGGATGCACCGCGCCGCGGTCCACACCGTCGTCACCCTGGTGCGAGTACACATGCTCGATGTGGAACATCTCGGGCTCGGCGTCGATCGCGGACTTGATCTGGGCCCAGATATCGTTCCAGCTTCCTCCAGGCGGTTCGCCTCCTTGAAGTACATTTTGAAATGCTCGAACACATCGTTGGTTGTCGCAATAGATCCAGACGGGCTCTTCCGCAACCCGTGCAACATGAAGTAGGGCACGGGCTTCAGCTCGGGCGCTACTTTGTCGTGGTCCGCATAGCTTCGAAGCATAGTTTAGGCGGTGGTGCGGCGCCACGTAGACCGCGCATCCAGCACGAGCTAGCCACTGGTGCCGAGGAAAACGGCAGGCACCATCCGTAGCTAAGGCCAACCACCGCTTGTTCTCGTCGTCCGTAATGTAGTTGACCATGTCCTCGGCAGGGTCGTCGTCCACTGGCTGTGGGGGCCGATGTTGCGGAGGCTCAGGTGTAGCAACGAATTCGTTGTAAAGGTTGACCGTCTCTTCATCGATGTACGTGAGACCACAGTGACGTGTTGAAGGCGGCCACTGATCACGTTCTTGAGCTTGTGGATGGTGAAGAAGTGGCGCGCGCTCCTCTCGCCAGCATGGGCACTCTCACAGGATGCGTTATTGCGTTTCCTGTTCTCTGTCACAGAACCTGCACACCACTGACGTGTCTTCAGAGATAAATGATATTTGCAATCTCTGTTCTGTGTGATCGCCGCCAGCAAGGAATACAGACAGTAACCCACGCTGCCACTTAGTAAGACGGTGCCTTAAACTGCGTGTACGTAGGAGCCAAGAATTTGAGACCGTGTCGATGCCGTGCTCATGCTTGGCCACGTATCCGAGGTCGTCCCGCGCAGTAGGCACCTTACGTGGGAACCACCGTCGCTGAGAGTCACGAAGGTGATGCATGAGAAAGTCACTGTGGCCTTCGAGCCATGAGATGGGGGTGCCCAGGTCGGTCATCAGGATATCGAAGGATGGCCAGCGCCAGTTGAGCTGGTTGAGCATCTTGACGAACGTTCGCACTGGGCCAGGGTAGGCTGCGTCTGCATATTGGATGTGATCACGAAGTTCGCGCACGTAGTCGCGCAGCTGTGGTACCCGCTGGCTGATCGCGATGGGGTCGAGGAGATGGCCCTTCAGCACGACGCTCAGCAAAATCCACTGGCATGTCCACTGCCGCCCCTTAGGCATGACGGTCGCAAACATGGCGTGGTAGTAATCCCGCAACTGTCGGTTGGAGGGCGTGCCGAGGTCAGAGCCCACAGCAACCATGGATGCCGCCATCGTCTGCGCAATGTCGGCACGTTTGTGTAGAAGTAGAGGAGACCGTTGAGCCCGTTGAAGTCGTTGAACTGCAGCAACGAAGTGGCGGTCCATGATGCTGGTGTCATCACCTCCGCGGGTGTTGATCTGGCTGCCCACCAGGCGGAAGGCGCGCTCGACGGGCAGGTTGTGGCCACAGACCGTAGTGTTGGCGAGCTCAGTGACCGAGTTCTCGTCGGTAGTCCAGGCGACCAACTTCCCAAGGTGTAGTTCTTGTCCAGACAGCTTATCAAAAAGAAGTGATTCGCGGAGCGATTCCCGGATCCCAGCCATGTCCCACACAGTTGAGTTGGAGTCGTCAATATACGTAATGGACAGGGATCTCGGTACTACCCTGCGTTGTCTCGCCGTCCAAACATACATGAGCATTTTAATAGCATCAATACTGAATGCGGATCCTTGTAAGTGGCCATTCGTCGTGGCGATGGCTTCGCTGTATGTTCCAGACATTCGCAGGTATCTCCGATGCTGGGCATAAAACTGTTCGCGAGCTCGTAGTACACTCTCAGGGCACCCTCCGTGTCATTGTAGTTCGATGCATATACTGGCGATCAGCAGGTCGAAGCACTTCTTCCTGTCGAGGGCAAGCCCATGGACCCAGTTCTCGGTGCGTCGAGACCACTCGACCTGCAGGGCGAGACTGGTGGGGACATCCGAGAGACGGGCCCCCGAGGTGGCCCCAAAACTCGCGGGGGTGGCTCCGCTTGCGCCTCCAAGGTTCGAGCTTTCGGTAAATCGGAACTTCCCAAGAGTAAGGCCACACAGACAGAACGAAAAGGAGCCTTTGCTCCTCAGGAAAAATCCCCTCCCCCTTCCTCAAGGCGGGATTCGGAACATGTTTGAAAGCCGAGGGGACCTGACCCTCGGCGAAGACGGCTTGGATGGACCCACCCGTCAAGACCCCCCGCCTTGCGGGAGGAGCGTGCCTGGAGAAAAGCGCTGACATCAGCATCACTAAGTAAAGGCTCAGAGCAGGGGCTCACAGGGGGGAGTTCAGCTTCGCATTCGGCGCGGAAATCCTCCCAAGTAGGAACCTCTGAAGTCCCGCGATACTTGCAGAGGACCGGCTCCCAAGTTCGCTGCATCAGCTTGATAATGTCGAGCGGGTTGGAGATAATGTCCTGGGTGTCGGGTTTTTTGAGAAAGGTAGTGGGTTGCTGTGTCTGCGTTTTTACCCAGGCACACACCTCTCGCCCTCCACTTTGACAAGATGCTGAAACCCGTGTTCGCCATTGTTGCAGTCGTTGGCGTTGGGCTTCTGCGGCGTACCGTCGTTGTTCAGCAAGTTCCTGCGCAGCAGCGTGGCGGGCCTGGGTTGCCGAGGGCCAGCAGAAGGGCGTCCACCATCCAGGCCAGGATGCACACACTGGTTGAAGAAGTCGAACTTGCTTGCAGCAGTTGGCCCAGAGCTGGTGGTAGAGCTGGATGTCGATGTAGGATGTATACCCACGAGCTTCACAGCGTTCAGCACGGTAGCTTAGTTCAAGTAGCCGACGGTGGAGCTTGGTATATTGCCACTCTGTGCGAGACATAGCACCATGCTGTGGAGATATGGGTGGCGCGGCCCACCCTTACACGAAACGTGGGGGCTTGCCACGCCCTCTCGTACCCTTCTTGACATGACTAGCACAACATAAACCCAAAAAAATCCTCCGCAATTTTGTTAGCAAGAGTGAACATATCCTCTGCATTGCCTTGTGCCAAAGCCAACTGTTCAGCATGTCGGTCCACCAAGTGGGCGCCCAGTGCTTCCCGTTCGCCGTGTGGCATACTGATGCAAGATACGTTGTAAAGCTCTGGGCGTTCCCACCGTCGGACTCGCGCAGCAAAGGCGCCCACGTTGAGAGTGACTTCGAGGGCGAGATGTCCAGGGCATTTGAATTCACGAACAATCTGAAGATCAATGACCATAGCGTTGGCACTGTCGTTCGCGAAGATGTAGTCGATCCTGGAGGTGTGCTCGATGGGGTCGTAGCGGTTCCAGTTGGGGTCGCGGCCGTAGGTCATGGCGTCCTGATCGGGATATACGTTCGAGACGTTGTTCCAGCCACCTTCCTGTGAAACCCAGCTGAGAAAAGCCGACTCGGTGACGTCGCACTGAGCATCCATGGTAACGAAGTAGGGGCGGCCGCACCTCGAAGAGCCGCAGCTTGCCAAACGTCCGCGAACATATCCTCGTTGAATTATGTGGCGGCTCCGTAGACGGTGGCGAGATAGTAGCCAGTGGTGGGCTTCCCTTTCTGATTGGGGATGGGAACGAAAACCTCCTTCCAGCGATTTGTCGCCAAAAACCGTTCTTGGACGGGATGTTGACACTCCGTAGGCACCATGGGCTCAGAGGTCGGGGTGACGATGGCAACGCACCCGTGTTCAGTGTTAACTCCCTTGGTCACGTACTGATGCTTGCCGTTCTGAGCAGGAACCACACGCGTGCCTGGCGAGAGAGGCGGCCCACAATGTGCTTCCCACCCGTGCCGATGAAGATGCTTATCAAGGTCCGAGAGTTGATGAGGTGCGTGGCGTACTTCTTGTAGCGCTGCAACGGCGACGCCTCGGTCGCCAAGAGCCGTGAGCAATTCCCAGTGCGCTTGCAGCGACGTCACATTGAGTGAGACGAACTTGTGATAGCCAGGCCCGTCACCCAGGGTTGAATCGGAATACGCACGCGCGCGATGACTGTAGCTATGACACTGAGGCAAAGTCGTCAAGACCCACATGACAACCAACCCGACATGTCGCTTAAGACGATGTGTTCGCATATGGAGATTGAATGGAGGCAAGTCCTCCCGATTGTTAGTCTCGGCCCTGTCGTCACCGTGGCAGTCTCCCAGACTAGCTGTAGACATGGTCGAAACTGTGGTATGATGTACCTTCCTGCAGCCATCCCACTCGCTGCAGTACCCCAAAGTTTGAGCGCGTGGCCCACTGCCCAGCGAAAGTAATTGGTGTCCCCGTTCACGTACTTCCCAACGACAGGCGGGACTGACCCTCCTTGGGCACCTTCAGATTTCGTCGTCGTCCTTGCTGCCCTTGCCATCGGTACAGGTGCGTGGCGTGGTGCGCGGCGTCTTCTTGCTGGGGGCATCGGCGTGCTCCTCCTGAAGGTTCATCTTCTTGAGGATGGCGGCCAAGCTTCCCTGGTGCTGAGCCTAGTTCATCTGGATGGTGTTGTTGAGTGCCACGTTCGCCTGCTTGATCTCGGTGACAGCAACATCCGCGTTGCGAGCAACGTCGTTGAGCTTGGCGCCGAGCGAGGTGGTGGCATTGGCCTGCTTGTCGAGCTGCTCCTGCATAGCGGCCATGGTAGAAGCTTGGGCCCGTACACTAGCTTCGAGAGCCAAAATTCGCTCGTGCCCAGCATCAGGGAGACGGACAGGGACCGGGGTAGGTGGTGTTTCACGAGGCTCAACCTGCATCCGCGCGCCGGCCTCACCTTGCGGAGCAGGTTGCTCTGGTGGTTTCCCTTGAAGTGCGGCAAGCCAGGGAGGCGTGGCAGCCTCAGGCGCAGCAGGTACTTTACCAGTCGGTTGATCAGGTGGTGGCTGTGTGTTGAGGGAGGCGGCGAGGACAACCGTAGGAGCTGCCGCCGAGGTGCTGGTGGGGCTGCGATTCCCGCTGGTGACCTCGGTGACAACCCAGGGCGTGGTAGCGCCGAACTTCCAGTACTTGTTTGTCGGCTCGGTGTCGGAGCGCGCGATGGCGAAGTTTGTCTTCTCGTTAATGTCGAAGCCCACGTAGACAATGTCGGCAGTCCATCCGACTGTTTGAGCAGCGTCCGCAACTTGCCCCTTAGTGGCCTTCCCACTTGGAATGTTGTCGATACGCCATTTGCGTCGGGCCAGCGCCGTGGCTGAGCCTCGTACAGCAGTAGCCGCTTCGCCTGCCTTGGGATGTTCACGTTGCACCCGTAGTCCGAACTGTCCACGGCCACCCTTCGTAACACCCAATGCGGCCTCGTGAGACTTGGAAATGCTGTAGGCCTCCTGCATGGAGATAGTCTTGTTGAACCAGACGGTGTGGACCTTCTTCTTGTCGGTCTCCTGTTTCTCCGCATCGACGCCGATGTAAGAGAAGGTAAAGGTGATGCCTTGGTAGCCTGAGTACTTGAGGAGCGTGTCCTCCTGATTCTTGGGGATGGCGATCACGGCTCCCAGGATACGTTGACCTGCCTGGCCTCCTGCTCGTAACAGGCGGCTGGGCTCGTCAAGGAGTGGGATCTCGGGGCAGATGGCCTGCATGGTGGACTTGATGACATCGCGCAGCCCATTGTCCATGGAGATCTTCGCGTCGGACTTTCGAGCCGTCTTCCAACGCTCGTTGGCTGTGCTGCCCATCTTGTCCTTGCGCTGTCCGCCGACAACGACAGGGGCGGCGCCGCTGAACTGGCTGCTGAAAACCTCATTCATGGTGGGGGTGACGAGCAGCGTGTCGGCCTCATGGATGGTGATGCGCATGAAGGTCGCATTCCCATCTGCTTCGCCGAGCTGCGCAACATTTGTCTTCATAGTGACATCAGTCTCGCCGAACTGGTAGATGACGCTATTCATGAAGGTCTTCCTCGGGTTGGTCGTGCCGCGCGGGACCCTGAGCACAGGGATCTGGATCTTCGCGTGGGCCCAGTTGTCGCTGCCCGTGCCGATGGCCAGGATGGCGAGCGGCTCCTTCTGCCGCCGTAACGCCATGCACCACTTCTCGGCGTCCTCCATGCTGTGGAGGGAGACAGAGGACTCACACGTGCCATCGGGCAGCTTCTTGGGGGCCTGCGCAATGGGAATGGACCAGTCGTTCCCGTCCAGGGCGATGGGCTGCGGCCCGGCGGCCGCGGCGCCCTTGCCCTTACCCTTCGTGGTGTTCGTGGTGTTCGTGGAGCCGTCGGTCACCGCAGCGGCAGCCGAGGTGCGCCGCTCGTGCTCGTGGGTCCACGAGATCTTGTTATTCGTCAAGAGCTTCTGGATGGCTCTCAACTGCTTGTCCTCTAGGGTCTGGTCGAGCACCTGGTCTAGACCCGCCTGGTCCGTGTGTATCAGCTCGTTGTAGGCCGCGGTAGCGCGATCGCCACCGCCCTGCTGGATGATTCCGACAACCTTCGTTTTGCGAGCTGCGGGCCCGCTGATCTTCGTCGCCTTCTTCGCCATCTCAAAGAATATGGATGGTCGCGAGCGGAGCGAGCAAGGGAAACAACCGATCTTCTGCAGTGATGCTCACTGTCGGTGCCGCCAGGAGTACGAAAATCGGACTCGGAGGGCAGATCGGAGGGGCTGCGCGCACTCGCTCCCCAGCGAGTTCGAGCCCGAGAGGCACTGATGGTGATGGTGATGGTGATGGTGATGGTGATGGTGATGGTGATGGTGATGGTGATGGTGATGGTGATGGTGATGGTGATGGTGATGGTGATGGTGATGGTGATGGTGATGGTGATGGTGATGGTGATGGTGATGGTGATGGTGATGGTGATGGTGATGGTGATGGTAGTGGTGATGGTGATGGTGATGGTGATGGTGATAGTGGTAGAGGTGATGGTTATGATGATGATGATGATGATGAAGGTGATGATGTTGATGAGGAAGATCATTATCATCATCATCATCATCATCATCATCATCATCATCATCATCATCATCATCATCATCATCATCATGATCATGGTGAAGATGGTGATGATCCTGATGGCGACGACGATAACGACGACGGCGACGACGACGACGACGATGATGATGATGGTGGTGGTGATGACGGTGATGATGATAGTGATAATGATGATGGTGATGATGACGATGATGCTGATGATGATGATGATGCTGATGCTGGTGATGCTGATAAGTAGGATGATGACGGGTGGTGACGACGGTGATGGTGATGGTGATGGTGATGGTGATGGTGATGATGATGATGATGATGATGATGATGATGATGATGATGATGATGATGATGATGGTGGTGGTGGTGGTGGTGGTGATGATGCTGGCTATGATGAGGACAATGACAACGATGGTGATGATGATAATGATAGTGGTGGTGATGATGACAGTGAAGATGATAATGTTGATGTTGCTGATGGTGCTCATGAGAATGGTGATGGTAATGGTGGTGGGAATTGCGGCGATAAGACGAAAAAAAGACGAGGAGACTGGTGATGATAAAGATGATGATACTGACGGTGATGGTGCTGATGATGTTGGTGGTGATGATGATGATGACGATTATAACAAGGATGAGGAAGAAGACGAGAGGAAGAAGGAGGGGCAGAGGAAGGGCAGGAGGCGAGGAATAGGAAAGACGCGCGGCGCTGCCAATTCAAAACGAGGACCCAACACACAGGAGTGTTGGGATAAAGGAAAGGAGGAGAGCGATGAGAAGGCAGAGGAGGAGGAGGAGGAGGAAACGTCGAGGAGGAAAAGCACCAGGAGGAGGAGGAGGAGGATTCGTATGAGGAGGGGGACGAAGGACGAGTGAGATGAGGAGGTGTAAAGGAGGAGGGGGAGGAGCGGGAGGAAGAGAGGAGGGGGATGATAAGGAGGAGGTGTAGTGGAAGGGGGAAGGGCGAGGGTGAAAGGACAAAAACGCTGATGCGGAGAACGAGGAGGAGGAGGAGGAGGACGACGACGACGACGACGAAAAGCTGAACGAAGACAACGAAGGCGCAGGCGGATCAGGAGCAGGAGGACCACCGAACACTCTGAGGAGTAGCCTTGGCTAGGGATACTGGACTCTGACTATAACTTGGGTCTTCTTGGAAGCCTCCTCGGCCGTCCTGAGGGCACCTTCAAGGATGGAACAACGTCAGTGGTGCTGAGTGGGATATCTCCTGGTAACGAGGAAAGATTCCACTTAAACCCCAGTGAGCCTACTTGAAGGTCCTGCAGGTCGTCTGGGGGCGATCGTTGGTGCCTCTTGGGCCGTCTTGGAGCATCGGGAAGCCGAAAAGGCGGGAGCGCGAGAAACCTGCAGAAACCTTACGAAAAGTAGCTCACTGTCACTCTTGAGGCTTTCTTGTGGGACCTCTTGAAGGCCTCCCAGGGCGTCTTCGGGGCTTTCCTGGGCCGTCGGGAGGCCATCTGTGACGGTCTAGGCCGACGCGTTCCCCCTCTAGGGTCCCGATCCTAGAAGAACCGCTGTGAGCTTTATGTGAGGCCTCTTCGGCCGCCTTGGAGGCCTCTTGGACCGTCAGGGCCTTCTTGAAGGTCCTGTAGGCCGTATTGGAGCGACCTTAGGGGCGTCTTGGAGCATCGGGAAACTGAAAAAGCGGAAACGCGAAAACCATTGAAAAGTCGATGGGGAATCCGTGAATGTTCACTCGTGCAGTTCTGTAGGGAGGCCTCTTGGAGGCCTCTCGGGGCGTCTTGGGGGCTTCCGGGGCTGTCTGGAGGCCATTTTTGACGGTCTAGGCTGATCCGTCGGCGACTCTTGGCTCTCTTGGACCATCTTGCAGACCATCTTGGGAACGTTCGTGCCGCCCGGAACGGAGTCAGCTGAAATGGTGCCGACTACGGCCCCCGTGGCCAGGGCCAGATTTCGAGGGGTATTCCCCCCAGAACCCCCACAAGCTACTCCTAAACGGGAACCCCTCTGCATACGGACACATGGTACGTACATTGGATGAAGATGTGTCACATGTTCCACCACCTCGCGGCCTAAAACATGGCATGGGATATTGCAGAATGCACCCTCATGGCGGCAACTGTCACAGAGTACGGCCTTCTCCAGACTGGGGAAGCGACTTGACCCATGCTACTGCACTCTGGGGCATCCGAGCTGGAATGCTCTTCTGCAAAGTCACAGCGTAAAGAACAAAAAATAAATCATCATCATCATCATCATCATCATCATCATCATCATCATCATCATCATCATCATCATCATCAGCATCATCAGCATCATCAGCATCAGCATCACCATCACCATCATCATCAGCAGCAGCATCAGCATCATCATCAGCAGCAGCAGCATCATCATAATCAGTATCATCGTCCACATCCTGCTTTTCGTCGTCCTCCTCTTCCTCCTCCTCCTCATCATCATCCTCTGCTCACTTTCACCGCGCGTCACCAGTATCATCATCATCATCATCATCATCATCATCATCATCATCATCATCATCATCATCATCATCATCACCGTCATCGTCATCGTCATCGTCATCAGCATCAGCATCAGCATCATCAGTATCATCAGCATAATCAGCATCACCACCAGCATCGCCATCCTCATTATCATCAGCATCATCATCACCATCAGCATCAGCATCAGCATCAGCATCATCATCAGCATCGTTATCATCAGCATCATCAGCAGCAGCATAAACGTCATCATCCTCATCATCATCATCATCTTCATCATCAGCAGCAGCATCAGCATCAGCAGCATCATCATCATCCTCAGCATCAGCAGCAGCAACATCAGCAGCAGCATCAGTATCAGCAGTAGCACCAGCATCATGATCAGCATCAGCATCGGCATGATTATCATCGTCGTCATCATCGTGATCATCATCATCATCAGAAGCATCATCATCACCGTCATCGTCATCGTCATCGTCATCAGTATCAGTATCAGCATCATCAGTATCATCAGCATAATCAGCATCACCACCAGCATCGCCATCCTCATTATCATCAGCATCATCATCATCACCATCATCATCAGCATCAGCATCAGCATCATCATCAGCATCGTTATCATCAGCATCATCAGCAGCAGCACAAACTTCATCATCCTCATCATCATCATCATCATCAGCATCTTCATCATCATCAGCAGTATCAGCATCAGCAGCATCATCATCATCCTCAGCATCAGCAGCAGCAACATCAGCAGCAGCATCAGTCTCAGCAGTAGCACCAGCATCATGATCATCATCAGCATCGGCATAATTATCATCGTGGTCATCATCGTCGTCAGCATCATCGTCACCATCATCATCATCACCATCATCAGCATCGTCATCAGTATCAGCATCAGAATTAGCATCATCATCATCGGCATGAGCACCTTCATCATCATCAGCAGCATCATCAGCAACATCATCATCGTCATCAACATCATCGTCCACATCCTGATCCTTGTCATCCTCCTCTTCCTCCTCCTCCTCCTCATCCTCTGCTTACTTCTACCGCGCGTCACCAATTTCTCCCCGCTTGGAAAGCGATTGCTATATGATCAAGGGGCACAAATGACAACCCTCGGGGCGCTCAGACATAGATTCATATGTTACGGTCTCCTCAAGTCTGGTATCATGTGACGCCCATGTCGCCAGTGCAGAAATGAAATGTTACATCATGCGGCCCTCTGGGATCTAGGGACGAGAGGTGCCGCGGCTTCCGGCTCCCCGGGTTCCGAGGAAGAGTTCTGTCAGATCGAACGGCCTTCTCGCTCGTGCGCGAGAGCGTGTCACACGGTACAGCCCCCCGAAGTGACGAGAGCTGTCACAGGCTACTGACGACAAAGCGGTTCTCGAAGACCCGCCGACGGGATTGCCGCAGGCACCTGGATATGACGATATCACGGGCAAGCTCATGTGTGTCTTTGATGCCCCAGCAACTTTTTGAAATTCGGAGAAGTACCTCGATGATAAGCGAGAGTTGATGAATCGTTTGCTCAAGTTCCACATTTCATGCTCATCTGGTGTTGAATCAAAGAGGGCGCTTCTGAGCTCGCAATCGTATTGGCCAAATGCGAGGCCATTGTAATACAATTTGTATTGGAACTCGACCTCAAAGAATGGGCTATTCTCGGGCATGTTTACTGTAAATCCTCCCACTGTCTTCCAGGCCGACTTCCGTACCCATTGCGTGGATGCGCTCCAGCCAGGTGTGAGATAAGAGAATCGACGCTTAAGGAAATTGTTGCGCCGCGCAAAATTGTACGCCTCCACATTGTCTCGGTGCGTGATTCCAGAATACACTTCCTCAGTGGAACCACAATCGTAGTTTCCACAACAATCATCTCCCGTTCGCGTTTCTGGGTACTTGTTTCTCCGCTTTGGTGATAAATCGTCAGTGCCGATTTCACGCGGCTTGCCAATATCAATAAACCCATGGGAACACACCAAACTGCCTAAGTTCGGATTTGCGCCTAGTAGTTCCCTTGCGTGGCTCTTCCATAAGTCAATGGTATTGTCGGGCGCACCAGCTGGCATCTCGTCGTCACGCAAAAGGCAAACGATTGCATTGGCCTTTTTGACATGATCCATGCCAACATTGAACGCTTCGTGTTCTGCCAAGTGTGTATCCACTTCAACTATCGTAACATATCCTGGCAATGATGTCTGCGTGGTGCATCCATTCAAAAACACGATTTGCGATCCCTCCGAATTGAGCGCTGTACAAAGATTGTATGCGTTATCACACGCGCCAACGCCATGGATCACAAAAGCCATTGGTGGAGACTGATCAACTGAGCAATCAGGAGCTTGCACTGCTTTTTGAACAAGTGGGACAAGCTCACTAATATCACGTGGTTGTACAGCGACGTTCGTCAGCTTCAATGCGCTACATCGCAACAACAGGCATAGCACAAGCAGCCTGCGCATGTTACTAGTATACGCCCTCAGGCTCAATCAAAGAACTTATGGATGGAACAAAACCCGTGCAATCAAATATGTAACATACAATGCAGAGTGCGTTGAGGCATACTTGATTGAACCAAGATTGGGCCACAAATGGTACTGCATTGAATCAAGGTTCGATGTGTGTTCTAAACGTTTTCCCACTGGAAACAACTAGGAAAAAACTGGCCGGACAAGAACGGAAAGCGTCGCTTTAGTCCCCCAAGCATGTGGAAAATGCTCTGTTGTTGTTATGCCGCGCAGGTATGCCGTGGCGCGCATGTCGGCGTGCGTGCGGGGTGTGTTTTGTGCTCCTGTGTGTTCTGCCGTGCTCCTGTTCTGCCGTGCTTCTGTGTTCTGCCGTGCCTCTGTGTGCTCTGTGTGTTCTGCCGTGTTCCTATATCTGCCGTGCGGATCGTCGCGGTGGTCGTTTAGGCAGAGCTTCTGGGCGCACACGGCAGAAAAAGATGATGAGCACGGCAGAATAGGCCCCAAGAGCGAAGGAGCACGGCAGAGAAAGACAAGGAACACGGCAGAATAGACCCCAAGAGCAAATGAGTACGGCAGAATACACCCCAAAAGCTAAGGAGCACGGCAGAAAATGACCAGGAGCACGGCAGAATAGACCTCAAGAGCTAAGGAGCAGGCAGAAAAAGACCAGGAGCACGGCAGATTAGGCCCCAAGAGCGAAGGAGCACGGCAGAAAAAGACCAGGAGCACGGCAGAATAGACCCCAGGAGCTAAGGAGCAGGGCTGGATATGCCTCAAGTGCGAAGGAGTACGGCAGAGAAAGACCAGGAGCACGGCAGGATAGACCCCAAAAGCTAAGGAGCACAGCAGAGAATGACCAGGAGCACGGCAGAATAGGCCCCAAGAGCGACTGAGCACGGCAGAAAAAAAAACAGAAGCACGCCAGAGTAGACCCCGAGAGCTGAAGGAGTGCGGGAAAATAGACCCCAAGAGCGAAGGAGCAAACCAGAAAAAGACGAGGAGCACAGCAGAATAGAACCCAAAAGACACGGAACACGGCAGAATATGCCCCAAGTGCAAAGGAGCACGGCAGAAAAAAAGTAGGAGCACGGCAGACAAAGACCAGGAGCACAGCAGAATAGGCCCCATGAGCGAAGGAGCACGTCGGAAACAAACCAGGAGCATGGCAGAATAGACTCCAAGAGCTGCCGAGCACGGCAGAAAAAGACCAGGAGCACGGCAGAATAGACCCCAAGAGCTAAGGAGCACGGCATAATAGGCCCCAACAGCGAAAAAGGCGCCAGAAAAAGACCAGGAGCACGGCAGAACATGCCCCAAGAGCTAAGGACGACGGCAGAAAAAAACCGAAACACAGCAGAAAAGGCCCGAGGAGCCAAGGAGTACGACAGAAAAGACCAGGAGCACGGCAGAATAGGCCCGAAGAGCGAAGGAGCAAACCAGAAAAAGACGAGGAGCACGGCAGAATAGAACCCAAGAGACAAGGAGCACGGCAGAAGATGCCCCAAGTGCGAAGAAGCACGGCAGAAAATGACCCGGAGCACGGCAGAATAGACCCCCAGAGCTCAGGGGCACGGCAGAAGAAGACCAGGACCACGGCAGAATAGACCCCGGCAGAAAAAGACCAGGAGCACGGCAGAATAGGCCCCATGAGCGAAGGAGCACGGCAGAAAAAAAACAACGAGAACGGCAGAGTAGACCCCAAGAGCTGAGGAGCACGGCAGAAGAGGCCCTAAGAGCGAAGGAGCATGACAGAAAAAAAACAGGAGCACGGCAGAATAGACCCCAAGAGCTGAGGAGCACGGCAGAATAGGCGCCAGGAGAGAAGGAGCATTGCAAAACACGACCAGTGACCAGGAGCACGACAGAATAGACCGCGAGAGCTAAGGAGCACGGCAAGATAGATGCAAGAAAACACCATAATACGCCCCAAGTAAGAAGGAGCACGCAATAAAAACACAAGGAGCACGGCAGAATAAACCCCGAAAGCGAAGGAGCACGGCAGAATATGCCCCAAGAGCTAAGGAGCACTGCAGAAAACGACCAGGAGCACGGCATCATAAGCCCCAAGAACAAAGGATTGTGACAGAAAATGGCCAGGAGCATGGCAGAATAGGCCCGTAGAGCGAAGGAGGACGGCACAAAAAAAAAAAACGAGCATTGCAGAATAGACCCCGTGACCGAAGGAGCACGGCAGAACTGCTCGTTCTTTGCCTTGCTCTTTTTTCGCCGACCATGCTCCGTCCGATTTTTTGAGGATGCATGCAGCGAGAGCGCGATTTTCAACACGAGAGGTAGTAAAAACGCCACTCCAAGATATATTTGTTGTTGGGATGTCTCAGGCGAGACACCCGTTTTTGAACATCTGTCGAACTCGCGGCTCCCATGTTTAACGGATGTCTCAAGCGAAGAAGCTCTCCGGGAAAAAACTGCCCCCAGGTTGACACTGGCGCCGGCGGTGAACCGTCAACCTGGTCTTTTGCGGTCTTTTGCGGACGGTCGATTCGAGCCTCCACGGAGGCAGACCGAAGCACAAAGCAACTCAGAACTGAGCCTGAGAGCAAAACGCTGAGCGCACTAACAGCGAAGCTGTACAGCAAAGCCCAAGAGCGTAAATCCCACTAAAGTAAACACAAAAAGATGGTGAAAGAAGCTGTACGAGACAGCAAGAAGCAGTGAGAGACCATACAGTAACCACTGGTTTATACAGCGATTACCGTCTCAACACCACTGAGAAAAATACGAAACTAAGAGAACTAAGATAGCAAGTGCGCTTTGACACCAACCTGGTCACCGCCGGGAACCTCGTAGAGCTCCTTGCACGCGTAGGAGTGCTCAGAATCGAAGCAGACAGCTTCTCGGAGCATTTCTAGAAAAAACGTCAAATTTTACATTTTTCGGTGTCAACCTGATGTTGGTTCCTCCAAATGTTTCGATAGTAGAACTCTCTCTAGAGAGCTGATTATCTCGCAATATAAAGTTTAAACACTACTGCTGGACGCAAAAATCTGGTTTATCATGATGAATGGTCAAATTTAGCAAAACCGACCCGAAGTTACCACATTGTTCGCCCGGGCCGGGTCGACCAACTAGCTCTACCCCGCGCCGGAAATCCTCTAGTTCATCGATGACGAAGAGCTCTACGAGGTACTTGGTAGCTTCCAACTGGGAGCCGGCGGTGAACCGTCAACCAGGTTACCGCCGGACCCCTCGTAGAGCTCTAGAGACCAAATCAGTTCCAGATAAGAGGAGAAAAACGCTCGTGAATATAAGCTTACAGAATGAAGAATTTTTTCCGCGTTTTACACAGCGTCGGTGCCTCCTAGTCTTTCGATCGAAATAATGCAGCTAGAGCCCTGAGAATTGCATCATCGAACGCGCCATGATCGACAGCAGAGAACAAAAAAATGCATTCCCAAAACGAATCTCAAAATCTCTCACAATATCTGAGGAGGGGGAAAAAAAAAAAAAAACAAAAAAAAAAAAAAAAAAAAAAAAAAAAAAAAAAAAAAAAAAAAAAAAAAAAAAAAAAAAAAAAAAAAAAAAAAAAAAAAAAAAAACGACCCCACGTCATCACATTGTCCGCCCGGGCTGGGTTGGCCAACTGGGAGCTGGCGGTAAACCGTCAACCAGTTTACCGCCGGGAGCCTCGTAGCGCTCATTCTCTCGCGCGGAGGTGCTCAACACATGGAGGGAGCTCTCTCAGGCGAGAGCTGAAAAACTCGAAACAACACGTTTTTCGGCGGTTTTCATCCAAAGTCGATTTCTTCAAGTGTCTGGATAGTAATAGTGCTGCTACGGACCTGAGAATTTCACTGGCGGGCGCGGCATAACCCACTACAGGTGCGAAAAACACTGGTTCCCAAAATGAACCGTCAAATCTCTCACAGTGTTCAAAAAACCGACGCCAGGTCATCACATTGTCCGTCTGGGCTGGGTGGGCCAACTAGCTGCACCCCGCGCCGGAATTCCTCTAGCTCATCGACTGGGAGCCGGCGGTAAACCGTCAACCTTGGTTTTTTGCGCATTGCGTGTCGCCACAGCAGGGTCGGGTCACCGCCCAGGCGATAGCCACACAAGGAGGCCTAGTATCCTGCCAAACGCAAGCATTCCTCCACTCCCAAAAGGAGTTGTCGGGCAGACTCTAACTCAGCCGCAGTGATAGTGCTCGAGGGGGGGAGGAGGAAAGAGGATGAAGCCACGTCGGGCTCCCACATACCACTCGGGAGAAGGGCAGGATAGCCAACTACAGAAGAGGAGCACACATGAAAATCAACCTGCCAGCCGCAGCCTACGCCCAGGTAAGATCTTCCACCATCGAAGCTTCCCCGAACAGCGTCGATCAGAATAGCGTTAGCTTTAACATGGGATAGGAAATCATGCCTAAAACGTATTCTACAAATTCCCTGACGAGCTCTGTGTGTTAACTCGTCCGCAGCAGTATTGTCTTCCCTGTACACCCACTTGAAGATATGTCTCCCAAGAGAGGCTGCCTGCACACCACATCTCTTAGCTAGAGTGTCTAAAGTATTCTGAATACCGCCCACAATTTTGTCGTAGTTCACATTAGCAGTAAAGTACAGGCCTTGAATCCACCGCACAACACATTGAGAGTCACCCTTCAGTTCAACGGCGAGCTTACCTGCCTGGAACTCCCACTCCGTGTCATCCTCCAATATCTTAGCATAAAGTTTGGACACCACCTCCTCCTTCTTTCTGCTGAGCTCCTCCGAAAGCATCTCCTCCTCCCTCTCCTCCATAGGCTTCCAAGGAACCGGATCTTTAAGAACCAGAAAAACCAGAAACACCTGGAACCTGGAGTAGCGTAAAACTTCACGAGCAAACTTGACCCAAGCCGCCTCCGTCCATTCAAGAACATGGTACCAGTATTTCCCTCCCACAAGCTCGAATGGTGTTCTCCACGGGCGCATGCCAATAGGAACGCGTCCAGTCCTCGCACGAGCCCCAGCCCGTCCAGCTTGACTGCCCAGAGAAAATACAAGATCATCCCGCCTGGATTCCCACTCCCCTCCACCGTGCAACATGGACAATCGTGCCTGCAGGTAGCCGTTGACAGCAGTGCCCATGTCCACCACCGTGGGCTGATTGTAGAAACGGGTTGGGTCCTCGAACCTGTCTCTAAGCCTCGCCGTGTTCTGTGAAAGTTGGGTCCTCCGACGTTTGGCCTCGTTCATGCACATCGTCTTTCTTTTCCGTCGTTTCATTGGCTCAGAAGGAGTCGCATTACAAGCAGAAGCACCAGGAGCATACATAGGAGACGGCACCTGCAGTGAGCCACCCACAACAGAAGCCTCCTCCGAGTCACCACCGTCTCTGCAAACAAGACGATGCAATATCCTTTGCCCATCTCCACTGCCGGTGCAAGAAGACTTGTGCCAGTGGAGGTCTGCCAGAGCCACATAAAGCTTGCCTCCCTCTTCTGTACATGCGTGACACGAATACAGCCCACCCCTCCTCCTCCCTCTTAGCTCTCCACGTCATCCTGCTAAACATCTCCCCCTCCTGCTCATGTATGAATACAACCGTTGAACTGTCTACCGTGGCTCCTTCCAGACCAAAAAGAAACTTAGACCTCACTCTCGACTCGTATCGTTTAAAATTATTATTCCAAGCAATCCTCCTAGAGGTGTAGAAACCACGATCATTCCAGAAAGCACGAACAGCCTTACCCATTCGGTATCGTACATCATCATGATCCTTGAAATTCCTCGCAATCATCGCCCCGAGCACAACAATCTCATCCACCTGCGGAATGGTAAAGCTGCCAGGGAGATAAACATTGGGCTTTCTGGTCATGCCTGGCGGGAACAACGTCACCATGAGAGGCTCCGTCACACCGACGGTGGCGCCCACGCCCATGAACTCCAGACTACGCTGCTTCCATCGAAAGCCATGATCATGGAGAGCCCACGTTAACTGTAAAATCATAGTTGCCAATGTGGGGCGATCAGGAGCCGTAAGAAGCACATTGTCCGCCAATATGAAGTGACTCACAACAATACCTCCAGCGTCGCTGGAGAGTCTGACACCCACAGCATCTCTCGCCAAAGCAGAAGTAGCATCACCGAACATGACCAATGATTGAGCTGTCCACAGGTCAGGTCCCCCCTTGGAACCTGTCTTAACACACGTTGTCCAGGGGAGCGCGTCAGTGCAGACACCCTCAAATTGGAAGACCGCCTCATTGCCGACAGACTTCTCAATAAGACCATACCGAAGCTCAACATCCACACCCAGACGCTCAAGCGTAGAAGAAGCAACTTGGACAGTGAGCGAATCAAATGCAGTGGCAACATCCAAAGAAGCAAAAACGATATTCTCCTCCTTCCCCCACAACCTGGCACGTCTACACATCGCCTTCAAACCCGACGTCACCTCATGTGTCTTACGACCTTGCTGAAAGCCATACAAGCACAGAGACGGAGCAACAACGGGAGCAATAGACACCAAGTGCGAATTGAGTAAAATACACAAGCAGCCCATATACCATGTGTTAACAACAGAATTCACAGCAAGAGTACGACTCCCATCAAACTTCTTTTCCTTCCCGCTCTTCAACATAATAGACGCACGAATAAACTTCCAAGATTCAGGTGCCTCCGTCATTCGCCAGAAGCGCCGCTGGAAGCAGTCAAGCACCACACGTAGGGCTTCCCAGGACAGAGAACGTAACACGCGTGCACTTATCCCATCAGCACCTACAGCTTTGCCTTCCCGAAGCCTCGAACGAGCACGACAGAGAACATGCATGGTAATAGGAGAAGAAGTGTGAGTGCTGCACGCGCGCGCCACATCAGCTTGAACCCGAAGCTGCTCCAGAGTCGCCCAGTTCATAACAAGACGGTCCGACTTAGAGTACTTAGCCCTGACCACCCTCGTCATATCCTCCTTCCACTTACTGCGATCTTCACACCATTCCCCGTCGATCATCATAGAGTTAGCAACAGTCTTAGTCTTGACCCCATCCCGATAACGATAAAGAAGTAGACGTTTCCTGAACTGCCTTCGAACACGATTCCAACGACGACGACTATCCTTGAACGTGTCCTCATCGATCTGACCGGATTTCCAGAGTTTGCGAACCCTGTAGTGGGCCTCTTTCACCTGAGCCTCCTCCTGGGTCAACTTCGGGACGAGCGAAGACGATTTAAAGCCATAGCAGCGTTTATCGGCAATAGCCCCCTCCTTCAATCGTGATTCCAAGTGGGCTAGAGAAATAGATCTCCACCTAGTATGCCAGATCACCCCTCCCTCAGACTCCTCCGTGCAGTACTGATTTTTGCGTTTGTTATTTCGGCCACTCCCCCCACCTGATTTCCACCAGGCAACCTGCGTTACAGCCATGTCAAACTCTCTGCACTGCTTCACCTCCTTATCCTCCTGCACAAACCACGAAGCGAACGATCGACTGCCAGCGGCCTTCGTCCTACCAGAAGACTTTTCCTGCAGCGAACAAGGGAGAACAAAACATATCATCTTGTGGTCACTCCATTCCGTGTCACGAGAGCCAGGAGGATGCGCATACATAACGCGCAACTTCGAACACATAACATGTGTCTCCCAAGCCACAGGGCACGCAACATAATCAATGAGGTGTTTTGTCCTAGCACCTCCACCACACCAGGTAGACTCACGATCCAGGAATGTGTTAATCAGCTTCAGACGTAGCTGGGCCATACAGATACACCAGGCACGCGCACATGCACCCTGCAACGCCTTCCTGCCAAAGCCCCCCTCCTCCCTCACCGTACGCACATGCACACCACCACCAGAGATACGAAGCCGATCAATCTCTACATGAGGCTGCACTTCAACATTGGCGTCGGCGCACACGACAAAATCACGGATACTGTACTTTTGACGCATGCGCTCCACAGCACGAGATAACTCAAGAAGAACGTTCTGGCACAAATGGAACGTGGCCTGATACCCCTGAGACGTTGTCCCAAAGAAGCCTCGATGAGGAAGATACACGCTAGCATAGATGAATGCGCCCACTTCTGGCCAACGGAAGGCACAGACCGCAAATCTTCTACCAACAGCGTGCCCCAAGAAACAGGAGCTAAGAGTAGACGAGAATAGTACGCCTGCTTGGCCCTCCGTCGAACCACTGTCAAGCTTCACCTCAGTCGAGCAGCGATAGTGGAAACCAGCATCATTCAACGCCCCACGTCTGAGGAACTGGCACTCCTGGAGCCCGACGAGTTGCACCCCAAGCTCACGCAAGTAAGGAAGAGCAGATAGAGCAGTAGCATCACTCATCATTCTGACGTTCCAACTAGCCGCCCTCAACGGGCGCGTACGACGTCATACAGAGTCACCATTCAGCAGCGTCTGCCAGGGCCCAGGGAGGATCTTGTCGTCGAACTCAATCACCGATTCTGGCCTCAGAGTCCAACCATGCCTGGGGTCCCAAGTTCCCAAACAGATCTGCCCACCGGTTTCAGGATAGTCCCAAGCCCAAGACATCTCAGGAGACCCATACTGAATACGGACACGATTGTTCTTCTGCAACGGGTTCCTCACACGAAAGTATGCAGCTGTAAGTTTATGCCTGCACTCACCTGTCCCTCACGCCAAAACTCACACTGTACACGTGTACTGATGTACGACTGGGTAGCAGCAAGAAGAGTGTCATCTTTCCAAAGAGAGCCCGTGCGCGAGGAGATGGCCTTCCAGAACGCCTCCCTGACCTTCCAGACTGCATCCTTACTCGTGCCGTGTACGAAGAAAATACGCAGCGTAAAAACACCAAACGGATTGCCCTGGAACTCTCTCTTAGTGGCCTCACGATCGAAGATCTTCACATCAGCCTCAAACTGCGAGCCAACTTCATCCGAGAGAATCTGGATAACTCTGGTGGCCCTGGCCTCGGACATGATGTTACTCGTACGAGCCTGAACGTCTCGAGGGTCTCCCGAGGTCCAGTCCGAGAGCGTAACGTAACCAGGGACAAGTGGGGGTCTCTTCCTACTGCCTGCATTGCCTCCGAGGCTCACCCGAGTAGAAACAGAGGCAGCATCACTGGCCGCACCATCATTCCCTACCGTCGCCAACTGCTTCTGAACCCGAGCATTCACCACCTCCTGCTGCTGCTGCTGCCTCACCACCTGCTTAAGTTGTTCAAGGTCAGACTTCAAGGGTGCTACCTCCTGCTGAATCTCCCTCCTCACCTCCTCCTTATGCTCCGTCAGGGTACATTTGAGCATGTCAGCCAAATTCTGGAACTCATTACGCAATAGGCCAATCGTGACAGGTTCTTTGTCATCTGAAGCGCCCTTACCACCCATCCCAGCACGTGCCATCTTGGAAGACGTGGAAGCATCCCCCGCCTCGTCCCTCTCACTGATCTGCTTCATGGAAACATCGGCACAAGCGGCAGCAGCAGAGACAAAGGAATGAGCAGGGCCATTATGCATGACAAGTTGTGGTGGATGGCCAGCAGAGGAAGGGTCTGTCGACATCGAATCTGCGATACGTCCTGCTTTCGAAGCTTCCAACGCCGAGAATAGAGCACGTTCGTCCTGTGCAGTATGTTCGGGGATCTTGTCCCAGCCGTCAAAGTCCCAGTCGTCTTCTGAGAAACTAGCCGCGATTGCAAACCAACAAAATCAACAAAGAGGCCCCAAGAGAAAAACTGAAATACAGTGTGCAAGCTAGCCACAAGATACCTGTAATTGGCCTGCCAACAATTCACTCAGCAGAGAAGGTGCCAGCCGCCAGGCGCCAGCAGCCGCCGCTATCGCGAGGGTGCCGAGGCCCGAGAGGAGAGAGATGGACGGGCGGCCGAGGGCGGGTGGGGCGCGGCGGGGGGGGCCACCAAGGAGTCCCCGACCGCACCCAAGGCCCCCGCGAAGAGACCTTGGCTACCGCCGGGAACTCGTAGAGCTTCCTTGAGCCAAAATGGCTAGGGAGCAACGTCGGCTCAAGAGCAACGTCGCTCCAGAAGAGGCTGACATGGGTCAAGAGCGTAATTACGCTCATGTCAGCCGACTCCTTGGCTCAAGAGCAACGTCGGCTCAAGAGCAACGTCGCTCCAAAAGAGGAGGAGGTCACGATACGCCACCTTCCCTTTTGCAGTCACTTCTACCTCCTCTTTCCCCCTCTTACATCACAGGTACATTTTCTCTCGTCTGCGTCCGACTCCTGCTCTCGCGTGAGTCCGACTCCTGCTCTCAGGTGATTGCGATTGGTCGAGGGAGGCATCACGTCGCACCCCTTTTAATCAGGTTTTGACACGTCACTGTACCAGACAGAGGCCAGACGAGAAGACTGATCCCATCGACGCTTCTATCGATCCCACTGAATCTACTGATCTTGACAACTTCCTCAAAGACAGGGAGGCTGAGGACCCAGCGGTCCAGGCTGCATCCCGCAAAAGGTCCCTTCAGGACGATCAAGATTGGTGTCAGCGCTGGGGAGTACATCTCAGTCAGCTCCACAGAGCGGCATCAGATATGACGACGGCTGTGTCGGATGTAGTCATGGGAGACGACCGCAGGGTCAAGCGACGGGCACAGGCGACGGCAGTGGAGGCAAAACGAGAAGCATGTGAGAAATCTATGGCCTCGTTCAGCGAGGCTTGCAAGGCGGATGATGTACCCCACTATTTCGGCAAGCTCGGAGATGCCCTGAGCGCCCTGGCCCCCCTCCAGTCCGAGAATATGATTGAGCTCAAGCAGGAAATCACAGAGGTCAAGGATGATATTGGTTCGCTCAGGGCTCACAACAACAAGCAGGATACTAAACTCGACCGCCTTGAGAAGGAGATCGCCTTCATCAAAGCAGGTACGTCGGCCTCCACGGCGGCCCCGAGTGCCGGAGGCACGTCATCGGTTGGAGGAGCTGGAGTACAGCACCAGTGGAATCCATCATATATCGAGCTCCGCGGCTGGGTCACGGATACGTCCAGTGCGATGTCGCGCTCAGAGACACAGATCACGGATCTCGATTGCCAGCATCTTATGCGAAACTTACTCGACCTCCTCGGGGGGGAAGATGGAGCCAAAGTGGATGATGTTGGTACCCTTCGTATCAATGGTAACCAGCCCGTGTTTTCTTTCTGTCGTATCAAGTTTTGTGCTGGTACCGATGGGGATGTATTATGGAACTGTAAACACTTGTGGGATGCGATTATCTTGGATCCTACTGAACGCACAGATGCTCAAAAGAAACTCGCAGGAGATCGCACCATGCAGAACATCCTCACAGATATGGATCGTCGTCCAAAGAAAATCATCATCAAGATCGAGGCCCCAGAATGGAAGAAGGGTCATATTGCCGCCGTGGGACGTTTCCAGGGTATCTGGAGGCAAACGATTCTCAAAGAATATCCCAACACAAAGTTTGGCATCAGCAGTCAGACGGGATCGGGCAAAGGCATCAGCCTTATCTGGACCAAGCCGCCCGACCTCCAGACCCATCGACCCATCGAGCTTGCAGTTTGGAAGGCATCAGAAGCACGCTGGACCCTCCACACGGATGTCTGGGACGCGGTCTTGCCTCGTTACGGTATCCAGACCACAGTGGCCACTTTCCAATCCAGCTTGGAGCGAGGGCGCCGCGAGAGCGCGGACAGAGGCAACAAGCCTTTCGAGGCAGGTTCCACGAATGTTGCCAGGGCTGGTCGCCGTGATGCTAGAGGATTTGCCCTATGCAGACAGCCCCTTCATGAAGGAGTTGCGGTGATTGGCCTCCAGGAGTGCCAGCATTTAATTGTCTCCGATGGGATCAGACGGCTTGGTCGGCTGGGTTATCGATCCAGCTGTCTCCGAGCAGGGGTTCTGGTACGGGCATCGTAGCAATGCAACATAATTCATACTTGGGTTAACTTAGATAGGATCGCCGGTGTGCTTTTCGGTAACGGTGTTTGCTTCTGCAGTGCTTATTTCAAAGACAGCTCGCATGATGACTCTCCGACGGATATGGAGACAATGTGCCGACAGCTACGGCAGATACGCCGTGAGGCGGTGCAGAGGCTCCCAGGCGCTTGCTTGCTTCTTGTGTGCGACGCCAATGTGGAGCTCACGCCCGACCTTGTGTCGACACGGGGGGAGCAGATCACGGGGGAGGGACTTATGATGACACGGCAAAGAGGATAGGGGAATCATTCAGAGAACAGACGGTGGAGGGAGCAGATGATGAGGGAGCACTTTGAACACTTCATGGGGGAGGAGGGACTTTGTGCCATCAATACTTTTGCATAACGGACTCCGACCTACTGGAAGTGGGAAGCCGCCAGCCCTAGCAAAGTGCTAGATTACGTTTGCATCCCGACGGCCTGGGGGAGAGGAGAGACCATAGTGAAATGGCTGCGAGACGGAGTCCACAGCCACTACTCTGATCATGCCTTTCTCAAGTTCGAGATTCGACCCCAGGTTCGAGCTCCTCGATATCGACCTCGCTCCCAACCTCGCCCTACCTCCACGGCTCGTCGACCTTTCTCTGACCAGCTCCAACAGTCCCAGTTCGCCTCTCTTGCGGATATCGGCATTCCCAACACATCCCCTGCAGACATTGGGTCGTACTTGTCTGGTCTCGCCGATCCCGATCTTGTGCCGCCAGAGGTCAGTTCCGCGCATGTCAAGCCGGCGGTGTTGGCCGATCTCCAGGCCACGTACCGCAGACTCAAGTCACGCACCGACATGGACCCCCAAGATAAGAGAGCCCAAATGAAAGCCATTACACAACAAATCAGACCCCACAAACGACAATACGACAGGGCCCGACTGACTTGGGAGTTTCAGGGAAAAGGAAAACACAGCGGGTTCAGACTACATCTTTGGAGGTGGATGGGGAGGTTACGGAGGATCGGTGGAAGTGGGAGGAAGCGCTTCAGATACACGGGGCGACAACCATGTCGTGTGCACAGTCTCGCGCAGAGCAACTCGCTTTGCTACGACGCTTGCGGGAGCAGGCCAATGTGTCAGGTCGGCCAGCGCCGAAGCTCTCTTTTGCCGTTGTGCTCAGAGCGAGAGCCCGCCTTCGCACGGGGAGGTCGCGCGGGCCCGACGGATGTGCAGCCGAGTTGCTGAAATCGCTCACGTGGAGATCATCCGCCATATCTACACCACATTTCTCTCTATCTGTCGTGCATGCTCTCCGACTCCAGATACATGGCGACAGGTTCTCATTACGTTGATGCCCAAAGCACCCACGTTACGATCATTGAGTGAGACACGCTCGATTGTTGTTGCCAACAGTCTTGCCAAATGGTACCTCACATCCCTCACTATTACACTGTAGGCGGAGGTGTCTGGGGACCTGCAACGACTGGGACTCTACGGTTTCAGCCCTGGTAGGAGCCCTTGGGAGATCGTGGGGCCACTCAAACAGATATGTTAACATGGGAGCGTCTGGGGCAAAAACAACAACGACCAAACTGCTTATGTTGCGCAGGCCGATATCAAAAGGGCTTTCGACAACATTACGATCCAAGTTGTGGCGCGTGCTCTGGAGGCCCTCAACGTGCATCCTAGGCTCACGCATGCTATCCTGGAGCCTCTTGTTGGGACGTCGGGTATATTATGTTTCGAGGGCTTGGAGGCTACTACATCTTGGGACCGCTCCATCCGTACGGGGGGCACAGAGAGTCCCTTGCTCTTGCATATTGTGGTGCTTGCGATGTGTGCTGACCTATTCAAGTCTTGGGAGGACCTCCAGCTAGGATACCCCGTGACGGACATCTTGGATGTATAGATGGACGTGTGCAGGTACTCACATGCCTTGTGGGCGGATAACATATATCTCGTTGCGACCTCGGCTCAGGATTTACAGTACCTCTTGGCATCACTCACCACTTGCTTCAGAGACTGGGGTTTCACATGAAAACCAGACTCTCTCGAGTAAATGATTGCAGGAGACTGCCCACCGTGCTCCTTTGAGGTGGATATTGCAGGGACCCCCTTCCCGCTCAAGAGAATGACGAAGATGCAGGTACTAGGCACGGTGGTGGAATCAGAGTTTGATAATACACATGGAGATGTTCGTCATCGGATCACGATGGCCAGGAGGGCGTTTTTCGCACATGCACCGTATTTTCGTTCTAAATATGTGAGCCCACGGGCTAAGTTCAATAGAGATCAACAGAGAGTTCAGAGCGTCATGTCTTACGGCCTCGACTGCTGTACACTGGATGCAGAGGGGCTACGATTATTGCACAGCTGCGAAGGGAGTCTACTCATGTCTATGTTCGGGCGCAGGAAGCCAGCCACTGAGAGCTGGGACATATGGAGACCACGACGACTGGACCACGTCCGACGGCAATTTTGTGATGAGGGTTTCCAATCTATCTCACAGCTGGTATGCGCACGCAGTTTCAATGTTGCACGAAGTGTGGCTCAGTATGTGCAGGGTCAGCTTGCTATCCATTCTCGTTACAGTGCCAGGGAGACGGATACGGAGGATGGGAGGGATATGAGACGGAGGATCGACAGAGGGGACGGACGGTGCTCACGTACCTTTTTGGACAGTCGAGGCACTTTGCTCCTCGACAATCCCGAGTGGACGTCTCGGAGAGACGACCTGACATTTTCTTTGCATGCATCGGGACAGCTCTCACTGGCACGCTCGGGCACCAGGAGACGTTTTGGTCCCACGAGTATAGGTCAACGGACCTGGCAATACCCGTATAGGGAAGTCTTGGGACCCTGCTGGTGGGACGGCTTTGACGACTCATACACAGGCTTTCTGAAGTTGTGGCGGACGATCTTGGGACACTTCAATAAACACAAAATCTTTGAATATTGGTATGTTGCCACCACGGGTCCCAGTTGGAGCTCCACCCAGTTCGAGGCCAAGCAGTCCACCGAGGGAACGACTCCTGAGGCCCTTGAGAAACAGTCCAAGCGGTTGGCCACTATATGTCAGCGTGCTACGGTTCGGGACGTCTTGAGCGAGGGGATAGGCGTGGACCTCCAAGGGGACCCACTACTGGTCTCATCGTGGCTCCAAGGGAAAGGGAGGTGCCATAATCAGGGTTATGCCGACAGAGTTGCGGAGTGTGTGGAGACCATATACGAGCTGAGCTGCCGCGCGAACATCCGCGCGGCGAACATAGGACGGGACATATATCGACATAAGTACAGGGAAGATAACACCAGGGCCGACGAGCTCACCCACCTGGCCCGAGAGGGCCGCACTTTCTACTCCAATCAGGTTGCATGCAGTCCGATTGAGTTACAATATCTTATACACGTCGCCTATCGTGGGGCATACGATGGGGGAGTGGACGGCAACGGTTGCGGATGTGGTTTTTGGCTGCAGAAAGGCTTCTTGGATTACAGTCAGTGGGGTCCGACCTACCACACCACTCCTTCTCCATTCGGCTCTCGTCAGACAGCCCGCAGGAGGACCCCAGGGAGTGAGCCACGTGATGCCCTCGTTTGGAGGGACATCGCCTCCAGTGCCTTTCTTTTACCACCGCACTCCACGATCACAGATTGTGAACTGGCTGCCGCCGAGGCGCTCACACGCGCCCTCCGCCTAGACCTGCTAGGCTCGCTAGGCGCCCAGTCGGGCGGCGCTGCGGACAGCGCCCTGGAGCCCGCGCAAACCCAAAAAAACTAAGGTTGACGGTTTACCGCCGGCTCCCAGTTCCGGCGCGGAGTGCAGCTAGCTGGCCCAGCCGGCCTGGGCGGATAACGTGGGAACTGTGGGTCGGTTGGACGAAGATTGTGAAAGATTTGAACATTCGTTTTGAGAACCAGTATTTGTCGCACCTGTATTGGGTTATGCCGCGTCTGCCTGTGCAATTCTCAGGTTTGTAGCTGCAGTATTACTATCAAAACACTTGAAGCAACCGACTTTATACAACAACCGACAACGTTTTTTTTGTATTTTTTTTTTCGCGCTGGGGGGCTAGTTGGCAAAAACATCCCGACGGAAGTGCTGGCTTTCTTTGACCTATTAAAATTGACTTTCTCGCAATTCAACCGGTCGTTAGAGCTCTAGTACTTTTTCTTCTCATATTCGATCTTATTCCCGCTCGCCGTCTCAATTTTAACGCGATCTGGTACATGTTACTGCCAAAAAGCACTGGGGCGGGATCGGCTCTTTTGTGTTATCTTGGCAGCTGCTGTCGTTCTTTTGTACTTAACCCGAGCTGGAGGACAGCTACCGAGCTGGTAGGCACACCTAATCGATCTAGAATCGTCAGGCGCGTTCGTCTCCAGCAGCTAGATGTCGGAATTCGGTCTGCTACCTGAGCTAGGTCCGCGAACCTATTCGTACTCTGCTGATTTTTTGACATGATGATGAGCTTCTTGACTTAACTCGAGCTGCAGCTGAGGTACAGAGCTGTTCCGCACAGCAATAGGAAGGAAATCATTAGGCGCGTTAGTTCAAAGTATCCAGACGCCTGAACTCGGTCTGCTATCAGCGCTGGGGCCGAACAACTAACTCTGGGAATGTTTGGGAGATGGTGATGGTGTTCTTGACATTACTCGAGCTGCAAATCAGCTACAGAGCTCTTCGGCACAGCAATCGGAAGGAACTCATCAGGCGCGCTCGTTTGTATCTAGACGCCTGAACTCGGTCTGCTATCAGCGCTGGGGCTGAACAACAATTCGTACTCTGCTATTTGTCTGGAGATGCTGATGGTTTTGTTGACTCAACTCGAGCTGCAGATGTGCTACAGACCTGCTCGGCACAGCAACGGGGAAAAGAAAGCATCACGCGCTAGTGTAAAGTATCTAGACGCCTGACTTCGGTCTGCTATCAGCGATGGGGCCGAAAAAAACTATTCGTACGCTGTTTGTTGTTTGGAGATGGTGATGGTTATCTTGACTTAACTCGAGCTGCAGATGAGCTACAGAGCTGTTCGGCCCAGCAATCGGAAGGACATCATCAGGTGCGCTAGTTGAAATATCTAGACGCCTGAACTCGGTATGCTATCAGCGCTGGGGCCAAACAACTATTCGTACCCTATTAATTGTTTGGAGATGGTATTGGTTTTCTTGACTAAAATCGAGATGCAGATGAGCTACAGAGCTGTTCGGCACAGCAATCGGAAGGAACTCATGAGGCGCGCTAGATTACGCCTGAACTCGGTCTGCTATCAGCGCTGGGGCCAAAAACTATTCTCTGCTAATCTTTTAGAGATAATGATGGTTTTCTTGACTTAACTTGAGCTGCAGATGAGCTACAGACCTGTTCGGTACAGCAATCGGACGAAAATCAACAGGCGTACGAGCTCAAAGTATCCAGACGCCTGAATTCGGTCTGGTATGAGAGCTGGGTTCTCGAAACAACTATTCGTACTCTGTTTTTTAGAGATGGCGATGGTTTTCTTGACTTAACTCGAGCTGGAGATTAGCTACATAGCTGTTCGCCACATAAGTCGGAAGGAAATGAGAAGAAACGCCAGTCTAAAGTATGTAGACGCCTGAGGTCGGTCTGCTATCAGAGATGATTCAGACAAACTAGTCGTACTCTACTACATTTTTGAAAGATGATGCTGACTTTCTTGAGGTAACTCGAGCTGTAGGAGCTAGAGAGCTGTTTGGCACAGCGTCGCAAGGAATTTATCAGACGCGCTGAACTCGTCATGCTTTCAGAGTTGAAACCCGGCAACTATTCGTACTCTATCAGTTTTTTCCCAGAGATGCTTTCTCCTCACTCCATCTTCTCCTCCACGCCCTCCTCTCTGAGACCGCGTGCTGGCGCGCGCAATGCGAGGATGCCGCGCCCACGTTGCACGAGGAAGCTCTACGAGTTCCCGGCGGTAACCAAGGTTGACGGTTTACCGCCGGCTCCGAGTACGGAATATAATCGATATCTTATCATCAGAGGCGCTGCTCTAAAGTATCTAGATGCTTGGACTCTGTCTGCTACCAGAGCTGGGTCTGAAAAACTACAGAGCTGTTCGCTCGAACTGCCACTTAGGTCCTAAAATGCATTTGCATTCTGCAAAATTGCGAGAGACATGATGGTGAATGTCTTCTGACAACTCGAGCGAAATATGGTCCTCCTCCTGCTCCTCCTCCTCCTCCTTCTCTTTCTCACCCGCCTTTATCTGCCTTCCCCTCACTCCGTCTTTCCCTTCAGTCCTCCTCCATGAAGCCAGACCCTCGCGCGCGGGGAACGCGAGATTGCCGAGCGCGCACTGTGCGAGGGAGCTCTACGAGTTCCCGGCGGTAACCAAGGTTGACGGTTTACCGCGGGCTGCCAGTTTTCATTCTTCTCTTAATATCAGATCGATCGGGTACATGTTGCTGCCAAAAACATGTGGGCCAAATTGGCTGTTTAGTGTCATCTTCACAGGCGTTGTCGGTTTTCTTCACTGATAAGAGCTGCAGAGCCAGCAGGCACAGCTACAGCGCGTAAGTCTCTAAGCATAGAGCTTCCTGAACTGTCTGATACCAGAGCCGGGTCCGCAAAACACTTAGTTTTTTTTTGGGGGGGGACGAGGATGCGTTTCTTGACATAAAACGAGCTCCAGGTGAGCTACAGAGCTGTTTGGCACATCAATCGGAAGATAATGATCAGGCGCGCAATCCAAGTATCTCGATGTCTCAACTCTGTATGCTACCAGAGTTGGGTCCGCGAAACTGTTCGTACCCTGCATTTTTCAGACATGGTAATACGTTTCTTGAGTCAACTCGAGCTGCAGATGAGCTACAGCGCTTTTAGGCACAGCGATCGGAAGACCATCAGCGGACGCGCTAGTTTAAGTAAGATATCTAGATGCCTGAAATTGGTACGGTTTGAAGAACAATTGAGACTCTGTTAATTTCTAGACTGACATGAAGCTGGATATGAGCTACAGAGCTGTTGGTCCCAGCAGCGGAAGGGAAAGTATCAGACGCGCTAGTCGATCTGCTATCAGAGCTGGGTCCACAACAACTATTCGTCCTCCGTGAACCCCAACCCCACGCGCGCGGAATGCAATATTGCCGCGCCCGCATTTCACGAGGAAGTTCTACGAGTTCCCCGCGGTAACCAAGGTTCATGGTTTCCCGCCGGCTCCCAGTGTGATGCGATGACTTGGCGTCGCTGTTTTTTGAAGATTGTGAGAGATTTGATTATTCGTTTTGAGATGTCGTATTTTTTCTACGTGTAGTGGATTATGCCGCGTCTGTCTATCAAGTAGTCAGTTATCGAAGCACTCGGCAGAACCGATTTCGTGTAACAAGTTTTTATGCTCGAGAAAGATTCCCCATCTAATCTTGCACTAACTCTCGTTTCCAAGCTCTACATGGCGGTAACCTGGTTGACGGTTAACCGCCGGTTCCCAGTTCGCGGACCGTGGGACGAGACCCCGGAGCGCGCGCGACCCGAGGCGAAGACCCGGGGCTCGCGACCCGACCTGGGCAGGCGTATAATACTTATACGAATATGTGTTCGATTATTATTATTACGAATAATGGCGTGGCTTGCCGTGCCTCTGGATTGCCACGTGCGAGAGGTGGTTCCATCTGCTTGCGGCCCCATTATGTCAGGGCCGCCGTGTGTTCTACTGCTCTGTAAGAGCTTCTTATGGAGGACGAATATGTCGATTGCAGACAGTAGGCTCACTGAACTGGCAGCTTGAAGGAGAAAATGCGAGAGGGAACAATTTTCGGTTTTTGACGGGTTTTATTAGAACAGCAGTGAAATACCGAGTAATTCGCAAGCGAACGCAGCAGTAATTATTCCAGTTGCATAATCATTTGATTCTCTAAATCGACAGCTTTTCTGAAAATAAAACAAAAAAGTGGACTCTGGAAGAGGATCGCAAGGGATATTGCAGCTACAGCCTTTAGACTTTCACCAGCGAGCGCAGCGTGATCCAGTGCTTAGTACAATAACATTGGATCTGAAAACGGATTGTGAAATCTTCTGGACTTTTCTGAAAACCGCCAACATTAATTCTCATCTGAAATTCGTCGGTTCCCTAATTTGCATAATCAACTACAGGTGAGGAAAACGCGCATTCTTATCACAAATGATGAAATCTCCCACCATCTTCAACGCAGGTTTGAGAAGGACGAGCAAATAGCAATGCAATCATGCCCGATGTTTGCATGCAGTAATGTCAACCCGATAGATATGATATCAAGTTCGCAGGCGTGAGTGAGAGATCGTAGACCTGGGGAAAGAATGCCAGATCTGAGACGACGGATTGTTGAATTTAGAGAACATAATTTTCAACCAAGCCTCTTCGCCAAAACTTTCGAGAGTTTGCGAGCCAACTAGCCCGCTGGCGCTCTTGAATTTCGCTAGAGCTTAGCCGCTTTGTTTCTGGGGAAGCTCTACGAAGCATTCTTCTTCAGCTTTCAAGTTTATATTTCAGGGAGCTCACTGTCTGCGTTGCTGTTAGCTCTCCCGGCGGTGACCTGGTTGACCATTTTACAACCCGTACCCAGCTTCTTAAAACTGTGCTATGCTTGAGATCGGTTCCTGTAGTTCAATAGCCAGCGAGCTAGCGGGCTCGAGAGATCAGCAGGAACTTGGTGGCGTCCAAAATTGGGAACCGGCGGTAAACCGTCAACCTAGTTACCCCCGGGAACCTCGTAGAGCTCTTCTCTTGCACGGCCATCCTCGGGACAGATGAAAAGCGTCTGGTGCGAGAAGGGAAAACTCAAAAAATGACGTTTTTCTGTTTTTATCGAATGTCCGTTCCGCCAAGTGTGTTTTGGAAGTAATACTGCACCTAGGGACCTGAGAATTTGACTGGCAAACGCAGCATACCACTACAGGTGCGAAAAATCTGGTTCCTAAAAATGAATTGTCAAATATCTTTCAAACTTGGTAGCGTCCGCTTGACAGCGTCCAAAACCCGGAGAGCGAAGAACCTCTGGAATTTCCTGGAGACTGGAATAGCGTCCACTTGACAGCGTCCAAACCCCGGAGAGCGAAGAACCTCTGGAATCGGACATCTTTCCTGGAGAGCTCCGGGGAGCTCCCCAGGAACGGTTCTGAAGCGCTGCCAGGAACGCTTCCACGCGCTGCACGCGTGCAGGCCTGCGCGGACGCGTGCTGAAGCGCCCCCGAACCCGCTGCCGGCCCAACCGAACCCCTGCGGGGATTCTGGAGCGGCGAAGATGGGCTGCTGGCGGGCACCAGCACCGTCCTGCTTCTAATCTCGAACCCTCTAGCTCTCAGAGAGCTCTCTGGGAAAAACCCGGAGAGCAAAGAGAACACACGCCGGAAAGCTTTCCTGGCGAGCCCTCCGACGCTCCAGTGAAGCGCTTTTGGAGCTGGGAGGGGCTCGGCTACAGCGCCTCTGAAGCGCTGCCAGGAACGCTTCCACGCGTGCCTGCGCGCGTGCAGGCACGCGTGGACGCTTGCCGGAAGCGCTCCCGGACCCGCTGCGACGTTCACAGGCCGCTGCGACAATTCTGGAGCGGCGAAGATATGAGAGCCTCTCCGTCTTAATATGAGCTCTGTAGGCACACTTTTACTATCAAAACACTTGGCGGCACCAACTATGGAAAATTAAGAGTTTTTCCCAACCCTCCTTGGTTGGGTATTCGTTTTGAATAGAGCAGTGTGGTCGCGTCCCTCCTCCCTCCCTTCCTCCTTTTCCCCTCCCGCCTCTTCCTGTCTTGCCCGCGGGGGGCTGCGATCTGTGAAACTGTCGCAATTTTCGAGGCCTGCTGGGGGGCCCAGCACAGTGAGGGCCACGGGCGGATCCAAATTAGACCTCGCCATCCCTGGGGGGGTGCGATCTGTGAAACTGTCGCCATTTTCGAGGCTTGCTGGGGGGCCCAGCACAGTGAGGGCCACGCGCGGATTCAAATTAGACCTCGCCATCCCTGGGGGGCTGCGATCTGCGAAACTGTCGCCATTTTCAAGGCCTGCTGGGGGGCCCAGCACAGTGAGGGCCACGCGCGGATTCAAATTAGACCTCGCCATCCCTGGGGGGCTGCGATCTGCGAAACTGTCGCCATTTTCGAGGCCTGCTGGGGGGCCCAGCACAGTGAGGGCCACGCGCGGATTCAAATTAGACCTCGCCGTCCCTGGGGGGCTGCGATCTGCGAAACTGTCGCCATTTTCGAGGCCTGCTGGGGGGCCCAGCACAGTGAGGGCCACGCGCGGATTCAAATTAGACCTCGCCATCCCTGGGGGGCTGCGATCTGCGAAACTGTCGCCATTTTCGAGGCCTGCTGGGGGGCCCAGCACAGTGAGGGCCACGCGCGGATTCAAATTAGACCTCGCCATCCCTGGGGGGCTGCGATCTGCGAAACTGTCGCCATTTTCGAGGCCTGCTGGGGGGCCCAGCACAGTGAGGGCCACGCGCGGATTCAAATTAGACCTCGCCATCCCTGGGGGGCTGCGATCTGCGAAACTGTCGCCATTTTCGAGGCCTGCTGGGGGGCCCAGCACAGTGAGGGCCACGCGCGGATTCAAATTAGACCTCGCCATCCCTGGGGGGCTGCGATCTGCGAAACTGTCGCCATTTTCGAGGCCTGCTGGGGGGCCCAGCACAGTGAGGGCCACGCGCGGATTCAAATTAGACCTCGCCATCCCTGGGGGGCTGCGATCTGCGAAACTGTCGCCATTTTCGAGGCCTGCTGGGGGGCCCAGCACAGTGAGGGCCACGCGCGGATTCAAATTAGACCTCGCCATCCCTGGGGGGCTGCGATCTGCGAAACTGTCGCCATTTTCGAGGCCTGCTGGGGGGCCCAGCACAGTGAGGGCCACGCGCGGATTCAAATTAGACCTCGCCATCCCTGGGGGGCTGCGATCTGCGAAACTGCCGCCATTTTCGAGGCCTGCTGGGGGGCCCAGCACAGTGAGGGCCACGGGCAGATTCAAATGAGACCTCGCCATCCCTGCGGGGCTGCGATCTGTGAACCTGTCGCCACTTTCGAGGCCTGCTGTGATCCCCGTTTTCGAAGTGGCTAGGAGTGCTCAGGAATTGTAAATCATCAGCTTTATCAAGCCCTTTTCCTGTAGCCAGTGTCCTGCGAGTCTCCCGAATTCCGTCTGCAGACATATGTAACCCTCGCTCCGTCATCGCCCCCTTATAAAGTATCCTAAACTATTTGCGCCCCGCTTTTGCGCAGGGGTTGGGTACATCGCCAGGGTAATGATTTTGTTCGAGAAATGCTTCCAGATGGGAACCGGCGGTAAACCGTCAACCAGATTTTTGCGTCTTTGCTGGGACCAACTTGGCCACTGAGGCCAGGTCCAACAAGTCTCAGGCGAATCAAACGACCTGTGGGCATTGCAACAGTGAGAACACTGATGAGGCGAAACTCATACTACAAACAACCCTACAACAGTGAGAACACTGATGAGGCGAAACTAATACTACGACATGAGAGCCAGGAGACCTGGCCAAGAACTGAACATGCACACACTGAATTATTAGAGCTCAGACAAATGCATATGCACCATGACTATGGACCGAAAGGCAACACTACCGAATCACAAGCAATAAACAAAGGCAACGAACAAACTGAAAGACTATGCACTGAATAAGGATGCACTGAATGACCACACGAGGCAATCACAATCAACAATCAAAAAGACCACGCGAGGCAATCACAATCAACAATCCAATATAATTCAGCGTACAATACACAGAGAGGTAATGCATGCAGACAAAAGGCCTCGGAGGAACCACGCACGTCGAAACTCGTAGAATTTCACTTGTCGAAACTCCTCGGGCGTCCGAAGAATACTATTCGGTAATCGCTGCACTTGGAAACCTCAAGAAACTTGGCGGTCTCGGCGCGGTTCATTTGTCCTGTCAAGTACCAGTGCACCTCGAAGAATCCTAGAAGATCCTCCAGCGTCGCTTGCACATTCTGGAGCATCTCATACAGTTTCCGAGCATAATCTGTTTGGGCCCTCTTTGTAGGGAACCCACGTTCTGTCACCAGCTTATCAAACAAATCCATTCCGTTCTTTAAATACTGGATCGCATTCAACTCGTTGATGCTGGCAACAGCGTCAATGCACGCTTTGACATCGGCAATGGTGGCCTGAGAGCACGTCGATGTCCCCTTGACCTTGTCACGATCTCTCCCTCGAGTCCTCTGGCGCGACTCCGGAGAAGCGACATGGACAGACGCATCAGAACCAGGATTCGATACCTCATTGAGCGTGACATCAGAATCTGCCTGCACGTTCGGTGTCGAAGAAAACTCCGCTCTCGAAAGCGCCTCCAACTCCTCCCGCGCCTCCTCAGTCACTTTCCCAAGAACAGTTCCTGAAGCTCCTCCCTCCATTCCAAAAACACTCTCTGTCTGACAGCCGACTTCACAATGAAGGTCCACAGCATCAGTAAGAGAAATGCTGGCCTCGGAAAGTGGCGGGTAGGTACAAACACTGTCCGTCTGAGTGCTGGTGTCAACATGACTGTGCAAATCCGTCTGAGTTCTCATGTCCACATGTTTTCTCTCCTTCAGCGGCAAATGGGGGGTAGAAAAGGCCAATGCGGTTGGGGAATCCGTGACAGCGTCCACTTCCGCACCTGTGGGAGAAAGATCCATTGAAGAAACTGTTGGGGAAACTATTGAAGAATCCGTAGAAGTACCCACTTCCCCACCTGTTCTCGAAAGAACCATAGAAACATATGCTGGCTGCAATGTGTCTCCAGGGACTTCGGCAAGAATTGGCAAGGGCTCCACGGGGGTGGCGAAGTACTCCAGCAGCACATCTGTCGCGTGCGACATGGGGACCAAGCTTTGCAACGAGATGGGATACCGCGTGGGAGCAACAACTTTCTGTTCCACTGCGCGTGCACGACGAGCGATCCGTGCCTGCCAACTCCGAACATGCACCATGACTATGGACAGAAGGCAACACTACCGAATCACAAGCAATAATCAAAGGCAACGATCAAACTGAATGACTATGCACTGAATAAGGATGCACTGAATGACCACTCGAGGCAATCACAATCAACAATCAAAATGACCACGCGAGGCAATCACAATCAACAAACCAATACAATTCAGCGTACAATACACAGAGAGGTAATGTATGCAGACAAAAGGCCTCGGGGGATCCCAGGACCGCCCAGGCCTCGCGGCCCTTCGTCCAGTCTCACTCCCCGAGGCAGTGGCCCGCTAGAACGTCTGGAGGTTACCCAGGCAGAGACGTTCTTGAGCCGAGACGTTCTTGAGCCGGGACCCTCGTAGAGCTCTATTCTCACACCGCGCTTCTCGGAACACATGAAGAAAGCTTCTGGGGAGAAACGAGAAAATCAAAAAATCACGTTTTTCTGTTTTTATCCATCGTCGGTTCCTCCAAGTGTTTTGATAGTCTTACTGCACCTTCGGACCTGAGAATTTGACTGGCAGACGCGACATAACCCACTACAGGTGCCGAAAATCTGGTTTCTCAAAATGAATGGTCAAATATCTTTCAAATCTTAGCAAAACCGACCCAAAGTCACCACTTTGTCTCTTAAGACCGGGTCGGCCAACTAGCTCCACTCCGCGCCGGAACTGGGCGCCGGCGGTAAACCATCAACTTTTCTTACCGCCCGGGGACTCGTAGAGCTTCCTGACAATATATAATGTCGAAAAAATTGCAGAGAACGAATAGTTTTTCAGCCCAAGCGATTTCAGACCTCTCGATCCAACAGCCGAACGCCCCCGATGCTTCTGGATTGTCTTCTGTGCGAGCTCTGTAGCTCTCCTACAGCCCGAGTTACGTGCGTAAGTCGACAGCACCTCTCAAGATAACTCGAACAATACGAATAGTTTGGCAAACCTAACTCGAATATCAGACCGAATTCAGACCTCTGAATCCGACAGGCAGACGCGTCTGATGTCTCCGAATCGATTCCTGTGATTACCAGCCCTGCAGCCTCCCTACAGCCCGAGTTAAGTGCAGAAAACCGACAGCACCTCTCAGGATGACTCGAACAATACGAATAGTTTCGCGGACCTAGTTCGGGCAGCAGACCGAGTTCCGAGCTCTGGATTCGACAGGCCGACGCGCCTGATGTCTCCAAATCGATTCTGTGACTACCAGCGCTGTAGCCCCTACAGCCCGAGTTAAGTACAGAAAACGGACAGCACCTCTCAAGATGACTCGAACAATACGAATAGTTTCGCGATTCTAGATCGGGCGGCAGACCAAGTTCAGAGCTCTGGATTAAAGAGACGAGCGCGACTGATGATTCTTAATAGGTTTCTGTAAGTATCAGCTCTGTACCTGTCACATAGCTCGAGTTAAGTACAGAAAGCCGAGACCGCTTGTCAAGATGACTCGAATAATACGAACAGGTTTGCGGACCTAGCTCGGCTAGCAGACCGAGTTCAGACCTCTGTATGCAACAGACGAACGCGCCTGAAGATTCTGAATCGATAAGGTGTGCTTACCAGCTCTGTAGCTGTCCTGTATCTCGAGTTAAGTCCAATATACCGAGAGCGCGTCTCAAGATGACTCGAAACGGCCGATCCCGCCGGAACGCTTTTTGGCAGTAAAAGGAAGCCGATCGAGCTGAGATCAAGATGGCGAGCGGGAATAAGATCGAACATCACGGGAAAAAATACTAGAGCTCAAACGAATTGAGGAATTTCGAGAACAAAATTATCAACCGACCAAAGTCACCAAAAGGTCCGTCGACATTTTTCTTGCCAACTAGCTCTCCAGCGCCCCGGAACTGGGCGCCGGCGGTAAACCGTCAATCTGGTTACCGCCGGAAACGAGTAGAGCTCTTTTCTTGCCCAGATGCTCGGAACACGTGAAGCAAGCTTAAGCGAGAGCCAAAAAAATCTAAAAAAAATCGATCGCATACAAATAGTTTTGGGGACTTAGCTCGAGAAACAGACTCTGTTCAGAGCTCTAGATACTTCAGCCAAACGCCCTTGATGGTTCTGTATCGGTTTCTGTGCGTACCAGCTCTGTAGCTGTGCTGTAGCTAGGGTTAAGTGCAGAATACCGAGAGCGCCTCTGAAGAACTTGAGAAATACGAATAGTGTTGTGGACCTAGCTCGAGTAGCAGCACGAGAGTTCAGGCCTCTCGATACAACAGACGCAAGCGCTTGTTGACACTGAATCAGTTTATGTGCGCATCAGCTCTGTAGCTTCTCTGAATCTTGAGTTGAGTACAGAAAACCGACATCACTGGTCAAGATGACTCGAATAACACAAACAGTTTCACGGACCTAGCTCGAGCAGACCGAGTTCAGGCCTCTGGATGCAACATGCGAACGCGTCTGATCATTCTGAATCGGCTTCTGTAAACATCAGCTCTGTAGCTCTCGAAATCGAGTTAAGTACAGAAAACCGTGAACGCGTGTCAAGATGACTCGGAACGCAGTTGGTTCCAGCAAGTCTTTTGACAGTAATATTTCAGCTACGGACCTGAAAATTTTACTGGCAGACGCGGCACAACCCACTACGCGTGAGAACAACACCGCTCCTCGAAATGAATTGTCAAATATCGACCCAAGGTTATCACAATGTCTCTTTTGGTCGGGTCGGCCAACTGGGCGCCGGCGGTAAACCGTCAACCTTTCTCACCGCCGGGGGACTCCTTGAGCTTCCTGACAACATACAACGTCAAAAAAAAATTGCAGAGAACGAAAAGTTTTTCAGCCCAAGCGACTGGCACCGGCGGTGATCCGTCAACCTGGTCACTGCCGGGAACCTCGTAGGAGCCCTGAGAGTGCGCAGAGTCGAAGGAAGGAGCTCCTGGAGGCATTTCTCAAAAAATTGAAGATTCATTTTTCATGTCGACCTGAAGTTGATTGCGCCAAGTGTTTTGATTGTAAAAGTGCGCCCAGAGAGCTCATATTTCGACGTAGGGGCTCACAGTCGTCTACAGGTGCGAAAAATCTGGTTCCTCGAAATGAATTGTCAAATGTCTTTAAAATCTCAGCGAAACGAACCGAAAGTTATTACATCTTCTTTTCTGGCCGGATCGACCAACTAGCTCCACTCCGCGCGGAATTCCTCTAGCTCATCGACAACGAAGAGCTCTACGAGGTATTTGGCGCCGGCGGTGAACCGACAGGCGGACGCGTCTCCGAATCGATTCCTCTGATTACCAGCCCTGCAGCCCCCTACAGCCCGAGTTAAGTGCAGAAAACCAACACCTCTGAGAACTGGGAACCGGCGGTAAACCGTCAACCAGGTTATCGCCGGGCACCTCGTACAGCTCTTTTGTTGCACAGCGCTCCTCGTAATAGATGAAGGAAGTTTCTGAAGCGAGAGCAGAAAAACTCGAAAAATTGTGATTTTCGGTTTTCATCCAAAGTCAGATCCTGCAAATCTTTTTATAGTAATATTGCAGCTACCGACCTGAGAATTTGACTGGCAGCCAAGGCATAACCCACTAAACGTAAGAAAAAACTAGTTTCTCGAAATGAATTGTCAAATATCTTTCAAACTGGCGCCGGCGGTGAGCTGCTCACACTGGTGAGAGTGCTGAGAATCGAAGTGGAGTAAAAAATCAAAATTTTTCGAAAATCTTTATTTTTGATGTTTTCGATGTTCACATTCGCTCAGTTCCGGGAAGTCACTCATAAGAAAATACATCGGAGAGCTGAGCTGCTGTCAGAGAGGATTTTACATGCCACTACGACGCGCAAACATCTGCTTTCTCAAAATCAATGGTTAAATATCTTTCAAATTTTCGCAAAACTGATGATAAGTCACCAATTTATCCGCCCCAGCCGGGGCCAACTAGCCTAGCTGCACCCCGCGCCGGAATTCCTCTAGCTCATCGATGACGAAGATCTCTACGAGATATAAAACCGTCAACGCGTGTCGAGAAGACTGAAACCTGTCGACGGTTCCTCAAGTCTTTTGATAGTAACATTGCAGCTCCGGACCTGAGAATTCAACTGGCAGACGCAGTATAACCGAGCACACGTGAGAAAAGTACCCGTTCTCAAAACCAATTTCAAAATTTTGTATAAAAAAGTTTTTCTATTATTTATTTTCTTTTGGTCGGGCCGGCCAACGAGCCCCACCCTGCGCCCCAATTCCTCTTAGCTTTTTGCTGAAGAGCTGTACGAAGTATCGTAGCAAAACCGACCCAAAGTCACCACTTTGTCTTTTCAGGCCGAGTAGGCCAACTAGCACCACCCCGCGCCGGAATTCCTCTATCTCATCGATGCCGAAAAGCTCCACGAGGGATGCAGACCGAGTTCAGAGCTCTGGATTCGACAGACGAACGCGACTGATGATTCTGAGTCGGTTTCTGTAAGTATCAGCTCTGCAGCTGTCATAAAGCTCGAGTTAAATACAGAAAACTGGGAAACGGCGGTAAACCGTCAACCTGGTTACCGCCGGAACCTCGTACAGCTCTTTTCTGGCACAGCAATCGTTGGAACACATGAAGAAAGCTTCTGGGGCGGAAACAAAACTCGAAAAAACACGTTTTTACTGTTTTTATCAACGTCGGCTCCTCCAAGTGTTTCAATAGTAATACTGCAGCTATGGGCCTAAAAATTTCACAGGCGCACGCGCCATAATCCACTACAGGTGCGAAAAGTCTGCTTTCTCAAAATGAATTGCCAAATATCCTAAAGTCATCACTTTGTCCTTTCTGGCCGGGTCGGCCAACTCGGAACCGGCGGTAAACCGTCAACCTGGTGACCGCCGGGAACCTCGTAGAGCTCTTTTCTTGCACAGCAATCGTCGGAACACATGAAGAAAGCTTCTGGAGCGAGAAACGAAAAACTCGAAAAATCACGTTTTTCTGTTTTTATCCAACGTCGGTTCGTCCAAGTGTTTGAATAGTACTACTGCACCTATGGGCCTGAAAACTTTACTGGCGGACGCGCCATGACCCACTACAGGTGCGAAAAATCTGCTTTCTCAAAATAAATTGTCAAATGTCCTTTCATTTTTCGCAAAACCACCCAAAAGTGATCACTTTGTCCTTTCTGGCCGGGTCGGCCAACTGGGCGCCGGCGGTAAACCGTCAACCTTTCCTACCGCCGGGGGACTCGTAGAGCTTCCTGACCATATATAATGTCGAAAAAAATTGCAGAGAACGAATAGTTTTTCAGCCTAAGCGATTTCAGACCTCTCGATGCAACAGCCAAACGCCCCTCATGCTTCTGGATCGTTTGCTGTGCGCACGAGCTCCGTAGCTCTCCTACAGCCCGAGTTACGTGCGAAAATCGACAGCACCTCTCAAGATCACTCGAACAATACGAATAGTTTGGCAAACCTAGCTCGAGTATCAGACCGAGTTCAGACCTCTGAATGCAACAGGCGGACGCGCCTGCTGTCTCCGAATCGATTCCTGTGATTACCAGCCCTGCAGGCCCCTTACAGCCCGAGTTAAGTGCAGAAAACCGAGAGCACCTCTGAAGACAACTCGAACAATACGAATAGTTTCGCAGACCTAGCTCTGGCAGCAGACCGAGTTCAGAGCTCTGAATGCGACAGGCGGACGCGACTGATGTCTCCGAATCGATTCCAGTGATTACCAGCCCTGCAGCCCCCTTACAGCTAGAGTTAAGTGCAGAAAACGACAGCATCTCTCAAGATGACTCGAAGAATACGAATAGTTCGCGGACCTAGCTCGGGCAGGACACCGAGTTCTGAGCTCTCGATTTGGCAGGCGGACGCGCCTGATGTCTACAAATTGATTCCTGCGAGCACGAGCCCTGTAGCCCCCCTACAGCCCGAGCAAGTGCAGAAAACTGACAGCACCTGTCAAGATGACTCGAACAATACGAATAGTTTCGCGAACCTAGCTCGGCCAGCAGACAGAGTTCAGACCTCTGGATGGGACAGACGAACGCGCCTGATGATTTACAATCGATTTCCGTGAGAATGAGCTCTGCAGCTGCCCTACAGCTCGAGTTAAGTACAAAATACCGACAACGCGTATCAAGATGACTCGAAACAGCCGATCCCGCCGCGACGCTTTTTTGCAGAAATATTTACCCGATCGAGCTGAGATTAAGACGGCGAGCGGGAATAAGATCGAATATGGTGGGAAAAAATACTAGAGCTCAAACGAATTGTTGAATTTCGAGAACAAAACTGGAACCGGCGGTAAACCGTCAACCTGATCACCGCCGGGAACCTCGTAGATCTCTTTTCTCGCACGGCGATCTTCGTAACACAGGGAGAAAGCTTCTGGAGCGAGAAACAAAAACTCGAAAAATTACGTTTTTCTGTTTTTATTGAACGTCGGTTCCGCCAAGTGTTTTGATAGTAATACTGCACCTATGGGCCTGAAAATTTTACTGGCGGACGCGCCATAACCCACTACAGGTGCGGAAAATCTGCTTTCTCGAAATTAATTGTCAAATATCCTTCAATCTTTCGCAAAAGCACCCCAAAAGTTATCACTTTGTCCTTTCTGGCCGGGTCGGCCAACTAGCTCCATCCCGCGCCGGAATTCCTCTAGCTCATCGATGCCGAAGAGCTCTACGAGGTATTTTCAACCGACCAAAAGTCAGCAAAAGGTCCGTCGAGATTTTTCTTGCCAACTAGCTCTCCAGCGCGCCGGAATTACTGGGCGCCGGCGGTAAACCGTCAACCTTCCTTACCGCCGGGGGACTCGTAGAGCTTCCTGAGCATATATAATGGCGAAAAAATTGCAGAGAACGAATAGTTTTTCAGCCTAAACGATTTCAGACCTCTCGATGCAACAGCCAAACGCCCCTCATGCTTCTGGATCGTTTGCTGTGCGCACGAGCTCCGTAGCTCTCCTACAGCCCGAGTTACGTGCGAAAATCGACAGCACCTCTCAAGATCACTCGGACAATACAAATAGGTTCGCGAATCTAGCTCGAGTATCAGACCGAGTTCAGACATCTGAATGCAACAGGCGGACGCGCCTGATGTCTCCGAAACGATTCCTGTGATAACCAGCCCTGCAGCCCCCTGACAGCCCGAGTTAAGTGCAGAAAATCGACAGCACCTCTGAAGATGACTCGAACAATACGAATACTTTCGCGGACCTAGCTCGGGCAGCAGGCCGATTTCAGAGCTCTAAATGCGACAGATGGACACGACTGATGTCTCTGAATCGATTCCAGTGATTACCAGCCCTATAGCCCCCCTACAGCCCGAGTTAAGTGCAAAAAACGGACAGCACCTCTCAAGATGACTCGAAGAATACGAATAGTTCGCGGACCTAGCTCGGGCAGGACACCGAGTTCTGAGCTCTCGATTTGGCAGGCGGACGCGCCTGATGTCTCCAAATCGATTCCTGTGAGCACGAGCCCTGTAGCCCCCCTACAGCCCGAGTTAAGTGCAGAAAACTGACAACACCTCTCAAGATGACTAGAACAATACGAATAGTGTCGCGAACCTAGCTCGGCCAGCAGACCGAATTCAGACCTCTGGATGGAACACACGAACGCGCCTGATGATTTGCAATCGATTTCTGTAAGAATGAGCTCTGTAGCGGCCCTACAGCTCGAGTTAAGTACAAAATACCGATAACGCGTATCAAGATGACTCGAAACAGCCGATCCCGCCGCGATGCTTTTTGGCAGTAAAATGTACCCGATCGAGCTGAGATCAAGATGGCGAGCGGGAATAACATCGAATATGGTGGGAAAAAATACTAGAGCTCAACCGAATTGTTGAATTTCGAGAACAAAATTTTCAACCGACCAAAAATCAGCAAAAGGTCCGTCGAGATTTTTCTTGCCAACTAGCTCTCCAGCGCGCCAGAACTGGCACCGGCGGTGAACCGTCAACCTGGTCACCGCCGGGAACCTCGTAGAGCTCCTCCCACGCGTAAGAGTGATCAGAGTCGGAGGAGAGAGCTTCTGGAGGCATTTTGGAAAAAAATGAACATGTTTTTTTTTCGTGTCGACATGAACTTGGTTCCGACAAGTGTTTTGATAGTAAATGTGCGCCTACAGAGCTCATATTAAGACGCAGAGGCCCTCAGTTTACAGGTGCGAAAAATCTGCTTCCTTAAAATGAATTGTCAAATATCTTTCAAATCTGAGCAAAACCGACCCAAAGTCACCACTGGCGCCGGCGGTGAACCGTCAACCTGGTCACCGCCGGGAACCTCGTAGAGCTCCTTGCACGCGTAAGAGTGCTCAGGATCGAAGCAGGGAGGTTCTCGGGGTATTTCTAGAAAAAAATCGAATTCACATTTTTCCGTGTCTATTTCATGTTGGTTGCTCCTAATTTTCCGATAGTAAAACTGGCTCTAGAGAGCTGAGCTGCTCAGAGAACAAAGTTGTATGCCAATGCTCGGTGTAAAATTTTGCTTTCTTAAAATGAATTGTCAAATATCTTTCAAATCTGAGCAAAACCGACCCAAATGTGCCACATTGTCTCTTTTCATCAGGTCGGCCAACTAGCTCCACCCCGCGCCGGAATTCCTCTAGCTCATCGATGTCGAAGAGCTCTACGAGGTACTTTGTCCTTTCTGGCCGGGTGGGCCAACTGGGCGCCGGCGGTAAACCGTCAACTTTTCTTACCGCCAGGGGACTCGTAGAGCTTCCTGACAATATATAATGCCGATAAAAAATTGTAGAGAACGAACAGTTTTTCAGCCCAAGCGATTTCAGACCTCTCGATGCAACAGCCGAACGCCCCCGATGCTTCTGGATTGTCTTCTATGCGAGTTCTCTGCTCTCCTATAGCCCAAGTTACGTGCGTAAATTGACAGCGCCTCTGAAGATAACTCGAACAATACGAATAGTTCGGCAAACCTAGCTCGAGTATCAGACCGAGTTCAGACCTCTGAATGCGACAGACGGACTCGTCTGATGTCTCTGAATCGATTTCTGTGATTACCAGCCCTGCAGCCTCCCAACAGCCCGAGTTAAGTGCAGAAAACCGACAGCATCTCTCAGGTTCACTCGAAAAATACGAATAGTTTCGCGGACCTAGTTCAGGCACCGGACCGAGTTCCGAGCTCTGGATTTTACAGACGACGCGCCTGATGTCTCCAAATCGATTCCTGTGACTACCAGCACTGTAGCCGCCCTACAGCCCGAGTTAAGTACAGAAAACCGACAGCACCTCATGACTCGAACAATACGAATAGTTTTGTGATTCTAGATCGGGCAGCAAACCGAGTTCAGAGCTCTGGATTGAACAGACGAACGCGACTCATCATTTTGAATCAGTTTCTCTAAGTATGAGCCCTGTAGCTGTCGTGTAGCTCGAGTTAAGCACAGAAAACCGAGAGCGCCTGTCAAGATGACTCGAATAATACGAATAGGTTTGCGGACCCAACGCGGCTAGCAGACCAAGTTCAGACCTCTGGGTGCAACAGACGAACGCGCCTGATCATTCTGAATCGATGAGGTGTGCTTACCAGCTCTGTAGCTGTCCTCTATCTCGAGTTAAGTCCAATATACCGAGAGCGCGTATCAAGATGACTCGAAACGGCCGATCCCGCCTGCCTGCTTTTTGGCAGTAAAATGTACCCGATCGAGCTGAGATCAAGATGGCGAGCGGGAATAAGATCGAATATCACGGGAAAAAATACTAGAGCTCAAACGAATTGAGGAATTTCGAGAACAAAATTTTCAACCGACCAAAAGTCAGCAAAAGGTCCGTCGAGATTTTTCTTGCCAACTAGCTGTCCAGCGCCCCGGAACTGGCGCGGTCGGTCAACCGTCAACCTGGTCACCGCCGGGAACCTCGTAGAGCTCCTTCCACGCGTAAGAGTGCTCAGGATCGAAGCAGGGAGCTTCTCGGGGTATTTCTAGAAAAAAGTCGAATTGACATTTTTCCGTGTCAATTTCATATTGGTTGCTCCTAATTTTCCGATAGTAAAACTGGCTCTAGAGATCTGATCTGATCAGAGAACAAAGTTTGTATGCCAATGCTCGGCGTAAAAATCTGCTTTCTCAAAATGAATTGTCAAATATCTTTCAAATCTTAGGAAAACCGACCCAAACTGGGCGCCGGCGGTAAACCGTCAACCTTCCTTACCGCCGGGGGACTCGTAGAGCTTCCTGAGCAGATATAATGCCGGAAAAAATTGCAGAGAACGAATAGTTTGTCAGCCTAAACGATTTCAGACCTCTCGATGCAACACCCAAACGCCCCTCATGCTTCTGGATCGTTTTCTGTGCGCACGAGCTCCGTAGCCCTCCTACAGCCCGAGTTACATGCGTAAATCGACAGCACCTCTCAAGATCACTCGAACAATACACATAGTTTCGCGAATCTAGCCCGAGTATCAGACCGAGTTCAGACATCTGAATGCAGAGGGCGGACGCGTCTGATGTCTCCGACTCGATTCCTGTGATGACCAGCCCTGCAGCCCCCTTACAGCCCGAGTTAGGTGCAGAAAATCGACAGCACCTCTGAAGATGACTCGAACAATACGAATAATCTCGCGGACCTAGCTCGGGCAGCAGGCCGAGTTCAGGACTCTGATTGCGACAGGTGGACGCGACTGATGTCTCCGAATCGATTCCAGTGATTACCAGCCCTGCAGCCCCCTTACAGCTCGAGTTGAGTGCAGAAAACGGACAGCACCTCTCAAGATGACTCGACGAATACGAATAGTTTTGCGAACCTAGCTCGGGCAGCACACCGAGTTCTGAGCTCTGGGTTCAGCAGGCGGACGCGCCTGATGTCTCCAAATCGATTCTGTGAGTACGAGCCCTGTAGCCCCCCTACAGCCCGAGTTAAGTGCAGAAAACTGCCAGCATCTCTCGAAATGACTTCATCAACACGAATAGTTTCGCAAACCTAGCTCGGGCAACAGACCGAGTTCAGACCTCTAGATGGGACAGACGAACGCGCCTAATGATTCGCAGCCGATTGCTATGATAATGAGCTTTGTAGCTGCCCTACAGCTTAAGTACAAAATACCGACAACGCGTATCAAGATGACTCGAAACAGCCGATCCCGCCGCGAAGCTTTTTGGCAGTAAAAGGTACCCGATCGAGCTGAGATCAAGATGGCGAGCGAGAATAAGATCGAATCTGGTGGGAAAAGATACTAGAGCTCAAACGAATTTTTGAATTCTAAGAACAAAATTTTCAACCGACCAAAAGTGACCAAAAGATCCAACTAGCTCTCCAGCGCGCCGGAATTACTCTTAAGCTTCCAGCAACTAGCTAAAGGAAGCTCTACGAGTTATGTGCCACATTGTCTCTTTTGGTCGGGTCGGCCAACTAGCTTCACCCCGCGGCGGAATTCCTCTTAGCTCATCGATCACGAGCTCAGCGAGGTATTACTCTTAAGCTTCCAGCAACAACTTGCTAATGGGAAGCTCTACAAGTTACTGGGCGCCGGCGGTAAACCGTCAACCTTTCTTACCGCCGGGGGACTCGCAGAGCTTCCTGACCATATATAATGTCGAAAAAGATTGCAGAGAACGAATAGTTTTTCGGCCTAAGCGACTTCAGACCTCTCGATGCAACAGCCAAACGCCCCGCATGCTTCTGGATCGTTTCCTGTGCGCACGAGCTCCGTAGCTCTCCTACAGCCCGAGTGACGTGCGAAAATCGACAGCACCTCTCAAGATCACTCGAACAATACGAATAGTTTGGCAAACCTAGCTCGAGTATCAGACCGAGTTGAGACCTCTGAATGCAACAGGCGGACGCGCCTCATGTCTCCGAATCGATTCCTGTGATTACCAGCCCTGCAGGCCCCTTACAGCCCGAGTTCAGTGCACAAAACCAAGAGCACCTCTGAAGACGACTCGAAGAATACGAATAGTTTCGCAGACCTAGCTCAGGCAGCATACCGAGTTCAGAGCTCTGAATGCGACAGGCGGACGCGACTGATGTCTCTGAATCGATTCAAGTGATTACCAGCCCTGCAGCCCCCTTACAGCTCGAGCTAAGTGCAGAAAACGGACAGCACCTCTCAAGATGACTCGAAGAATACGAATAGTTCGCGGACCTAGCTCGGGAAGAACACCGAGTTCTGAGCTCTCCATTTGGCAGGCGGACGCGCCTGATGTCTCCAAATTAATTCCTGTGAGTACGAGCCCTGTAGCCCCTCTATAGCCCGAGTTAAATGCAGAAAACTGACAGCACCTGTCAAGATGATTCGAACAATACGAATAGTTTCGCGAACCTAGCTCGGCCAGCAGACAGAGTTCAGACCTGGATGGAAAGGACGGACGCGCCTGATGATTTGCCATCGATTTCTGTGAGAATGAGCTCTGTAGCTGCCCTACAGCTCGAGTTAAGTACAAAATACCGACAACGCGCATCAAGATGACTCGAAACAGCCGATCCCGCCGCGACGCTTTTTTGCAGAAATATTTACCCGATCGAGCTGAGATTGAGACGGCGAGCGGGAATTTGATCGAATATGATCAGAAAAAATACTAGAGCTCAAACGAATTGTTGAATTCCGAGAACAAAATTTTCAACCGACCAAACTGGGCGCCGGCGGTAAGGCGTTAACCTTGGTTACCGTTCCTAGCTCGACTTAAGTTGAGACAGCACCTGCAACATTCCGATCTGACTGCGACAGGCGGACGCGTCTGATGTCTGCGAATCGTCTCCTGTCATTACCATCCCTGCAGCCCCCCAGCCCGAGTTTTGTGCAGAAAACCGAGAGCACCTCTCAGGATGATTCGAACAATACAGTAATACCTCGTAGAGCTCTTCGGCATCGATGAGCTAGAGGAATTCCGGCGCGGGTTGGAGCTAGTTTGCCGACCCGACCAAAAGAAACAATGTGACAACTTTTGGGTGGTTTTGCAATTTTTTCAAAGGTATTTGACAATTCATTTTTAGAAAGCAGATTTTTCGCACCTGTAAACGACTATGAGGGCCTCTCTGTCTTAGTATGAGCTCTGTAGGCGCACTTTTACTATCAAAACACTTGGCGGAACCAACTTTATCTCGACACAAAAAAAATCAATGTTTCCCTTTTTCGAGAAATGCTTCCAGAAGCTCTCTCTTTCGACTCTGAGCACTCTTACGCGTGAAAGGAGCTCTACGAGGTTCCCGGCGGTGACCAGGTTGACGGTTCACCGCCGGCGCCAGTTTCGCAGACCTAATTCGGGCAGCAGACCGAGTTCCGAGCTCTGGATTCGACAGGCGACGCGCCTGATGTCTTCAAATCGATTCCTGTGATCAGCACTGTAGCCGCCCTCAGCGCGAGTTCAGTGAACAAGAGCATTTCTCAAGATGACTCGACCAATACGAATAGTTTCGCGATTCTAGATTAGGCAGTAGGCCGAGTTCAGAGCTCTGGATTCGACAGACAAACGCAACTGATGATTCTGAATTGGTTTCTAAATACTGGGCGCCGGCGGTAAACCGTCAATCTTTCTTACCGCCGGGGGACTCGTAGAGCTTCCTGACAATATATAATGTCGAAAAAAATTGCAGAGAACGAATAGTTTTTCAGCCCAAGCGATGTCAGACCTCTCGATGCAACAGCCGAACGCCTCCCGATGCTTCTGGATTGTCTTCTGCACGAGCTCTGTAGCTCTCCTACAGCCCCAGTTACGTGCGTCAATCGACAGCATCTCTCAAGATGACTCGAACAAAACGAATAGTTTGGCAAACCCAGCTCGAGTATCAGACCCAGTTCAGACCTCTGAATGCGACAGGCGGACGCGTCTGATGTGTCCGAATCGATTCCTGAGATTACCAGCCCTGCAGCCCCCCTACAGCCCGAGTTAAGTGTAGAAAGCCGACAGCATCTTTCAGGATGATTCGAACAATACAAACAGTTTCGCGGACCGAGTTCGGGCAGGAGACCGAGTTCCGAGCTCTGAATTCCACAGGCGGACGCGTCTGATGTCTCCAAATCGATTGCTGTCACCACCAGCACTCTAGCCTCCCTACAGCCCAAGTTAAGTGCAGAAAACCGACAGCACCTCTCAAGGTGACTCGAACAATACGAACAGTTTGGCGATTATGGATCGGGCAGCAGACCGAGTTCAGAGCTCTGGATTCAACAGACAAACGCGACTGATGATTCTGAATCGGTTTCTGTAAGTATCAGCTCTGTAGCTGTCCTATAGCTCGAGTTAAGTACAGAAAACCGAAAGCGCCTGTGAAGATGACTCGAATAATACGAATAGATTTGCGGACCTAGCTCGGCTAGCAGACCTAGTTCAGACCTCTGGGTTCAACAGGCGAACGCGCCTGATCATTCTGCATCGATTAGCTGTGCTTACCAGCTTTGTAGCTGTCCTGAAGCTCGAGTTATCTTAATACAACCGACAGCGCGTATCAAGATGACTCGAAACGGCCGATCCCACCCGTGTGCTTTTTGGCAGTAAAAGTTACGGAAATACTCTTAGCTTCCAGCAATAACTTGCTAAGGGAAGCTCTACGAGTTATTAGTTCTGTGGCTGTCCTACAGCTCGAGTTAAGTACAGAAAACCGAGATTGTCTGTCAAGATGCCTCGAATAATACGAATAGGTATGCAAACCTAGCTCGGCTACACACGCGAAATCTTTTCTGGAGAGCTCCGGGGCGCCCCCCTGCAGAGCTGCTGAGGCGCTGCCAGGAACGCTCCGATGCGTGCCTGCACGCGTGCAGGCACGCTGGGAAGCTTGCCGGAACTCCCCCGGACCAGTTGCCGGCTCACCGGAGTCGCTGCGAGGCCTGTGGGGCGCCGTGGAGGAGCCCCTGGCAGGCACCACCACTGTCCAGCTTCTAATCTTAAACCCTTCATCTCTCAGCGACGGGAAAAACCCGGAGAGTAAACCCGGAGAGCAAAGGACAAACTGGCGCCGGCGGTGAACCGTCAACCTGGTCACCGCCGGGAACCTCGTAGCTCCTAACACGCGTAAGAGTGCTGAGCATCAAAAGAGAGGGCTTCTGGAAGCATTTCTCGAAAAAGAGAAAACATGATTTCTTCTATGTCGACATAAAGTTAGTTTCGCCAAGTGTTTTGATAGTAAGGGTGCATCTAGAGAGCTCATATTAAGACGCAGAGGCCCTCATAGTCGTCTACAGGTGCGAAAAATCTGCTTTCTTAAAATAAATGGTCAAATATCTTTCAAAAAATCGCAAAACCACCCAAAAGTTATCACTTTGTCCGTTCTGGCCGGGTCGGCCAACTAGCTCCACCCCGCGCCGGAATTCCTCTAGCTCATCGACTGGACGCCGGCGGTAAACCGTCAACCTTGGTTACCGCCGGGAGAATCGTAGAGCTTCCAGCTCGACTGAAGTTGAGAACACCGAGCACCTACCAACATTCCGACTCATAGTGAATATTTTTTTGCCTCTCAATGCGACAGGCGGACGCGTCTGATGTCTGCGAGTCGACTCCTGTCATTACCAGCCCTGCAGCCCAGCCCGAGTTGAGTGCAGAAAACTGACAGCACCTCTCAGGATGACTCGAACAATACAGTAGTTCTGCAGATCTAATTCGGGCAGCAGACCGAGTTCCGAGCTCTGGATTCGACAGGCGGACGCGTCTGATGTTTTCAAATCGATTCCTGTGACTGCAAGGGTCGCAACTTGGGGGGGTGGCGGGCGCGGAGGGTGGCGGGCATGTGCTCCGCAGAGCCAGTTCGGCTCATCTGAGGGGTGGAAGCACCCCGACAATTTGCTGGGGTGTCAACATGTCGCAGAGTGGGAAACACAAGGTTTCTCGATGCGCGCACGAGCGCAGACAATGCCACTTGGCACAGCAGGCGTGGAAACCCATTCCTCGCCAAACGATTCTTCACGGTTAAGAGTGGGCCGAGCATGTGCAAGCCCACCTTGAGGCCGAACGGGCATTCGATTTGGAAGTGGCGAACCCTGGTTTCGTGATCAGGGTGAGAATTACCAGGACATACAACCCAAATACATAGCAGTGTGTCACGCGGCCGCATTTTACATTGGCGTTCGTTGCAGCGTATTTATTTTTGTTCTCGACATTGCTTGGTTTGCGTTGCGGTGCTTTCGGAAATAGCAAAGCTGCGCAGCACATTGATCTCACGTCCTGGCGAGCACTGGGGAGTGCGGGAGCATGCGAAGCATATTGTTATTGTTATTGCAAAGTGTCTTTGGAGCGGGGCCTCAGTCCACACGCCTCATCATCCTTCTCCTTCCTCCTCCTTCGCCCTCCGACCCCCGCATTGCAGCCCATCCCTCCTCTCGGGGCCCTTGTTTCCCTCCCCCCGTTTCCCAACATCCTCGCCCATCCTCCCTTCTGTTGTTGCACGGCAAAACACCATGAAACAAACTGTTTCCGACGACTTGCGGAGGTGATATGTCGGCTCACGATTCTCAAGGCCACGATGTGGTCATGCGAGACAACAGCAAGAATCTGTACACGGCTTGGCGTCTCAAACTAATTGTGGGGCAGACGCTGCATTCAAACCCACATGAAGCAAGCATCCCTTTTGCACTGGCAGCGTGCACGCGCCGCCAGTGCAAGCTGAATATAAAGAGAACCTCAATCTGAAGCTCATTCTCCCTTCTTCCACCCTTCCCATCTCTAGTTATCCCACACTCGGCCCACCCTGCATCATCCAGGGGGCGCATCTATTGCCCGTTGGCTCGCGGTCTGCGGCCATCGGGGTCGTCGAAGCCACCATTCCCACGGTGATGCTCTGGGTAATCCCCTCTGACCGAAAAAGGACATAGAACAACCAGCTCCGCACACGAGATGAAGGAAAGAAAGAGGAAGGGAGGAACACGGGGCCCGAGGAGGAGGGGGAGGAGGAGAAGGAGGAAAAGGAGCAGCAGGAGGAAGGGAGGGGGGGGAGAGTTCTGGAGTCAAGTTGGTCCGCCCTTTCTGCCGAGACGGTTCAGGCACCTGCTCCTATAATCATTCGCAGGTTGACCGTTACATTCGCTAACAAGGATCCTATTAACCTGGTGGCGTGACCAGCCGCCACATTTCGTACAAAAAACTACACTCCGGTACGACATCAGATGGTGGCTGAGGTGCATCACGCGAACAGTCGGAAACTCATCAAGCCGTGGGCTCCACAACCCGCTGCGCGCCCTAACGGGCTCATCAAAATTGGCCATGAACCCGTGCAGGAGTTCCAAGTGAGGGCCAGGAAACAACCTGCACTGCCGATACGCCTGGGGAGAACGGGAACGAAGCCGATCGCCATCAGCCATGGCTGTATTTCTGAGCGGCGGGCGTCACTGAACGATGCTCTTCACGCGAGAGGCGGCCAGAGTGGCTGCGGACATGGACCACGAATACAAACGGGATGTGCGAACGACGAGGGGTGGTATCGCTAATGTGTGTGCGCGGGTGCGTGGTAGCGTGTGTGTGTGTGTGTGTGTGTGTGTGTGTCTGTGTGTGTGTGCGATTTCGTGTGTGCGTGTGTGCGTGTGTGTCGTAAGATTGATCATCATATTGATTGTGATGACCAGTTGTGGTCTAACTGATGGCTTAAAGTCATGGCGTGCGTGGTTGCATGCGTGTTCAGGGTGAATGGGGGGGGGTCCACTCAACAACTGTCACCGATGACATCGAAGGGCAGAGCACCTCACAGGAGAATGTTTTCACTGCCGAGCTCGGGCGCTCGATCGTTCTGTCCTAGCGGGCAATGCGTAGTATGAGAGGCATTGCCGATGGCATAGACCTACTGCCCGCGATCGCTGCCATCTGTGTACTAGGGTCGTCGACCCTGATTCCTAGTTACCTACTGTGGGGCAATCGCCCTTTATTCCGAACCACCCGAGAAAAAATGCGGGGAATCCTGGAGCACCGTGAAAATCGCAGCGGCTACGCACGGGAGCGACATGCAGTTGCCGCTCGCTTGTACCTGCACACATTTCGGAAGGAGCGGAGGCGTGTCTAGAAACCCCTGCAGCAGGAAGCGTTCACGAGGCGTGACGAACCTTGGATGGCCGTCCTCATCCTCCCGCCTCCCTCCTCTTCCTCCTCTTTCTGTTCTTCCTCGCCACGTTCACCACCACCCCTTGACCATGTTCCTCATCCACCTTCCTTCGGCATTCAGCCCTCCACCTCCATCTCCCTCCGTCGACCTCCCTCTTCCTCGTCCCTCCTCCTCCTTCTCCTCTCCTTCTCCTCCCCCTCCTCATCCTCCTCCTCCTCCTCCTCCTCCCCCTCCTCCTCCATCTCCTCCACCTCCGCCTCCTGAGCCTGTCCACGGAGAGGTCCACAGTGTCCCCGCTGCCCTCCCCGAGACTGAAGACCCACAGGTAGGTCAAGCCCCGCAGGAGGCACGGCGCCAAACCGTCGGTGCGATATGAGAGGCCCCTGACCGACTCCTGAGCGCGGCGAGGGGCCGACGCAGGCAGCAAGGGAAGACAAGCCAGTCGAGCGAGGGGGAAGGTGGAGGCAGCATCAGTAGCAGCAGCAGCACTTTCAGTAGCATCAGCGGCAGCACAGGCAAGCACATCAGCAGCAAGGCCAGTAGCAACCAGGGGGGCGTGGATGATGACGAGGAGGAGGGACCAGGAGGAGGAGGATGAGCCAGGAAGAGTAGGAGCCAGGATGACGAGGAGGAGGAGGAGCCAGGCGGAGGAGGAGGAGCCAGGAGGAGGAGGAGGAGGAGGGGTAGCAGCACACTGGCACCAGGAAGATGAGGAGGAGGAGGAGGAGGAGGGCGAGGTCTAGTGCTTCGCGCACACACCACCTCTGTGTCTGCGTGGCCAGCTGCGCACCCGACCGCACGGCACCCCTCCACTTACCCCTGCTCTCACCCATCTCACTGTTTGCCTGCGTCCTTACTCCCTGCTAGGCCCCTCGACCCTCCCACATGCTATGGCCTAAACGGCAAACCCACATCCGCTGAGCAGCACGTGCTACTTCAAAGGCCTGGCAGGAGGCTGGGGCTCGCGAGAACCAGCGCGAGAACCCGCTGGTGGGGACTCACGCTGGGGCGGTCACGTGCTTCGCATCGGCGCAACGTCTGCACGCCTCGGAAATATCTTTGTAAAGCGGGGCGGAAGCCGTGAGGCTCGGGAACGCCTCCATGATGGCAGTGGCCCAGAGGTTCAGCCTGGTGACCGCCAGCTCGACGCTGCTGGAACTGCCACCCCTGTTGAAATAGCACCACCTCATCGACTGGCTGTTCTCGACGCGGTAGGTCAAGTAGATGAAGCCCACAGGGAGGCACACGAGCTTGCCAGGAGTCAGCACGACAGCGAAATTACCCGCCTCCTTCGCAGCCTTGGCCAGATTGTAGCCATCCATCTTCTCGCACTCATCCAACGCGCCCTTGAGGCTAGTCGTGTTGATATCCAGCGCAATGCCAATGATCAACTCTTTGCCCGACAACAGGAACCGAAACTCGCTGAGGCCATACATCGGCGGGAGAAAGGCATGGTGACCTTTGACTGCTTGCACGATGGTTATCTTTGAGATGTCCTTATCCGCGGCAGGCGTAAGTGGAAGCGATGACCCCAGGCGCCTGAAAAAATCCATGGGCATAGACAACTTGTCTTTCAGCAGCTTGTGCAGCAGCGCGATAAGCGCAGCCTGCCCAGACGAAAAGGAGGAGGGGCTCCTGCAGACACTGCACTCAACGGTGCATCCTCCTCCTCCTCCTCCTCCCCATGTTCTCCTCCTCCTCCTCCTCCTCCTCCTCCTCCTCCTACTCCTACTCCTACTCCTACTCATACTCCTACTCCTACTCCGACCCCCCTCTTTGAGCCATCTTGGGGTCCTCTTGGGGTCCTCTTGGGGCCCGCTTGGGGCGCTTTCGCCGCCCTCTGGGGGCTTCTTTTTGGGGAGGGGGGGCGAGGGGGGCGGGGGGCGTGGGGCCAGGAGGTCTCTTGGGACTGTAACTCCTCAAATCACGCGTCGAGTGCTTTAACTGCAGCCCCCTCTTCATCTTCGTCTGACATACGCCTGTGGAATATACATCTGGACGAACTGCTGCTCCTCAGGGTAGCTCGCCTTCTCCAGCTGGTTCGTCACCCACTTGTCGAACTCCCTCCAGGGCAGGCCCTTCTGAAGCTGCTGCAAGACCTCATCAGCGTCCAGGACAAATGGCATGTCGGCGGACGCATTCTCAAAGGTGGTGCCGACGTGATCGGAGGTAGCTCCCACCTGTGCTAATGCGAAGTCGAACCGTGCTCGTGTAGCTTGTCCAAGGTCGTCTGAGGCGTTGGACCGAGCAAGCTTAGGGCGCTTCGCACGGGTCACTTTCATGAACTCAGCCTTTGCCTTCTGCAGCGCGTCCTTGGCAGGTTTGATCAGCGCGTTCGCGGACGCCTGGACGGTTTTGCAATCAATCTTGGCCGAGTTCATGTCCGAGCACGTCTTGGCGTCCTGAAAGTTCTTCACGGCGAGCTCGGCTGTGGCAGGGAGCTCGGCCATCTTCTCCTCTGCCTGCTTGAGGGCGTCCTTGCCATTGGCGTCCAGGTCCTCCACGATGCCTTTCATCTCAGTGATGACATGGGTCAGCTCCAGCTGCGTCGAGGCCACGGAGTTCTCGAACCTGAGTATTGCAGAGTCAACAACCTGGGACACCTTGAGCTTGACCTGAGCATCGTCAGCCCCACCTTTCACCGTATCTGGGGCCGTGGCCGCCGCCGCCTTCACCCCAGCAGCTCTCTCCGCAGCCTCAGCCTCCTCCCTCAGCTCCATCTCCTGCTCAGCACGATCTGCAGTCGCCGCCAGGCTCAAGGCGCCCACAAGCTGGCTGGTTAGTGCTGAGGCCGCCGAGTCACCGTCACCTTCGGCCGACACCACCCCTCCCACGAGATTGGGAGGAAAAGATGCCGACGCAGTCCCCGCAGATACCGATTGCATCAGCTTCCTGGCCGTCGAGCTGGCCTTGCCTGCATCCTGGCTCATGTGCTGCATCGCCTCATCCAACATGCCCTGGGCTTCTTCTGCGGTGGAAGCTTGCCTGTGGTTCAGCAGCGATGTCGCGACCACGGACCTGTCGACGTCGTCGTCAAAGACGCCGAGGTATTTACCGAGGAGCCATTGGCCGTCGATATCTTGCTTGGTGGCTTGGGTGGGGTCGAGGAGCAGCTTCTGCCACTCGGTCTCGCACTGCGACTCAGTCCAGGTCGGATTCTCCTGCTTGAGCTCAGCCCTCACGATGCTGTACGGCCGATAGTGGTAGCGCCTCCTGCCCTCCGTGCCCTTCTCCCTGGTGCAGCCAACTGTGATGTCCAGGCGGGTGCCAGCGTGCCTCTTCTTGTCCCTGTTGACCGCCTTGTGCTCGCGGTACCACTCGATCTGATCGTCCTCGTTTTTTGCGTTCCACCAGTCCTTCAAGCCTTTGTTGCCTTTCCACCTGCGCGTCAAGGCTTTGTAGTTGCCCTGGCAGTCGCAGCACACATTATTAACTCCTTTGCCAGCGAACTTCTCCGATACTGGAACCATTCTGTTTTCCTTCTTGCAGAGGAACGTGTCCTCGGCATCCTCGAACTCTTCGGGCACAACTGCTAGCGCGCCAAAAGCGGAGGCACTCGAGCGGGATGGCGGCGCAGCCTCCACACCTGGCGTGTCACTCCCCGTCCGCGAGTCGGGGGTGGCCGTGCCATGGCCAGCAGGCGGCGCGGAGGGCGCCGCGCCGGTGGCTCCCCCAGTCTCTGGCGGAGGCACTGCCATCTTGCGTAAAGAAACTTGGCCCAGTCCTCAGCGGAGGTCGGACCGAATCGATGCCAAAACAGGCAAGGGTTGCGAATGCACGAACCTCGAAGCCAAAATGCTACTACGGCGGATGGGGTCTGGAGAAGGCGGGTTGTTGGCCTGGTGGATGTGGTGGGATGAGAATGAGGTGGTGGTTGTGTAATGGCTGGCAGGAGGGTGGGAGAGGTGATATGGATGTAGTGGTGATTGGAGCAGGGTGTGCGGTGCGTGGTGGAGAGCCTTGCGAGCGTTACTACACGTGATTGTATGCTCAGATGTGTTTGTAATGGTGCGTGGCTCAGTGGCGGCGTCAGCGTAGGGGGGGGAAGATGAAGTAGCATGCTCAGTTAACCCCCATTCTTGGTGCGGTTGGTTTAGGTCGCCTGGTCTAATCACCCACCTTCTACCCATTCGGGGAGGGGATTACCGCGGATAACTGCTCCCTCACCCCCTTCCTCCTGTGTTTGTTGAGCGTCAAAGCTTGACACCCCTCACAAGGATCGCAACCCCGACGAGGAGTGTTGGATAAACGCACTATTGCTTGCGCCTGATCTGACCGATGGTATCCAACATGGCCCCAAGGGCCTTCCAGACTCACCCAGATAGCCCCAAGATGGAACCAGGGACGAACCAAACGAGCCCCAAACGAGTCCTCAGGGGGAATCGACAGGCCCATAACTACGCCTGGAGTTGACGGAGGACGAGGGAGGGCCGATGAGGGCTTGATTCGATGATATGACTACGACCGTCGTGTTACAGACACCGTCACTGGCGGCGCCACGTCTCATCTGAAAACTAGCTCTCACCCTCCCTCATCCTTCTCCTCGTCTTCCTCCTCCCTCACTCCTTTGCCCCTTCCTTATCCTTCTCGTTTCTCCTCCTCCTCCTCCTCCTCCTTTCTCCTTTCTCCTTGTCCTCCTCCTCCTCCTTGACCTGCTCCTCCTGCCCGTCCTCTTCTTCCTCCTCCTCCTCCTCCTCCCTCCACTGCCTCATTTCCCTCCGTGGGCAAACGTGGTCCTCGCTGCGAGTGACGTCGCAGATGCACACCTTGTCTGCGTACTCGGGATTGTTCATCATGTTGACCACCTCGCGCTTCACAGCGTTGAGGTTCAAGGCCATCTCGAGCGTGGGGGGCATCGCCTGCGGCGGGCTGGGGCAGGGGTCCGTCCTTCTCATCCTCACCCTCCTCCTTGACCTCCTCACCTTCCTTCCTTGCCTCACCTTCTCCTCCTCACCCTCATCCGCTCAAGGCACACTGTGTGAGTAGTAGTGGCGTGTTTCACCAAACCAGCTGTCCGTGGGCAGCGTCTTGTCCAGAAAGTGCACCACCGAAGAGGACTGCGCCACGATGAGCGGGGGCAGCACGTCTTTGGGGCGAAAGTCAACGATGTTCCGCTTCATCATGTGGCCATCTCCCAAACACCTGGGCAAAGGGAGGTTGGCAACCCACAACTCACACGCTAAACGGCGTAGGAGAGAGCAGGCGGCATGGTGTGATTGGCTCGAGTTGCATTTCGGCTCGCTCGATGTTCGAACACCGAGTGACCGACTCACCAGGCGACCAACGATGTACACGCGAGGGCGGCTCTGGGGAAGCAAGTAGTTGCTGGTATTCATTTTGAACCAGCGGAGCTCCCAATCGCCAGGCCTGTCGAAACCCTCGCACAGGACCCGCAACAAACGGGTCATCGCCGACTCACCTTTCCCCTTAGGCCTGTCAAGGAGCCCTTGGACACCCGCAATGCCCATCGGCAGGATTCCAGGCGTGTGAGCTGTGAAACCTGAGGCTGCTGAAAGCATGGTCCCTGGAAAAGTGTTGAGGCATTGTGGCAAAGTGCGGCCCTCACCAAGACCACGCACAGGCTTTGCATTTGGGTTGTCCAGGCTTACTCAGACCCAGTGCCATAGCTTGGTGGCACAGTGACCTTGCGGGGTGGCAGGCGGGAACAAGGCGTAGCCCATGCTATTCTCGAGCACGAACCCCTTGAGGCCTGGCCTCGGGATACGATCATACGGGTTGCTCCCCGACACGGTGCGGTTGGCGAGGTGGTGGATTGCACCGATGGTCTTCAGCAACACATTGGATCGCTCATCTGTCCAGGAACCGCCACTCCCGTTCCTGGAGAACGGAGGGCACGGGCAGCCAGCGATGAGCATGTCGGTGTCGTCCAGCTCACTGGAGAATTGAGTTCAAACAGGCAAAGCCAGATGGGGTCAGCTCAGGCCAAGAAAGCTGGAGGTTGGGGCAGGTACTCCACAGTGAGTGGACACTCGCACTATGCAGCATGCATCTTCCAAGCGTTGACTGCTATACGTTCCCGACATCAGCCAAGAGATAAAGAGAGAACACCAGGGATCCTGAAGTTGCATGTGTTGAAGTCTCCCCGCTCTTTGCCGAGGTGGATCTTATCCGACCAGCCAAGGTACCTCGAGGCCGGGGCGATCCCCCGAGGCGAGACCCTGCACTTTACCCAAACATGTCATATGATGGCAGGGGTAGCATTGGAGTTGGCATTTGTCTTGGGAGGGCGCCGATGCACGAAAGCGTCGTAGCGCGCCTCCGTGTCCCAATATCCAGTAGAGATGGGATTGACACCGAGAAGCCGCAGCGCTTCCAATGGCGACTCGATCCCCGAACACATGGTCAACACCTTGAGGTCCTGACAGGATTTCAGCACAGCACTTATCACCACCCCCCGCCCTACTGAGTCAACGTGGACTGCGGTGACTAGATGGTAAGATAATTGTTATCGGCAAGGTCCTTGCCATTGGCAGCAGCAACTACAGGAAGCGCGCGGAAGGCCCGCGCCCACGCTGGGAGGTCAGCGTCAGAATCAAGTCTCTGGCGCACCACACGCTGGGAGTCCTGGCCCTCATCACGCTGCCGAACACGAAGGAAACGGTGCAGGGACGATGACGCCATCATGGCCATCGCTTCGGGACCAGGGGGCCACCTGCAGAAGGAGGGCCGAATCTCCGTGTCTTCGCTGCCCTCGGCTCGGCATCCCTCCTCACCCATCCTCATCCTCAACATCCCTCGTCTTCGCACTCCTCCTTACTCACACTCCTCTCCCATCCATCCTCAACGCTCAATGGGTGTGGGAGTCAGTAAGACTGAAGCCCGAAACCACCGTGTTGTGTGCGCTGGGTCCAAGGGCGGGGGCTGCTGCAAGGTGCGGCGGGCAAAAACAAGCTCAAACGTCTGAAAACGGCAGACGGCATAGCAAAGCGAGCACAGCCATTGGCAAACCGAGGGTGGGGGGACGCATCCAAACTCGCCGAGGCATCCCAGCAGGATCGAGCCGAACCCTGTCCAGCCCGACCTGGACAGAGCTGGACGTCGCCCAGCTCCGTCCAGCTCTGAGCTGGACGGCGTCCAGCTCCGTCCAGCTCCGTCCAGCTCTGAGCTGGACGGCGTCCAGCTCCGTCCAGCTCTGAGCTGGACGGCGTCCAGCTCCGTCCAGCTCGGAGCTGGACGGCGTCCAGCTCCGTCCAGCTCGCAGCTGGACGCCGTCCGACTGTGCTCTCGAGCATCTCGCGTTTGTTCGTCGTCGTCCCTCATAGGACGCAACTCCTCTGTCGTCTCTACTTTTCGGTTTCGTGTTCGTCTTTGCTCGGTCGCCTCGCGTGTCATTCGATCGGCCGCCGCTTCCAAACCCTCTGACACGGCGTGGGACGTGATGTCAACCGTCGATCGACGGCGTCGATGCTGACAACGACGACGATGCGACACCGACGACAGTGAGGACGAGGGATCAGCAGGATGATGGACACTTGCGGTCGGCAGATAGCGCACCACGATCCCTGTCGTGCGCCTCTGCATGCCCGTCGTGGCATGCAAGCAACTTGGCCAGGATCTCAGCCAAGAAAAGTTCGAACGTACTCCTGGGGTGGCGTTGCTGTTCACTCTACGCTGCTGCTTCTCACCCCTCCACCCTCTTCACCTCTGCAACCTCCTGTCCCCTATCCGCAATCGTCCTCCCCACCATCCTTCCATCCTCTCGACCGCCCCTCAGAGCGCCGAGGCGGGAAAACAATGGAGCGGCGATCACCTTGAGAAGGGCAATGCGAGTGTCTGACTTCGGCATTGCTTCTCCTTCTCATGGGGACCTTCCCTTCTTCCCTCGCACGTCAGTTCTCTCCCCAGAGCCCCGTCCTTGGCGTCCGCCAAATTGGCAGCTGAAGGCTCGAAGCGGAGGTGCTCGGCCTTCGTGCTGAAGAAGTGGCCACCCTCGTCCCACGCGATGAGCCACTGGGGAGGGGGTCGGGGGGGAGGGGGGGGGCGGAGAATCGTTTCGCTTTGTTATATCTAGACTTCCCCAGTTTAGTTGACATGCTGTTTTGAAGGGGGGTGTCTTAGAGCTGCCACGGCCATCTATTTGGCCCGCATGGCTCACATGGAGCCGTTCGAAGGGCCATGAAAAAGCCGTGTGATGTCCTGGCGTATGCCTTGTATGTGCTCCGAGGGGCCCCACAGCGGCCGATCTAAGAATGCCATCGCTGTTACCGCCTATGTCAACACCGTCGTCGTTATCGTGGCCACCATCGTCTGCGCCACAACTGTCGTCGTCTGTGTGATTACCGTCGTCGCCCCCTGCCGTCGCCGACGCTAGGTAGACAAGGGCGCATCCCGCCTCTGCACACTGCTGGTAGTTGTAGCCGTACTCCGAGAGGCGAACGTACTTGAAGCAATTGTGGTGAATGATCTCCCCCGCGCCAGCAGCCAGCCCGCCAGCAAGGGCTGTGTTGTGCCTCTTGGGAGGGGGGGGGGGGGCATGCTCCCGTCCTTGCTCTTCCTCCCCCTTGCCTCCCAAGCTCCGCCCCACCCACGCAAGCCTGAGTCCCCAGGTCGGGCCAGGCTTGCGATGTGTAAGACAGGGCTTGGGGCGGTGAGCCACACCAGCCCCCTGGACGTTGGGTGTAAGTAGTTTAGGTAGCCCACGGGCCCCCCGTGCCCCACCCCCCCTGGCAGGGCCATGGTCCTCGTGAGCGGTGCGAAAACATTAATCGTGGAAACGGTTTCGGGCACCCCTCACAAGGATCGTAGACCCGACTACGGTGGTTACTGAATGGCTACAGGAGGCCTCCCAGACCTTTCCCCAATGAGCCTGAAGATGACCCCCAGAACGTTTCGAAAGAAATCCGAAAGACCCTACCAGGGCCAGACATTTCACAACTTTGAATATCTTCTCATACCCTGCATAGTGTTTATATCATTGCTCCTCGCCCTTGTGGTGGGATGAGCGGAAGTCCAGGGGGTGACATAGGCCGCCTTTGGAATCTCCTGGAGGAGGGGCTCTGGGGGGCTCTTTGCAGCGGTCTTGGTTGGGTCGTTTCTTGTCGTTGCTGGCAGGCAACAACTCAGCCAAGACAGCCGCGGGATGCGGGCGAGTGGCAGTTTCAGGATGGGCTGGCGGAGGCTTGCGAAGCTAGACCCAGTTTTACACATCGTCTCGAGGCTCCCAGCGCCAGCCTGCACGTGATAAACCCTCGCCGAACTCCACTCTGATGCGTCCAATTATCAAAGTAGACAGTCCTTGGTCCGAGTCGAAAGCGTTTCGGTCCTGTGTCGTCGTCGGCACCAATTCCCATCACGAGTGGTGCAGGTGGTGGAGGAGCAATCGGCGGGGGGTCTCCGTCGTCGCCAGCCTCATCCTCGATAGCGGCAAACCCTGCCCCCTCCAATGCCAGCTCGGCCCGATCATCCTCAAGGGCTGCAACTCCAGGGGCTGGAAGCGCAGGTAAAGGGGAACCCGCGCAGATCGCCTCGAAGTGAGTGTTTCGGAAGAGCTCGAATCCTGGTTGATCGTGGAAGCCGTTCAGATCGCCAAGCTGCTCTAAGCATTTGTAGTATGCGTCTGTCTTCCCGTGGTGGATCGAATCGATGCCCTTCCCGAACAAGCGCTCTGAATCTAAAAGGCAACGAAAATAACGAATGCTTTTGCAGATCATTTTGGCATCCCAAACCTTTTCGTCCCCCATCTTGTAATGGGCTGGGTCGTTGCCACGAGTCCATCCTGCCAGTGCCAGGTCTAGAATGATCTGTAGACGGGACCCAGACGAGAGGCGGAGATGTGGAGGAATCTGCAATGCTGCGTACGACTCCAGGGGGTCCATCCGTGGCTCTAAGTACATCTGAAGCGAACTCAGGTTGACCGAAGCATTGCCCTCCCCGAATTCTGGAACCGCCTGGCCCCATTGCAGGCCACGCAGGCGACGCCCCATTGGAAGCACGATGGCGGTGGAGGGGAGGGGCGCAAGAGGAGCAGGCGCATGGGGAGTATGATGGAGAGTGAGAAGAGACGGGGAGACGGGAGAGAAGGTGGAAGAGGAAGACCAGGAGCAGGGGTAGAAGCAGGAGGTGGCCCGTCCTCGCCTGCACGATTACGATCGCGCTTCGCGCTGGCATCCTGAGCGACACGTGTTTGCTATATCTCCCGTCGCGCTTGCGCGATTTTCTTCACGCTTACCTCTTGTTAGCAAGGCGCCTCCCCTGTGAGCTGCGCGGGAGGGCGGGCATCTGATTGGCAAAGCCTGAGCCTCAATAGTCACCCGCACCACGCCCGCGTCAGCGAGAGCCCCCAGTGTTCTGATGTTGATATTGGTGTTCTCGATCACTTCCAGGACGGGCCGTCCTGGGCAAGGGCCAACCATCGGGGGCAGGACACGTCGCAGATTGTGCGATGGTTTCGGCACATGCTCAGTAGTGTTACACAATATGGTGCTGGTGTGTGTACATTCATACGCACATGTATACATGTATATTCTGGCCCTAACTGCATCACACTTCTGAGTTGCATCACGCATGCACCCGAACCATCGACAGGGTAGCCATGGCACGTGCTAGGAATGGCAAGGCATGGTGGGCGACAACGATAAGGTAAAGACGAAGCACTGGCAAGACTTTGGACTTGCGCTGTCCTTCGAAACCATCGGCAGCAAACGCATGTGCATCAATAAGGTACCGTACAGCTTCGCGCGCACCTGCTGGCCTGGCGTCGTCACCGTACAACACCTCTGGCACCAAACTGTCACCAGCCCCAATCTCGGAAACGATGTGTTCTGGGAGGGCAAACCTTGGGTCCCATATCTTTGCGGTCCACATCCGGAGAGCCACAACTTGCGCAAGTCCCCACAGCTGCAAGTCGAAACACCCAAACATCTGGAACTCGAGCTTAGATGCGATCAGGCCAGACACGCGACCGAACAAGGCAATCCTCACTGTGTGCTTCTCAATAGGCAAATGCGGAAGTCGAACCAGTTCCTTGTCTTCTGGACGAGCGCTCACAACTCTGAACACTTGCAGGTGGTCGCCATCGGGAGGGTCCTGACGCTCCCGCGCCAACTCCACACACTGGAGCATGAGGTCAACGATGCCCTTGCCGTGCACTTCGATTGCTCCAGCAGCGGGCCTTCCTTGGAGCAGGGGTGCAACCATTGCTTCAGGCAAAGACCACAGCACGTTGGGAATCGAAAACAGCTCCTTCAGCCACGATATCAAGCCTTTTTGTTGTGCTGTAGGATCTCGAGGTTTTACTGTCAGTGCAGTTGTCGTGGCCTTCCACAAGCCATATGTATCCTTTTCCACCATCGAGTCCCTGAACTGCGCATCGGCCCCGTAGAGGTACACCCATGCAGCTCGCTCCTTCGGTTTGGAGTGGGGGGGGGCAAGAGAAACCACAGGTGTGTCAATGGTGTCTCAGAAAAATAAACTCACCTTAGACAGCCCCCTCCCTGACCACAAACATGCGTTGGAACCAGCAACGTTTTCCCCAAGGCTCCTCTGGGCGCAGCATGGTAATCTTCCACCGTTGCTTCGGGGGGAAAGCGAACTGCAAGACCCGCTCTTGCAAGTGTCTGTTCACGATTGCGTTAGCAGCAAATATCCAGAAGTCCCCGTCCTCAAGAGCCTCCAGGAGTTCCTTTCGTTTGATCAAACAATTGATCAAACCTGGCGTCGCAAACGTTTTCTTCCTCTGGTATTTCTTGATGAGGGCGTGCACACCTTCCGTCCTGCGCGATACCAAGGATGCCCTGGCGTAGCCACGCAGTGCGGACTGAGCGTGTGGGCCAAGCTCGCGCCGAGGGTCAGCAGCGAAGGAAGCAAGGTCCTGGCGAATCTTGTTGTCGATGCCCTGCGTGAGGTAGCGGGACACGCGGTGGAAGGTGTGCTGGAGGCCTTTGGTGGGCGAGGCGGGCGCGCTGCCCTCCTCCCCCCCCCCCCTCCTGATGTTTTACACGTGCATGGGTTTCATCAGAACCAGCCCCCCTCCCATTTGAACACCACAGTGCCTGATGCCACTGCCTGGTCACACTCCTGGAGGCCCGAAGCCACGATGCGGGCGCACCCCTCGCGCGGATAGAGAGAGTCCTCGGCCGCCACGGCCGCAAAAAAAACAGTAGGGGGGGTGCTTCCAGAAATCAAACTTGAGCTTGTATATGTCCACGAGCTTGGTTTTCAGCTCGTGCTCATAACGGACGATGTTGGTCGAGACAACGCCGAACAAATCCGACGCTAGATATGCTCTGTAAGGCTGCGAGCTGCAAGACATCACGCCATTGCAGAAGTGATCCACGTGCCCCGATGCCATCTCGCTCCCCCTCCGCCCTTTGCAGGGGCATCCAGCAGACTCCTTCTGGTATTTCGCTAGCCGTTTCTTCCAAGGGATGCCCCGTTGATCCAGTATGTTGTGGTGGCAAGGACACGCTTCTAGCCAATGCGCCTCCAGCTGGAGTCTCCAGCCAACCACTGACAACAGATGACACATTCCCAATAGCTCTGGAAAGTCCAATGCTACCTCGCAAGGCTCATGGAACGAGAGGGGGAACGTAGATGGGAACAGAGGAATTGAGCGCACAGGGGGGGGGGGGGCTGGATGATGCCTTGGATTATTCCACTCCCCCCTGCCACCTTGACCTCCGCTACGATGGTGGCGTCGACCTTCGAGAATGACGTGCCTGATTTCATTTTCCCGACGTCGTAGTGTGTCAACAGATGTGGGAGGAGCTCTAGAAGCGTGCGACAAAATTTTTCCAAATACTCCCACCTCCATGAAAACGTCCCACCTACATTCCACTTGTCGAACGCCCTCTTGGCTGTGATAGATCCACTACAACAAAACGACTGAAATCGAGCCCGAAGCCCCTTATCATTCAAGAAGGTCGCTAGGGTTCTGAAATGGGATTCCACGCATTTCCAAGTTGGCAAAGAACAGACTGCCTCCTCCAGGGCATTGAACACAATGTGCAGATGGTCTGGAATGAATATGCACAATGGGAGGAAATATGCCGAAATCGATTCTGGACTATTAAGCTCTGCCCTGCCCAATCGGACTCTCGAAAACACTTCGGCAAGATTATCGAGCCCATCCGAAAGCAAACACGGCGAGTCGACAATGGCCCGTTCGTGGCCTTGGTCACTCGTCCAGCTCAAGACTTCCCACCTTGCTTTCTCGAAGAGCGACGGTGATCCCGTCTCCAGGGCCAGAGCGTGTTGGGTGTTGAGGGGTTTCATGAGCTCGTTCGCGCTGCCGTATCCCAAAGTTGTTGCTGTCATGTGCCTCCACTTCAGGGTTGTCTGAAGTGGTCGCCCCCCGCCCTTCCTCCACTGCATCCTGGATTCCAAGATAATGAAATAGTTGAAGCCCCCCTGCGGACTAGCATCCGCGCTCCAGTGTCTTTCAAAATCCCAGCATTTGTGAAGCTCCCGCTGCCAGAGAAGGTCGACATAGTTGAGGCGGCTCTCTGTTTTTTTCAAGACAGTCGGCCGTGGAAGCCTGAGCTCCCCTGAGTCTAACTTGGCCTGTAGCTCCCCGCATGCCCCTCGATCCAACACAAGTTCCATGGACAGTTTCACGATGTCTTCGATGGGTGTGTTGCCGCTGCTCAGACGGGCCTTGAGTTTCCAAGCCTTCAGGATGAGATCTCCTCGGAAGCGGTGGCCCTGGATGCCAGCGGCGTTCGGCTCGCCAGCTTCAGCGTTCGGGCCAGGAGGGCGGTGACTGGGGGCTGGGGCGTCCTCGAACGAAGCGCCTGGAACGTTGATGCTCTCACCAGGGCTCTCGAGCCCAGCCTGCCGAAGATCCTCGCTCCGAGTGGACGGCATGGCGTGAATTCAAGTGTCTTACCCTCCCGCCTTATTTTGCCTGCGATACGCTATGCGCGGATATCTTCGCGCCCTCACGTCAGCACCCTGACGAAGAGTGGCTTTCAGATGTCGGACTTATCTTTGCGCCTACGGGGTCTGGTGGGGAGTGGGCGACAGAGTCATGGACCATCGACCCATGAATCCTGGACCACCAAATGTCCCAGACGTTCCAGAGACCCCGTTCCTTGATTTGCGACGGACCTTGGACCATCGACCCCACAACCTGGATCACCTACTCACATGAGGAATGGGTAACGCCGAAAGGCACCAACATGGGTAAGGGAAGTAATCATATATTTCCAGCTGCCTGATAAGACGGGAGCAACAACATCCGAATGAAACCGAAATGCACGCCTGGTGGGACCCCTACCCGCCATCCCTCCATCAATGAGCAACTGTACAAGTTCGGGTATCACCTTCACATGCGCCACTTGCTTCCAGGAGCCTGCGGCATTCTTAGGTACAGCTATCGGCCCATTCAGACGACAAACCTGGGCGCTGTGGGGGAGATGGGCAAACTAACATTGCACGTGCGCGCATACCTACATATCAACACATCTAAATACACACGTACGAATTGCAAACACATGCGTTGTGTTTATGTGCCGTTTGTTTGTCATTGCATGTGATGTGTTTGTTTATCTGATGTTTAGCTCGTGGTCAGCACGGGTCGGGCGGACCATTTGCGCTGGTGAGGGGGAGTTGATTAGGGGAGGGTGAGTGGGCGGGTGGGATGGTCAGAGTAAATAGGAGATGAGGGCACGGAAGGGCGAGATACATCGGCACGGGCAAGTGTCAGGACATACCTTGAATACATATTGCTCGGCTTCGGCAAGGAGGGGTGATGATATGACCTCGTAGTTGGGGGCCCCAAAGAACCATTCCAACGTGCCACACCACTGCTTCAGGAGAATGTGATATGTTCAACGAGCATCGCTGATGCTCTGCAAACGCTGCGTGAGGTCCAGGGCCCCAACTGAAGACCTCACGAAGCTCAACAACCCCATGAATGAATGGGCCATCCTTCTCATAAGTGTAGGCCAGAAACTTACATGGGAGCGAATTCTGGAACCGCCTCCTATCGTGGCCAGACGAGAGGGCGGACCGCCTCGGGGCAGCAGGACCTGCCAGAAGCGCCTCTGGCGCAAGCGCCATGGCGGCCGCCGCCCTCCGCCCGCCCTGACAGGAAGGCTTGGCCGAGGTATGGCGCACGGGAGTGGGGATGGATAGAGCTAGGGAGATGCGGCTAACGATGGAAGAAAACAAACGGGGCGACGAGGGTAGGATCAAGAGTCGATAGGGGCCAAACCTAGAGAGAGAAAGAGACAGGGGGGGCACATTCAGACTGAGAGAGAGAGGGTGTGAGACGGAGAAGTGGAGGAGGGAGATAGCGAGCGCGAGCGAGAAAGAGGATGCCAGAGCGGAGGGTGGGAGGAGACAGGAGAGAAGAGGGGGGATGATGTCGCCGCTGACGACTACGAAACCGAGGACACTGGACAACCCTTGGATCCTAGATCTCTCCTGGAACGCGTCCATGCCAGAAAAGCGAAGCGAATCCAGCTGTTGCCATGGGGGCAATGCACGGTGGCCAAAAGAGGCCCACACCGCTCTCGAGCTCCGACATTCCAACCCAATGACTATCGACCCCCCGTTCTTCAATCGGTCGACAACGCTGGGTTCCTCACGGGCCCTCGAATTTCGAATGCGAGTCCCCGCCCCGAATATGTTAGCAAGAGAATGGTTCTCCGCGGGCCTGTGCTTCAGACAATAGGCGCGCGGATTGCGTCGGTACGCCTAACACCGATGCAGCCGAAGCAACTGTGGCGATGGGGCCTCCTGAGGCCCTTGAAAGCGATTTACCCGATTGCTCATGGAATGCCCAAACCGAACAACGCTACATACGATGTGAAACGTGTTTGGTTTTGTTACACGGCGTATGCATCCCCAAAGCAAGTTGCCTAACGCTTGACCTCGAGCCCCCCCAGTCCCTCGGAGGCTCGCGTGGGGACATCTTGGGAACCTCTTGGGGGCCTCTTGTGGACCTTTAAGGGGAACCACAAAATCGGCACAAATTTCAGAAATCCAACGACGCGGGAAAACACTAAACAGAAAAAATAAACAAAACTCAAGGACGTCCACTAAAAAAACAAAGGCCGGCATAACAGGAAAACGCATTTTGACGGCAAGCCCTTGCGACCATAGTCTCCCGAAGACTTTGGTCACCAGGCCGGTGCGTGAAATGAATTCGGCATCATGCAACAACGCCCGACACAAAAAAAAAACAAAAAGGTTGGCCGATCAACTGCGAATAAGTGTTGCGCGCAAAGATGAAAGCGCAGCGAGGCGCAAACAACCAATCGACCCACTGGGCGTGATCTGCCCAACGCCGACCAAAGATGTTATGAACCTGTTTCAAAGTTTCAGAGTCTACCCGACGCAACCAAAAGGCGTTTTCGTTGTGACCACACAAGGCATGTGTAAACAAAAATTACTTGGTCGTTAGTTTCGTTGCCTCCTTGGCAACCGCGCGCATCATCGCAACATTTTGGCCAGAGTTGCATTGTCAGCAAATTCTTGGTGAGCGATTGTTTCGGACATAACGGTCTCGACTGAATCAAGCATTCGCAGTCAACGTCGCGCGTCGGATTGGACGAGATACGGAGGTTCGCGCGTCGCGGAAGGGTGGCGTGGTGACAAGATGATATGTTGCCAGCCACGCCTAGGATTCGGTACTTCACCGCGCCCGCCACCCCCCCAAGTTACGACCCTTACACCTGTGACCACCAGCACTGTAGCTCCCCTCTGCGCGAGTTGAATGGAGGAAACCGAGAGCACTTCTCAAGATGGTTCGACCAATACGAATAGTTTCGCGATTCTAGATCGGGCAGCAGACCGAGTTCAGAGCTCTGAATTCGACAGAAACGCAACTGATGATTCTGAATCGGTTTCTGTAAATATCAGCTCTGTAGCTGTCCTACAGCTCGAGTTAAGTACAAAAAACCGAGAGTTCCTGTCAAGATGACTTGAATAATACGAATGGGTTTGCAGACCTAGCTCGGCTAGCAGACCGAGTTCAGACCTCTGGATTCAACAGACGAACGCGCCTGATGATTCTGAATGCGATAGGTGTGCTTACCAGCTCTGTAGCTGCCCTGAAGCTCGAGTTATGTTCAGAAAACCGTCAGCGCGTATCAAGATGACTCCAAACGGGCGATCCCGCCAGAGTGCTTTTTGACAGTAATATTCACCCGATCGAGCTGAGATCAAGATGGCGAGCGGGAATAAGATCGAATATCACGGGAAAAAATACTAGAGCTCTAACGAATGTTCAAATTTCGAGAACAAAATTTTCAACCGACCAAAAGTCATCAAACTGGGCGCCGGCGGTAAACCGTCAACCTTTCTTACCGCCGGGGGACTCGTAGAGCTTCCTGACAGTATATAGTGTGGGAAAAAATCCAGAGAACGACTAGTTTTCAGCCCAAGCGATTTCAGACCTCTCAAGATGACTATAACAAAAAAACAAACAGTTTCGCAACCCAGTTCGAGTATCAGACCGAGTTCAGACCTCTCAATGCGACAGGCGGACGCGTCTGATGTCTGCGAATCGACTCATGTGATTACCAGCCCTGCAGCCCCCCTACAGCCCGAGTTAAGTGCAGAAAACCGACAGCATCTCTCAGGATGACTCGAATAATATAATAGTTTCGCGGACCTGTTTCGAGCAGCAGACCAAGTTCTGAGCTCTGGAATCGACCAACGAACGCGCCTGATGTGTGCGAATCGATTTCTCTGACCCGCAGCACTGTAGCCCTCCCCCAGCACGAGTTGAGTGCAGAAAATTGAGAGCACTTTTCACGATGATTCAGACAAAACGAATAGTTTCGCGAACCTAGCTCGGGCAACAGGCCGAGTTCAGAGCTTTCGATACAACAGACGAACGCGCCTGATGATTCCCAATCGATTTCTGTGACTATAGGCTCTGTAGCTTCCCTACAGCTCGAGTTAAGTACAGAAAACCGAGAGCGTCTGTCAAGATGACTCGAATAATATGGATAGATTTGCGGACCTAGCTCGGCTAGCAGACCGAGTTCAGACCTCTGGATTCAACAGACGAACGCGCCTGATGATTCTGAATGCGATAGATGTGCTTGCCAGCTCTGTAGCTGCCCTGCAGCTCGAATTAAGTACAAAATATCCACAACGCGTATCAAGTTGACTCGAATAATACGAATCGGTTTGCGGACCTGGCTCGGCTAGCAGACCGAGTTCAGACCTCTGGATTCAACAGGGCGAACGCGCCTGATGATTATGAATGCGATAGGTGTGCTTACCAGCACTGTAGCTGCCCTACAGCTCGAGTTAAGTAGAAGATACCGACAACGCGTATCAAGATGACTCGAAACAGCCGATCCCGCCGGGACGCTTTTTGGCAGTAAAATGTACCCGATCGAGCTCAGATCAAGATGGCGAGCGGGAATAAGATCGAATATCACGGGAAAAAATACTAGAGCTCAAACGAATGGAGGAATTTCGAGAAGCAAATTTTCAACCGACCAAAAGTCACCAAAAGGTCCGTCGAGATTTTTCTGGCCAACCTGGAACCGGCGGTAAACCGTCAACCAAGTTACCGCCGGAGCCCTTCTAGAGCTGTTCTCGCTGGCGCAACTCGGTGCACATGCAGATAGAGTCTGGAAGAAGACCCCAAAAAACTCGAAAAATCACGCTTATTTTTTTTATCGAAAGACGGTTCCGCCAAGTGTTTAGATAGCAATACTGCACCTAGATACCTGAGAATCCACTCGCGAACGCACAATAACCCACTACAGGTGCAAAGAATACCGGATCTCAATACGAATGTTCAAATCTCTCACGAAGTTCGTCCAACCGACCCAAAGTTCGCACATTGTCCGTCGGGGCCGGATCGGTCAACTAGCTGCACCGCGCGCCCGAATTCCTCTAGCTCATCGATGCCGAAGAGCTCTACGAGGTACTAGCTCTCCAGCGCCCCGGAACTGGAACCGGCGGTAAACCGTCAACCAGGTTACCGCCGGGGTCCTCGTAGAGCTCTTTTCTCGTACGGCGCTCCACGGTACACATATCCAGGAAGACTCTGGCGAAGATCCCCCGAACTCGAAAAATCACGTTATATGTTTTTCTTGAAAGACGGTTTCGCCAAGTGTTTTGATAGCAATACTGCTCCTACGAGCATGAGAATCGATGAGCCAACGCGAAATAACCCACTACAGGAACGAAAAATACCAGTTCTCAAAATGAATGTTCAAATCTCTCAGAAAGTTTGTCCAACTGGGCGCCGGCGGTAAACCGTCAACCTTGGTTTTGTTTGTTTGTTTGGACTCGCGTTCCCAGCTGGGTGCAGCTGGGCGAGGACCGGTCCCGCAGCAACACACGGGCAGCGCTGAGCAGCGCTTCGGCTGCCGACAATTCACATTCTGTGACTGTAGCTCCTTCGAGGAGCCACGCGGCCTCGGCCACATCCCTCCAAACGAGGGGCACGGCACTAGAAACAGCAAACTCATGCCCAGCAGGGAAGGGGCCCACGGTTCTCGCGGAAGCGATGCCTATCTCACTGGGATTGCACTGAGTATTGATTAAGCCGATCTGAAGCCAGAAACCACATCCTGATCCTTGCTGGTCAACCCCGCCATCAAAGCCTCCCCTGATAGCGAACGGTACGAGATAAGTTTCGAATGGATATAGATAACAATGAGTTCTGTAGAATGTGCGGCCATATCTGGCCTCATGCGTCAATTCATCCGCTCGTGTATTGTCCTCCCTGAATTCGTGTCTCCATATCTCACGTCCCAAGGCAGCAGGCCTCAGATTGAAACACGCAGCGAGCTCAAAGGTACAATCAATCATGGCAGCTGTCCTCTTGCAGTAGCCACGATTCTCACATCTCCATTTACCCTGGAGCCAGGAGCAGATAAGTAGTGAGTCACCCTTGAACTCAGCAGCAAAACCCTCTGACGATATGTCCCACACAGTCGCACGCTCCTGGATCATCGCATATCGTATTGCAAGCTTGGCGGACTCTTTGGGGTCATACTTGGGGTGCAGAGGGTTGGTCGCGGTGTCGACCATCTCAGTATCGGCCTTCTCTCGAGCCTCAGGGGAGCCTCGAGGTCCATTAGGAGAGCCCTTCCAAGACACCACAAAGTAATCATAGACCTTAGATTTGTTGTATTGTATAAGTAGTTGCTTCCATACCTCCAAGAATTGAACCCAATCACCCCGTACAGACTCCCACCACTTTTCCCCAAAGAACTGAATGTATGAGAACTGAAGACCTTGGTTTTTGAGTTTGAGTCAGGGCGCGGACAGCTGTGACAGCTGAGCCCTAAGACTCCCAAACGGAGCACAGGGTAGCTGGAGAGGGCAACTCTTATCATCACACTGCCGAGCCACTGAGGCATAGGCAACGGAATAGGATGCAGGAACAAGGAAAAGGATGCAATACAACATGTGAAAATGTAAAGGTGTTGGAGAGCTCCAAGCAAGATGAAATGAGTCAGCTGCTTGGATGAAAGATGCTACCCAAAATGTGCTCCACGGCCATACAGAGCCGTTGTGCTGCAATCATCTCACAAAACATGACAGAAGCAGAGGCATCAAGCGAGACAGCTTCCTCCGCCACCAACTGCCACGTCCCGTGTACACACAAATCTATACACCATCCTGCAGCACATCCCTCCACAGAGCGACCTCCGTCGAAGAATCCACGGAGGCCGTCTAGTTTTGTTTTACTCGCATGTTCAATAAGTGAGGTATGGAACGTAACGTAACTATTTTTGGTTCTGGCCAACCATGTCAGCCTGTCAGCTCTTTCGTTTCCTTCTCGATAGATCCACCTGAACATATTGTGGCCCCAACTCGGAGGCCTCATACCATACAACACAGAGATATGCTCCAGCCTATTTTGAATGTCGCCAAGAATGTGCTTGTAGATAATATTGGATGTTGCCCAGAGACCGTTAATCCAATTCACCCCTGTGGCGGAGTCCCCAATCAATTCCATCGGTATCGAGTCCCGAGGCTCCGCATTCCACTCCGATGCATGTTCATTAATGTACGCAAGTCGTTTCTCCATCTTCTCGTCCTCCTTCCTTTGCTGCTCCTCCGTCTTCTCCCTCTCCTCCTCCTCCCTAGCATATCCCGCAGGTTGTGCATGTTTAAAGTAACAGTACCCCCACGCCTCCTCCATGTTAGTAACATCCAGTGCCCGCTTCAGAAATTCTTTCCATCCCTGACGTGAAAAGGATAACGTGTGATACCAATCCTTCCCTGATACCAACTCGAAAATGTAATGGAAGTTTCTCAACGCCAGTGGTCTCCCCCCCTCATGCCGACGCGTCATTAATGGGCGTTCTTTCCAAGGCAGCGATGCAATGAAGGCCTGCCGTCGGTCAGTCCACTCCCCCGACCATGCAAAAATACATTCTCTAGCCTGCATATGCGAGTCCCCTGTACTACGATGCTGAGGTGGAGCCCCCGCTGTGGTTACCGCCGGGAAACTCGTAGAGCTTCCTAGCTCGACTTAAGTTGAGAAAACCGACAGCACCTACCAACATTCCGACTCATAGTCAATATGTTTTGACTTCTGAGTGCGACAGACGAACGCGTCTGGTGTCTGCGAATCGACTCCTGTCATTACCAGCCCTGCGCCCCCCTACAGCCCGAGTTAAGTGCAGAAAACCGACAGCACCTCTCAGGATGACTCGAACAATACAGTAGTTTCGCAGACCTAATTCGGGCAGCTGACCGAGTTCCGAGCTCTGGATTCGACAGGCGAACGCACCTGATGTCTTGAAATCGATTCCTCTGACAAACAGCACTGTAGCCCCGCTCAGCGCGAGTTGAGTAAAGAAAACCGAGAGCACTTCTCAAGATGACTCGACCAATACGAATAGTATTCCGATTCCAGATCGGGCAGCGGACCGAGTTCAGAGCTCTGGATTCGACAGACGGATGCGCCTGATGTCTTGAAATCGATTCCTCTGACGACCAGCACTGTAGCCCCGCTCAGCGCGAGTTCAGTGAAGAAAACCGAGAGCACTTCTCAAGATGACTCGACCAATACGAATATTTTCGCGATTCCAGATCGAGCAGCAGACTGAGTTCAGAGCTCTGGATTCGACAGAAAAGCGCAACTGATGATTCTGGATCGGGTTCTGTGAATATCAGCTCTGTAGCTGTCCTACAGCTCGAGTTAAGTACAGAAAACCGAGAGTTTCTGTCAAGATGGCTCGAATAATACGAATAGGTTTGCGAATCTAGCTCGGCTAACAGACCGAGTTCAGACCTCTGGCTTCAACAGGCGAACGCGCCTAATCATTCTACATTGATTAGCTGTGCTTACCAGCTCTGTAGCTGTCCTAAAGCTCGAGTTATGTTCAGAAACCGTCAGCGCGTATCAAGATGACTGAAAACAGGCGATCCCGCCAGAGTGCTTTTCGATAGTAATATTCACCCGATCGAGCTGAGCTCAAGATGGCGAGCGGGAATAAGATCGAATATCACGGGAAAAAATAATAGAGCTCAAACGAATTGTTGAATTTCGAGAACAAAATTTTCAACCGACCAAAAGTCACCAAAAGTTCAGTCGAGATTTTTCTTGCCAACTAGCTCTCCAGCGCGCCAGAATTACTCTTAAGCTTCCAGCAACTAGCTTAGGGAAGCTCTACGAGTCACCGACCCAAAGTTCGCACATTGTCCGTCGGAGCCGGATCGGCCAACGAGCTGCACCCCGCGCCCGAATTCCTCTAGCTCATCGATGTCGAAGAGCTCTACGAGGTATTACTCTTAAGCTTCCAGCAATAACTTGTTAAGGGAAGCTCTACGAGTGAAGATCCGTCGATATTTTTCTTGCCAACTAGCTCTCCAGCGCTCCGGAATTACTCTTTAGCTTCCAGCAACTAGCTTAGGGAAGCTCTGCGAGTTATGCCGAAGAGCTCTACGAGGTACTTGCCAGAAGGGTGTCCCGGCGAGCCGTGCAACGCTATCGCAAAGCTCTTCTGGCGCTCTGGAAAGCTCCCCTGCAGCACTGCGGAAGCGCTGCCGGAAACGTCTCCATGCGTGCCTGCACGCGTGCAGGCACGCGTGGAAGCTTGCCGGAAGCTCTCACGGACACGTGGCCGGCTCGAGCTGCTGCGAGGATTCTGGAGCGGCGGAGATGGGCTGCTGGGGGCACCACCAACGACCAGCTTCTAATCTTAAACCCTCTACCTCTCAGCGAGCTCCCCGGGAAAGTCCCGTCGAGATTTTTCAGGCCAACTAGCCCGCCAGTGCGTCCGAATTGCTCTTTAGCTCCCAGCTGCTAGCTTCACTGGAGGGCTCTGGGAAGCCCTCCTGCTGCGCTGCTGAAGCGCTACCAGAAACGCTTCCATGCGTGCCTGCACGCTTGCAGGCACGCGTGGAAGCTTGCCGGAAGCTCTCCCGGACCAGCTGCCGGCTCAAACGAACCTCTGTGAGGCCAGTGGACCGCCGTGGAGGAGCTCGTGGCGGCCACCACCACCGTCCGGCCTCTAATCTTAAACCCTTGAGCTCTCAGCGAGCTCTCCGGGAAAAACCCGGAGAGCGAAGGGAGCCTAAGGAACTGGGAAGCTCCCCTGCAGCGCTGCTGACGCGCTACCAGAAACGCTTCCATGCGTGCCTGCGTGCCTGCACGCTTGCAGGCACGCGTGGAAGCTTGCCGGAAGCTCTCCCGGACCAGCTGCCGGCTCAAACGAACCCCTGTGGGGCCTGTGGACCGCCGTGGAGGAGCTCCTGGCGGCGACCACCACCGTCCGGCTTCTAATCTTAAACCCTTTAGCTCTCAGCGAGCTCTCCGGGAATTACTCTTAAGCTTCCAGCAACTAGCTAAGGGGAGCTTTACGAGTTACTAGCTCCACCCCGCGTCGGAATTCCTCTAGCTCATCGATAACGAAGAGCTCTACGAGGTATTACTCTGAAGCTTCAAGCAACTAGCTAAGGAAAGCTCTACGAGCTACTCTTAAGCTTCCAGCAACTAGCTAAGGGAAGCTTCACGAGTTACTAGCTCCACCCCGCGCCGGAATTCCTCCAGCTCACCGATGCCGAAGAGCTCTACGAGGCACTAGCTCCACCCCCTCCGGAATTCCTCTAGCTCGTCGATGCCGAAGAGCTCTACGAGGTACCGAGAGCGTCTGTCCAGATGACTCGAATAATACGAATAGGTTTGCAGACCTAGCTCGGCTAGCAGACCGAGTTCAGACCTCTGGATGCAACAGACGAACGCGCCCGATGATTCTGAATCGATAAGGTGAGCTTACAATCTCTGTAGCTGTCCTGTATCTCGAGGTAAGTCCAATATACCTTGTAGAGCTCTTCGGCATCGATGAGCTAGAAGAATTCCGGCGCGGGGTGCAGCTAGTAACTCGTAGAGCTTCCCTGAGCATGTTGTTGCTGGAAGCTTTAGAGTACCTCGTAGAGCTCTTCAGCAAAGAGCTAAGAGGAATTTGGGCGCAGGGCGGAGCTAGTACCTCGTAGAGCTCTGCGGCATCGATGAGCTAGGGGAATTCCAGCGCGGGGCGGAGCTAGTTCGCCGACCCGACCAGAAAGGACAATGTCGTAACTGTTGGGTGGTTTTGCGACTGGGCGCAGGCGGTAGACCGTCAACCTTTCTTACCGCCGGGGGACTCGTAGTGCTTCCTGACAATATATATTGTGGGAAAACAGTTGTTGTGAACGAATAATTTTTCAGCCCAAGCGAATTCAGACCTCTCGATGCAACAGCCGAACGCCCCCGATGCTTCAGGATTGTCTTCTGTACGAGCTCTGTAGCTCTCCTCCAGCCCGAGTACCGTGCGTAAATCGACAGCACCTTTCAAGATGAATCGTTTGGCAAACCTAGCTCGAGTGTCAGACCGATTCCAGACCTCTGAATCCGACAGGCGGGCGCGTCTGACGAATCGATTCCTGTGATTGCAAGCCCTGCAGCCCCTTCTACAGCCTCAGTTAAGTGCAGAAAACCGACAGCACCTCTCAGGATGACTCGAACAATACGAATAGTTTTGCGGATCTAGTTCGGGCAGCAGACCGAGTTCCGAGCTTTGGATTCGACAGGCGGACGCGCCTGATGTCTCGATTCCTGTGACTGCCAGCACTGTAGTTCCCCTACAGCCCCCAGTTGAGTACAGAGACCCGACGGCACCTCTCAAGCTCACTCGAACAATACGAATAGTTCGCGATTCTAGATCGGGCAGCAAACCGAGTTCAGAGCTCTGGATTCAATAGACGAACGCGACTAATGATCCTCAATCGTTTTCTGTAAGTATACGCTCTGCGTATGTTGTATAGCTCGAGTTAAGTACAGAAAACCGAGAGCGCCTGTCAAGATGACTTGAATAATACGAATAGGTTTCGGGATCTAGCTCGGCTAGCAGACCGAGGTCAGACCTCTGGATTCAACAGACGAGCGCGCCTGATGATTCTGAATGGAAAACGTTTGCTTACCAGCTCTGTAGCTGCCCCACAGCTCGAGTTAAGTACAACATACCGACAACGCGTGTGGAGATGACTCAAAACAGCCGATCCCGCCAGCGTGCTTCGTGGCAGTAAAAAGGACCCGATCGAGCTGAGATCAAGATGGCGAGCGGGAATAAGATCAAATATCACGGGAAAAAGTACTAGAGCTCAAACGAATTGAGGAATTTCGAGAACCAAATTTTCAACCGACCAAAAGTCACCAAAAGGTCCGTCGAGATTTTTCTTGCCAACTAGCTCTCCAGCGCGCCAGAATTACTCTTAAGCTTCCAGCAATAACTTGCTAAGGGAAGCTCTACAAGTTACTAGCTCCACCCCGCGCCCGAATTCCTCTAGCTCATCGATGCCGAAGAGCTCTACGAGGTACTGGGCGCGGTAAACCGTCAACCTTTCTTACTGCCGGAACGAATAGTTTTTCAGCCCCAGCGATTTCGCACCTCTCGATGCAACAGCCGAACGCCCCCGATGCTTCTGGATTGTCTGCTGTACGAGCTCTGTCGCTCTCCTGCAGCCCGAGTTACGCGCGTAAATCGATAGCACCTCTCAAGATGACTCGAACGAAACAAACAATTTAAGAAACCCAGCTCGAGTATCGAAACCGAGTTCAGACCTCTGAATGCGACAGGCAGACGAGTCTGATGTCTCCGAGTCGATTCCTGTGATTACCAGCCCTGCAGCTCATCTGCAGCTCGAGTTAAGTGCAGAAAACCAAGAGCATCTCTCAGGATGGCTCGAACAATACGAATAGTTTTGCGAACCCAGTTCAAGCAGCAGACCGAGTCCCGAGCTCTGAATTCGACAGGCGAACGCGCCTGATGTCTTCAAACCGATTTCTCTGATCATCTGCACTGTGGCCACCCTACCGCCCGAGTTGAGTGCAGAAAACCGACAGCACCTCTCAAGATGACTCGAACAATACGAATAGTTTCGCGATTCTAGATCGGGCAGCAGACCCAGTTCAGAGCTTTGAATTCAACAGATGATGATTCTGAATCCGTTTCTGTAAGTTTCAGCTCTGAAGCTGTCCTATAGCTCGAGTTTAGTTAAGAAAAACGAGAGCGTCTGTCAAGATGACTCGAATAATACGAATAGGTTTGCGGACCTAGCTCGGCTGGCAGACCGAGTTGGGACCTCTAGATGCAACAGACGAACGCGCCTGATCATTCTGAATCGATGCGGTGTGCTTAACAGCTCTGTAGCAGCCCTACAGCTCGAGTTAAGTCAAATATGCCAAGGAATCGTGTCAAGATGACTCGAAACGGCCGATCCCGCCCGTGTGCTTTTTGGCAGTAAAAAGTACCCGATCGAGCTGAGATCAAGATGGCGAGCGGAAATAAGATCGAATACAACGGGAAAAAATACTAGAGCTCAAACGAAATCAGGAATTTCGAGAACCAAATTTTCAACCGACCAAAAGTCACCAAGAGGTCCGTCGAGATTTTTCTTGCCAACTAGCTCTCCAGGGCGCCAGAATTACTCTTAAGCTTCCAGCAATAACTTGCTAAGGGAAGCTCTACGAGTTACTATTCCCGGAGAGCTCGCTGAGAGCTAGAGGGCTTAAGATTAGAAGGAGGACGGTGGTGGTGCCCGCCAAGAGCTCATCCGCGGCGCTCCACGTTCCCCCCAGAAACTCCGGCGAGCCGGCAGCGCGTCCGGGGGAGCCTCCGGCAAGCGTCCACGCGTGCCTGCTCGCGTGCAGAAAACGCGTGGAAGCGTTCCTGGGGGCCCTTCTGAAGGGCTGCAGGGGGTTCACGAGAGCGTCCGGGGGCTCGCCGGGAAAGCTTTCTGGCGTGTGCCCCTTTGCTCTCCGGGTTTTGGACGCGACCAAATACTTCGTAGAGCTCTTCGTTATCGATGAGCTAGAGGAATTCCGGCGCGGGGTGGAGCTAGTAACTCGTAGAGCTTCCCTTAGCAAGTTGTTGCTGGAAGCTTACGAGTAATACTTCGTAGAGCCCTTCGGCATCGATGAGCTTGCGGAATTCCGGCGCGGGGCGGAGCTAGTAACTCGTAGAGCTTCCCTGAGCATGTTGTTGCTGGAAGCTTTAGAGTACCTCGTAGAGCTCTTCAGCAAAGAGCTAAGAGGAATTCGGGCGCAGGGTGGAGCTAGTACCTCGTAGAGCTCTGCGGCATCGATGAGCTAGGGGAATTCCAGCGCGGGGCGGAGCTAGTTCGCCGACCCGACCAGAAAGGACAATGTCGTAACAGTTGGGTGGTTTTGCGACTGGGCGCAGGCGGTAGACCGTCAACCTTTCTTACCGCCGGGGGACTCGTAGAGCTTCCTGACAATATATAATGTGGGAAAACAATTGTTGTGAACGAATAATTCTTCAGCCCAAGCGAATTCAGACCTCTCGATGCAACAGCCGAACGCCCCCGATGCTTCAGGATTGTCTTCTGTACGAGCTCTGTAGCTCTCCTCCAGCCCGAGTGCCGTGCGTAAATCGACAGCACCTTTCAAGATGAATCGTTTGGCAAACCTAGCTCGAGTGTCAGACCGATTCCAGACCTCTGAATCCGACAGGCGGGCGCGTCTGACGAATCGATTCCTGTGATTGCAAGCCCTGCAGCCCCTTCTACAGCCTCAGTTAAGTGCAGAAAACCGACAGCACCTCTCAGGATGACTCGAACAATACGAATAGTTTTGCGGATCTAGTTCGGGCAGCAGACCGAGTTCCGAGCTTTGGATTCGACAGGCGGACGCGCCTGATGTCTCGATTCCTGTGACTGCCAGCACTGTAGTTCCCCTACAGCCCCCAGTTGAGTACAGAGACCCGACGGCACCTCTCAAGCTCACTCGAACAATACGAATAGTTCGCGATTCTAGATCGGGCAGCAAACCGAGTTCAGAGCTCTGGATTCAATAGACGAACGCGACTAATGATCCTCAATCGTTTTCTGTAAGTATACGCTCTGCGTATGTTGTATAGCTCGAGTTAAGTACAGAAAACCGAGAGCGTCTGTCAAGATGACTTGAATAATACGAATAGGTTTCGGGATCCAGCTCGGCTAGCAGACCGAGGTCAGACCTCTGGATTCAACAGACGAACGCGCCTGATGATTCTGAATGGAAAACGTGTGCTTACCAGCTCTGTAGCTGCCCCACAGCTCGAGTTAAGTACAACATACCGACAACGCGTGTGGAGATGACTCAAAACAGCCGATCCCGCCAGCGTGCTTTGTGGCAGTAAAAAGGACCCGATCGAGCTGAGATCAAGATGGCGAGCGGGAATAAGATCAAATATCACGGGAAAAAATACTAGAGCTCAAACGAATTGAGGAATTTCGAGAACCAAATTTTCAACCGACCAAAAGTCACCAAAAGGTCCGTCGAGATTTTTCTTGCCAACTAGCTCTCCAGCGCGCCAGAATTACTCTTAAGCGTCCAGCAATAACTTGCTAAGGGAAGCTCTACAAGTTACTAGCTCCACCCCGCGCCCGAATTCCTCTAGCTCATCGATGCCGAAGAGCTCTACGAGGTACTGGGCGCGGAAAACCGTCAACCTTTCTTACTGCCGGAACGAATAGTTTTTCAGCCCCAGCGATTTCGCACCTCTCGATGCAACAGCCGAACGCCCCCGATGCTTCTGGATTGTCTGCTGTACGAGCTCTGTCGCTCTCCTGCAGCCCGAGTTACGCGTGTAAATCGATAGCACCTCTCAAGATGACTCGAACGAAACAAACAGTTTAAGAAACCCAGCTCGAGTATCGAAACCGAGTTCAGACCTCTGAATGCGACAGGCAGACGCGTCTGATGTCTCCGAGTCGATTCCTGTGATTACCAGCCCTGCAGCCCATCTGCAGCTCGAGTTAAGTGCAGAAAACCAAGAGCATCTCTCAGGATGGCTCGAACAATACGAATAGTTTTGCGAACCCAGTTCAAGCAGCAGACCGAGTCCCGAGCTCTGAATTCGACAGGCGAACGCGCCTGATGTCTTCAAACCGATTTCTCTGATCATCTGCACTGTGGCCACCCTACCGCCCGAGTTGAGTGCAGAAAACCGACAGCACCTCTCAAGATGACTCGAACAATACGAATAGCTTCGCGATTCTAGATCGGGCAGCAGACCCAGTTCAGAGCTTTGAATTCAACAGATGATGATTCTGAATCCGTTCCTGTAAGTTTCAGCTCTGAAGCTGTCCTATACTTCGAGTTTAGTTCAGAAAAACGAGAGCGTCTGTCAAGATGACTCGAATAATACGAATAGGTTTGCGGACCTAGCTCGGCTGGCAGACCGAGTTGGGACCTCTAGATGCAACAGACGAACGCGCCTGATCATTCTGAATCGATGCGGTGTGCTTAACAGCTCTGTAGCAGCCCTACAGCTCGAGTTAAGTCAAATATGCCAAGGAATCGTGTCAAGATGACTCGAAACGGCCGATCCCGCCCGTGTGCTTTTTGGCAGTAAAAAGTACCCGATCGAGCTGAGATCAAGATGGCGAGCGGAAATAAGATCGAATACAACGGGAAAAAATACTAGAGCTCAAACGAAATGAGGAATTTCGAGAACCAAATTTTCAACCGACCAAAAGTCACCAAGAGGTCCGTCGAGATTTTTCTTGCCAACTAGCTCTCCAGGGCGCCAGAATTACTCTTAAGCTTCCAGCAATAACTTGCTAAGGGAAGCTCTACGAGTTACTATTCCCGGAGAGCTCGCTGAGAGCTAGAGGGCTTAAGATTAGAAGGAGGACGGTGGTGGTGCCTGCCAAGAGCTCATCCGCGGCGCTCCACGTTCCCCGCAGAAACTCCGGCGAGCCGGCAGCGCGTCCGGGGGAGCCTCCGGCAAGCGTCCACGCGTGCCTGCTCGCGTGCAGAAAACGCGTGGAAGCGTTCCTGGGGGCCCTTCTGAAGGGCTGCAGGGGGTTCACGAGAGCGTCCGAGGGCTCGCCGGGAAAGCTTTCTGGTGTGTGTCCCTTTGCTCTCCGGGTTTTGGACGCGACCAAATACTTCGTAGAGCTCTTCGTTATCGATGAGCTAGAGGAATTCCGGCGCGGGGTGGAGCTAGCAACTCGTAGAGCTTCCCTTAGCAAGTTGTTGCTGGAAGCTTACGAGTAATACTTCGTAGAGCCCTTCGGCATCGATGAGCTCGCGGAATTCCGGCGCGGGGCGGAGCTAGTAACTCGTAGAGCTTCCCTTAGCTAGTTGCGGGGAGCTTAAGGGCAATCCCTCGTAGAACTCTTCGGCATCGATGAGCTAGAGGAATTCCAGCGCGGGGTGGAGCTAGTAACTCGTAGAGCTTCCCTGAGCAAGTTGTTGCTGGAAGCTTCAGAGTAATGCCTCGTAGAGCTCTTCGGCATCGATGAGCTAGAGGAATTCCGGCGCGGGGTGGAGCTAGTTGGTCGACCCGACCAGACAGGACAAAGTGACAACTTTTGCGTGGTTTTGCGAATATTTGAAAGCTCGCTGAGAGCTAAAAGGCTTTAGATTAGAAGCCGGACGGTGGTGGTGCCCGCCGGCAGCCCATCTTCGCCGCTCCACGATCCTCGCAGCAACACGCCCGTCCCGGCAGCGGGTCCGGGAGAGCTTCCGGCATGCGCTCACGCGTGCCGACACGCGAGCAGGCACGCGTGGAAGCGTTCCTGGCAGCGCTTCACAAGCGCTTCTGGGGAGCCCCCGGGAGCTCTCCAGAACAGATCGTCCGTCCCCAAGGGTCTCTTACCTCGTAGAGCTCTTCGGCATCGATGAGCTAGAGGAATACCTCGTAGAGCTCTTCGGCATCGATGAGCTAGAGGAATTCCGGCGCGGGGTGGGGCTAGTAACTCGTAGAGCTTCCCTTAGCAAGTTGTTGCTGGAAGCTTAAGAGTAATACCTCGTAGAGCTCTTCGGCAAGAGCTGGTTCCCGGAGAGCTCGCTGAGAGCTAGAGGGTTTAAGATTAGAAACCGGGCGGTGGTGGTGCCCGCCAGCAGCCCATCTCCGCCGCTCCACGATCCTCGCAGCGGCTCGCCTGGCCCGGCAGCTGGTCCGGGGGAGCCACCGGCAAGCGTCCACGCGTGCCTGCACGCGTGCAGGCACGCGTGGAAGCGTTCCTGGTAGCGCTTCAGAGACGCTGCAGGGGGCCCCCAGAGCCCCAGACGAGCTTCACAAGAGCTTCCGTGGGCTTGCCAGGAAGGCTTTCCGGTGTGTGCCCTGTTTGCTCTCCGGGTTTTGGACGCTAGCAAGTTCCCGGAGAGCTCGCTGAGAGCTAAAGGGTTTAAGATTAGAAGCCGGATGCCTGCCATAAGCTCCTCCACGGCGCTCCACAGGCCGCGCAGCGACTCCGGTGAGCCGGCAACGGGTCCGGGAGAGCTTCCGGCAAACTTCCAAGCGTGCCTGCACGCGTGCAGGCACGCATGGGAGCGTTCCTGGCAGAATTCAGCAGCGCTGCAGGGGGGCCCCCCAGAGCTCTCCAGAAAAGATTTCCCGTCCCCGAGAAGTCTTCGCTCTTCGGGTTTTGGACGCTACCAAGTAACTCCTGGAGCTTCCCTTAGCAAGTACCTCGTAGAGCTCTTCGGCATCGATGAGCTAAAGGAATTCCGGCGCGGGGTGGAGCTAGTTGGCCGACCCGGGCCCGACGGACAAAGTGGCAACTTTTGGGTGGTTTCGCGAATATGGGAAAGATATTTGACCATTTATTCCCGGAGAGCTCTCTGAGAGCTAAAGGGTTTTAGATTAGAAGCTGGACGGTGGTGGTGCCCGCCAGCAGCCCATCTCCACCGCTCCACGATCCCCGCAGCGCCCTGTAACTCCTCGCAGCGGGTCCGGGAGAGCTTCCGGCAAGCGTCCACGCGTGCCTGCACGCGTGCAGGCACGCGTGGAAGCTTTCCTGGCAGCGCTTCGGAAGCACTGCCGGAGAGCCCCCCAGAGCCCCGGAAAAGCTTCACGAGAGCTTCCGTGGGCTTGCCAGGAAAGCTTTCCGGTGTGTGTCCTCTTTGCTCTCCGGGTTTTGGACGCTACCAAGTACCTTGTAGAGCTCTTCGAAGCTGAGCTTAGAGGAATTCGGGCGCAGGGTGGAGCTAGTTGGCCGACCGGGCATTAAGAGACTATGTGTTAACTTCAGGGGAGCTTCCCAGAGCTCTTGATGTCCCGTCCCCGAAGAGTCTCTTCGCTCTCCGGGTTTTGGACGCTACCAAGATTGGCCGACCGGGCATTAAGAGACAATGTGTTAATTTTGGGTCGAGTTTTAATCTTTGTGCAAAATTTGGAAATTCGTGTTCAGAACGGGTATTTTTCTCACGTGAAGTAGGCTATGCTGCGACTGCCAGTTGAATTCTCAGGTCCGTAGCTGCAATATTACTATCAAAACACTTGCTGGAACCGACGGCCGTTTCGAGTCATCTTCACTCGCTTTGGCGCTTTCCTGTACGTATCTCGGGATATAGGACAGCTATAGAGCTGATGCTTACAGAAACCAATTGAAAATCATACGGCACGTTCCTCTGTTCGATCTACAGCTCTGAACTCGGTCTGCTGCTCGAGATAGGTCCACGAACCTATTCGTATTCTTCGAGTCATTTTGACGAGTGCTGTCCGTTTTCTGTATTAAATTCACGATATCTTGAAAAAAAACTCCCTTAATGTCTAGCGGGCAGCCCCGCACGAGAAGAGCTCTACGAGGCTCCCGGTGGTAACCTGGTTGACGGTTTACAGCCGGCTCCCAATTTTCAGAAAGCAGATTTTTCGCACGTGTCGTAGAGCTTCCCTTAGCTAGTTGCTGGAAGCTTAAGAGTAAGTCCGGCGCACTGGACAGCTAGTTGGCAAGAAAAAACTCGACGGACCTTTTGCTGACTTTTGGTCGGTTAAAAATTTTGTTCTCGAAATTTCAACATTCGTTTGAGCTCTAGTAATTTTCCCATGATACTCGATCTTATTCCCGCTCGCCATCTTGATCTCAGCTCGATCGGGTACCTTTTACTCCCAAAAAGCAGGCAGGCGGGATCGGCCGTTTCGAATCATCTTGACACGCGATGTCGATTTTCTGAACATAACTCGAGCTTTAGGACAGCTACAGAGCTGGTAAGCACAGCTAATCGATTCAGAATGATCAGGCGCGTTCGTCTGTTGAATCCAGAGGTCTGAACTCGGTCTGCTAGCCGAGCTAGGCTCGCAAATCTATTCGTATTAGTCGAGTCATCGTAGCAGACGCTCTCGGTTTTATGTACTTAACTCGAGCTGTAGGGCAGCTACAGAGATCATACTCACAGAATTCGATTAGGAATCATCAGACGCGCTTGTCTGTCCAATCGAGAGCTCTGAATTCGGCCTGCTGCCCGAGCTAGGTTCGCGAAACTATTCGTTGTTCGAGACATCTTGGGTTATCCTGAGAGCTGCTGTCGGTTTTCTGCACTTAACTCGAGCTGTAGGGGGGCTGCAGGGCTGGTAATCGCAGGAATCGATTCAGAGACATCAGACGCGTCCGCCTGTCACATTCAGAAGTCTGAACTCGTTTTATACTCGAGCTGGGTTGCCAAACTGTTCGTTCTTTTGTTAGAGTCATCTTGAGAGGTCTGAAATCGCCTGGGCTGAAAAACTGGTCGTTCTCTGCAATTTTTCTCCACATTGTATACTATCTGGAAGCTCTACGAGTCCCCCGGCGGTAACAAAGGTTGACGGTTTACCGCCGGCGCCCAGTTTTCAGAAAGCAGATTTTTCGCACCTGTAGACGACTATAAGGGCCTCTGCGTCTCAATATGAGCTCTGTAGGCGCACTTTTACTATCGCAACACTTGGCGGAACCAACTTTATACCTCGTAGAGCTCTTCGGCATCGATGAGCTAGAGGAATTCCGGCGCGGGTATGAGCTAGTTGGCCGACCCGATCAAAAGAGACAATGTGATGACCTTGGGTCGGTTTTGTCAATATTCGAAAGATATTTGACAATTCATTTTGAGAACCGGTATTTTTCTCACGTGTAGTGGGTTATGCCGCGTCTGCCAGTAAAATTTGCAGATCCGTAGCTGTAATATTGCTATCAAAAAAAACATAATTTGGACCGACGTTGGAGAAATAAAAAAAAAATATTTTCTCGAGTTTTTTCTGTCGCGTTCCAGAAGCTCCGACGATCGCCGTGCATGAAAAGAGCTCTACGAGGTTCTCGGCGGTAACCAGGTTGACGGTTTACCGCCGGTTCCCAGTATCGACATGGAAAAAATCGTGTTTTCTCTTTTTCGAGAAATGCTTCCAGAAACAATGCGGCAACTTTTGGGTGGTTTTGCGAATATTTGACAGATATTTGACCATTTATTTTGAGAAAGCAGATTTTTCGCACCTGTAGACGATTATGAGGATCTTAGCGTCTTAATATGAGCTCTCTACATGCACTTTTACAAAACACTTGGCGAAACCAACTCTATGTCGACATGAAAAAATATTATGTTTTCTCTTTTCCGAGAAATGCTTCCAGAAGCCCTCTCTTTTCAGACTGAGCACTCTCACGCGTGTTAGGAGCTCTACGAGGTTCCCGGCGGTGACAGGTTGACGGTTCACCGCCGGCGCCAGTTTCGACGGACCTTTTGGTGACTTTTGGTCGGTTGAAAATTTTGTCCTCGAAATTCCTCAATTCGCTTGAGCTCTAGTATTTTTTCTCACCTTATTCGATCTTATTCCCGCTCGCTATCTTGATCTCAGCTCGATAGGGTAAATATGTTTGCAAAAAGCATCGCGGCGGGATCGGCTGTTTCGAGTCATCTTGATACGTGTTGTCGGTACACTGAACTTAACTCGACATCGGGACAGCTACAGAGCTGGTAAGCACAGCTAATCGATTCAGAATGATCAGGCGCGTTCGCCTGTTGAATCCAGAGGTCTGCACTCGGTCTGCTAGCCGAGCTAGGTCCGCAAACCTATTCGCATTATTCGAGTCATCTTGACAGACACTCTCGATTTTCAATGAAACTCGAGCTATAGGACAGCTACAGGGCTGATACGTACAGAATTTGATTCCAAATATCAATTGCCGTTGTCTGTTGAATCCAGAGCTCTGAACTCGGTCTGCTAGAGATGCTTTCGGTTCTCTGCACTCAACTCGGGCTGTAAGGTGGCTGCTGGCTGGTAATCACTGGAATCGATTCCGAGACATCAGGCGCGTCCGCCTCTTAGCTCTGAACTCGGTCTGCTAGAGATACTATCGGTTATCTGCACTTAACTCGGGCTGTAGGGGGGCTGCAGGGCTGGTAATCACAGGAATCGATTCAGAGACATCAGACGCGTCCGTCTGTCGCATGCAGAGGTCTGAACTCGGTCTGATACTCGAGCTAGGTTTGCCAAACTATTCGTATTGTTCGAGTCATCTTGAGAGGTGCTGTCGATTTTCGCGCGTAACTCGGGCTGTAGGAGAGCTACAGAGCTCGTACAGAAGACAATTCAGAAGCATCGGGGGCGTTTGCCTGTTGCATCCGAGAGGTCTGAAATTGCTTGGGCTGAAAACTATGTTTTTATGTTTTTTTTTCGGACAGAATATGTTGGCAGGAAGCTCTACGAATCCCCCGGCGGTAACAAAGGTTGACGGTTTACCGCCGGCGCTCAGTTGCTGGAAGCTTAAGAGTAATAACTCGTAGAGCTTCCCTTAGCAAGTTATTGCTGGAAGGTTAAGAGTAATTCCGGCGCGCTGGAGAGCCAGTTGGCAAGAAAAATCTCGACGGACCTTTTGGTGATTTTTGGTCGGTTGAAAATGTGGTTCTCGAAATTTCAACATTCGTTTGAGCTCTAGTATTTTTTCCCACCATCTTCGATCTCATTCCCGCTCGCCATCTTGATCTCAGCTCGAGCGGGTACCTTTTACTGCCGGAAAGCAGCGCTGCGGGATCCGCTGTTTCGGTCATCTTGATACGCGTTGTCGGTATGTTGTACTTAACTCGAGCTGTAGGGCAGCTACAGAGCTCATTCTCACAGCAATCGATTGCGAATCGTCAGGCGCGTTCGTCTGTTCCATCTAGAGGTCTGAACTCGGTCTGCTGCGCGAGCTAGGTTCGCGAAACTATTCGTATTGTTGGAGTCATCTTGAGAGGTGCTGACAGTTTTCTGCACTTAACTCGGGCTGTAGGGGGGCTACAGCTCGTACTTACAGGAATCGATTCGGCGACATCGGGCGCATCCGCCTGCCGAATCCAGAGCTCAGAAATCGGTGTACTGCCCGAGCTAGGTTCGCAAAACTATTCGTATTCGTCGAGTCATCTTGAGAGGTGCTGTCCGTTTCCTGCACTCAACTCGAGTTCTAAGGGATCTCCAGGGCTGGTAATCACTGGAATCGATTCAGAGACATCAGTTGCGTCCAGCTGTCGCTTTCAGGGCCCTGAACTCGGCCTGCTGCCCGAGCTAGGTCCGCGAAACTATTCGTATTGTTCGAGTCATCTTCAGAGGTGCTGTCGATTTTCTGCACTTAACTTGGGCTGTAAGGGGGCTGCAGGGCTGGTAATGACAGGACTCGATTCGGAGACATCAGGCGCGTCCGCTTGTTGCATTCAGATGTCAAAACTCGGTCTGATACTCGAGCTAGATTCGGGAAACTATGTGTATTGTTCGAGTGATCTTGAGAGGTGCCGTCGATTTCCGCACGTAACTCGGGCTGTAGGAGAGCTTCGGAGCTCGTGCGCACAGAGAACGATCCAGAAGCATGAGGGGCGTTTGGCTGTTGCATCGAGAGGTCTGAAATCGCTTAGGCCGAAAAACTATTCGTTCTCTGCAATTTTGTTCGACATTAATGTGCTCAGGAAGCTCTACGAGTCCCCCGGCGGTAAGAAAGGTTGACGGTTTACCGCCGGCGCCCAGTACCTCGTAGAGCTCTTCGGCAAGATGAGCTAAGAGGAATTCGGGCGCAGGGTGGAGCTAGTTGGCCGACCCGACCTTAAGAGACAATGTGGTAACTTTGGGTCAGTTTTTTCCCGGAGGGCTCGCTGAGAGCTGAAAGGTACCTCGTAGAGCTCTTCGGCATCGATGAGCTAAAGGAATTCCGGCGCGGGGTGGAGCTAGTTGGCCCACCCGGCCGAGGCGGACAATGTGGCAACTTTTGGGTGGTTTTGCGAATATTTGAAAGATATTTGACCATTTATTTTGAGAAACCAGATTTTTCGCACCCGTAGTGGGTTTTGCCGCGTCTGCCAGTAAAATCTTCAGGTCTGTAGGTGAAATATTACTATCGAAAGACTGGGCGGCGGTAAACCGTCAACCTTTCTTACCGCCGGGGGACTCGTAGAGCTTCCTGACAGTATATAATGTGAACAAAACTCCAAAGAACGACTAGTTTTTCAGCCCAAGCGATTTCAGACCTCTCAAGATGACTCTAACAAAAAACAAACAGTTTCGCAACCCAGTTCGAGTACCGAACCGAGTTCAGACCTCTGAATGCAACAGGCGGGCGCGTCTGATGTCTCCGAATCCACTCATGTGATTCCCAGCCCTGCAGCTCCCCTACAGCCCGAGTTAAGTGCAGAAAGCCGACAGTATCGACTCGAATAATAGAATAGTTTCGCGGACCTAGTTCGAGCAGCAGACCGAGTTCCGAGCTCTGGAATCGACCAACAGACGCGTCTGATATGTGAAAATCGATATCTGTGACCCGCAGCACGGTAGCCCTCCCCCAGCACGAGTTCAGTGCAAAAAATTGAGAGCACTTCTCAAGATGATTCAAACAATACAAATAGTTTCGCGAACCTAGCTCGGGCAGCAGGCCGAGTTCAGAGCTCTCGGTTCAATAGACGAACGCGACTGATGATTCCACATCGATATCTGTGACAATGAGCCCTTTAGCTGCCCTACAGCTCGGGTTAAGTACAGAAAACCGAGAGCGTCTGTCAAGACGACTCGAATACTACGAACAGGTTTGCGGACCTAGCTCGGCTAGCAGACCGAGTTCAGACCTCTGGATTCAACAGGCGAACGCGCCTCATAATTCTGAATTCGATGCGTGTGCTTACCTGCTCTGTAGCTGCCCTGCAGCTCGAGTTAAGTACAGAAAACCGAGAGCGTCTGTCAAGACGACTTGAATAATACGAATAGGGTTGCGGACCTAGCTCGGCTAGCAGACCGAGTTCAGACCTCTGGATTCAACAGGCGAACGCGCCTGATAATTCTGAATGCGATAGGTGTGCTTTCCAGCTCTGTAGCTGCCGTACAGCTCGAGTTAAAAACAAAATACCGACAACGCGTATCAAGATGACTCGAAACGGTCATTCCCGCCGGGACGCTTTTTGACAGTAAAATGTTCCCGATCGAGCTGAGATCAAGATGGCGAGCAGGAATAAGATCGAATATCATGGGAAAAAATACTAGAGCTCTAACGAATGGTCAAATTTCGAGAACAAAATTTTCAACCGACCAAAAGTCACCAAAAAGTCAGTCGAGATTTTTCTTGCCAACTAGCTCTCCAGCGCCCCGGAATTACTCTCAAGCTTCCAGCAATAACTGGGCGCCGGCGGCGAGCCGTCAACCTTTGTTACCGCCGGGGGACTCGTAGAGCTTCCTGACAATATATATATATAATGTGGAAACAAAATCAAGAGAATTCCAGCCCAAGCCAGACCTCTCAAGATGACTCTGGCAAACAAACCAACAGTTTGGAACCCAGCTCGAGTGTCAAACCGAGTTCAGACCTCTTAATGCGACAGGCGGACGCGTCTGATGTCTGCGAATCTACTTCTGTTATAACCAGCCCTGCAGCCCCCCTACAGCCCGAGTGAAGTGCAGAAACCGACAGCAGCTCTCAGGATAACTTGAATAATACAATAGTTTCGCGGAGCTAGTTCGAGTAGCAGACCGAGTTCCGAGCTCTTTGTTCGACAGACGGACGCGCCTGATGTTTCCAAATCGATTTCTCTGACCAGCAGCACTGTGGCCATCTCCCAGCACGAGTTAAGTGCAGAAAACCGAGAGCACTTCTCAAGATGACTCGAACAATACGAATAGTTTCGCGAACCTAGCTCGGACAGCAGGCCGAGTTCAGAGCTCTCGATTGAACAGACGAACGCGCCTGATGATTCCCAATCGATTTCTGTCACTATGAGCTCTGTAACTGCCCTACAGCTCGAGTTAAGTACGGAAAACCGAGAGCGTCTGCTACGATGACTCGAATAATACGAATAGGTTTGCGGACCTAGCTCGGCTAGCAGACCGATTTCAGGCCTCTGGTTTCAACAGGCGAACGCGTCTGATGATTCTGAATGCGATAGCTGTGCTGACCAGCTCTGTAGCTGCCCTGAAGCTCGAGTTATCTTGAGAAAACCGTCAGCGCGTATCAAGATGACTCAAAACGGCCGATCCCGCCAGAGTGCTTTTTGGCAGTAAAAGGTACCCGATCGAGCTGAGATCAAGATGGCGAGCGGGAATAAGATCGAATATCACGGGAAAAAATACTAGAGCTCTAACGAATTGTTGAATTTCGAGAACAAAATTTTCAACCGACCAAAAATCAGCAAAAGTTCCGTCGAGATTTTTCTTGCCAACTAGCTCTCCTGCGCTCCGGAATTACTCTAAAGCTTCCAGCAATAACTTGCTAAGGGAAGCTCTACGAGTTACTTGCTAAGGGAAGCTCTACGAGTTACTTGGGGGAACCGACGTTGAGTAAGAGCAGAAAAACGGTATTTTTTGAGTTTTTTCTTTCTCGCTCCAGAAGCTTTCTCTCCGTGTTCCGACGATCGCCTTGCAAGAAAAGAGCTCTACGAGGTTCCCGGCGGTAACCAGGTTGACGGTTTGCCGCCGGTTCCAGTTTAAGATTAGAAGCCGGACGGTGATGGTGGCCGCCAGGAGCGCCTCCACGGCGGTCCACCTCGCAGGGGTTACTGCTGGAAGCTTAAGAGTAACTGGGCGCCGGCGGTAAACCGTCAACCTTGGTTACCGCCGGGGAACTCGTAGAGCTGCCTACCTCGACTTAAGTTAAGAAAACCGACAGCATCCAACATTCCGACTTATAGTGAATAGTTATTGACCTCTGAATGCGACAGGCGGACGCGTCTGATGTCTGCGAATCGACTTCTGTCATTACCAGCCCTGCAGCACCTACAGGCCCGAGTTAGGTGCAGAAAATCGACAGCACTTCTGAGAATGACTCGAACAATATAGAAGTTTTGCAGATCTAATTTGGGCAGCAGACCGAGTTCCGAGCTCTGGATTCAACAGGCGGACGCGCCTGATGTCTTCAAATCAATTCCTGTGACCACCACCACTGTAGCCCCCTCAGCGCGAGTTGGGTGAAGAAAACCGAGAGCACTTCTGAAGATGACTCGAACAATACAAATTCAAGGTCGGGCAGCAGACGCATTTCAGAGCTCTAGATTCGACAGAAAAACGCAACTGAGGATTCTGAATCAGTTTCTGTAAATATCAGCTCTGCAGCTGTCCTACAGCTCGAGTTAAGTGTAGAAAAACGAGAGTCCCTGTCAAGATGACTCGAATAATACGAACAGATTTGCAGACCTAGCTCGGCTGACAGACCGAGTTCGGACCTCTCGATTAAACAGCCGAACGTGCCGAATCATTCTACATCGATTAGCTGTGCTTACGAGCTCTGTAGATTCCTAAAGCTCGGGTTATGTTCAGAAAATCGTCAGCACGTATCAAGATGACTCAAAACAGGCGATCCCGCCACAGTGCTTTTCGATAGTAATACTCACCCGATCGAGCTGAGATCAAGATGGCGAGCGCAAGTAAGATCGAATATCACGGGAAAAAATACTAGAGCTCAAACGAATTGTCAAATTTCGAGAACAAAATTTTCAACCGAGCAAAAGTTGTCAAAAGTTCAGTCGAGATTTTTCGAGCCAACTAGCTGTGGGGCGCGCCGGAATTACTCTTAGCTTCCAGCAATCACTGGCGCCGGCGGTGAACCGTCAACCTGGTCACCGCCGGGAACCTCGCAGGGCTCATTCCACGCGTAAGAGTGCTCGGAGTCGAAAGAGAGAGCTTGGAAGCATTTCTCGAAAAAAAAGAAAAATTGAATTTTTTCGCGTCGACATGAAGATGGTTCCGCCAAGTGTTTTCATAGTAAAAGTGCGCCTGCAGATCTTATACTGGCGCCGGCGGTGAACCGTCAACCTGGTCACCGCCGGAAACCTCGTAGAGCTCATTTCACGCATAAGAGTGCCCAGAGTCGAAAGAGAGAGCTTCTGGAAGCATTTCTCGAAAAAAAGAAAAATTCTTTTTTTCGTCTCGACATGAAGATGGTTCCTCCAAGTGTTTTGATAGTAGAAGTGCGCCAACAGAGCTCATACTAAGACAGAAGGGCCCTCATAATTATTTACAGGTGCGAAAAATCTGCTTTCTCAAAATGAATTGTCAAATATCTTTCAAAAAGTTGCAAAACCACCCAAAGGTTATCACTTTGTCCTTTCTGGCCGGGTCGACCAACTAGCTCCACCCCGCGCCGGAATTCCTCTAGCACATCGATGCCGACGAGCTCTACGAGGTACTAAGACAGAGAAGCCCTCATAGTCGTTTACAGGTGCAAAAAATCTGCTTTCTGAAAATGAATTGTCAAATACCTTTCAAACTGGGATCCGGCGGTAAACCGTCAACCAGGTAACCGCCGGGAGCCTCGTAGAGCTCTATTCTGGCGCGGCGCTGCTCGAAGCACACGAACGAAGCTTTCTGAAGCGTGAAGAAGCAATATCGGAAATATGTGTTTAAATTTTGCATCTTCGCTTCGTCGAGCGGGCCTAGCTCGAGCAGCAGACCGAGTTCAGACCTCTCGATGGGACAGACGAACGCGTCTGATGATTCTGAATCGGTTTTTGTAAGAATCAGCTCTGTAGCTGTCCTAAATCTCGAGTTAAGTACAGAAAACTGTCAACACGTCTCAAGATGACTCGAAATGGCCGACGGTTCCCTCAAGTCTTTTGATAGTAATATTACAACTACAGACCTGGGAATTTAACTGGCAGACGCGGCATAACCCGCTACAGGTGGGAAAAATACCTGTTTGTAAAACGAACTTCCAAATTTTGCACAAAGATAGAATAACCGACCCCAAGTCGCCACATTGTCTCTTAAGGTCGGCTCGGCCAACTGGGCGCCGGCGGTAAACCGTCAACCTTTGTTACCGCCGGGGGACTCGTAGAGCTTCCTGACAGCATATAGCGTGGAAAAAAACTCCAGGGAACGACTAGTTTTTCAGCCCAAGCGATTTCAGACCTCTCAAGATGATTCTAAGAAAAAACAAATAGTTTCGCAATCCAGTTCGAGTATCAAACCGAATTCAGACCTCTGAATGCACTAGGCGGACGCGTCTCATGTCTGCAAATCGACCCATGTGATTACCAGCCCTGCAGCTCGCTGAAGACCGAGTTAAGTGCAGAAAACTGACAACATCTCTCAGGATGATTCGAATAATACAATAGTTTCGCGGATCTAAATCGAGCAGCAGACCGAGTTCCGAGCTCTAGAATCGACCGACGAACACGCCTGATCTGTGCAAATCGATTTCTCTGACCCGCAGCACTGTAGCCCTCCCCCAGCACGAGTTGAGTGCAGAAAATTCAAGCACTTCTCAAGATGATTCGGACAATACGAATAGTTTTGCGAACCTAGCTCGAGCAGCAGGCCGATTTTAGAGCTCTCGAATCAACAGACGAACGCGCCTGATGATTCCCGATCGATTTCTGTGACTATGAGCTCTGTAGCTGCCCTACAGCTCGCGTTAAGTACAGAAAACCGAGAGCGTCTGTCAAGATGACTCAAATAATACTAATAGGTTTGCGGACCTAGCTCGGCTAGCAGACCGAATTCAGACCTCCAGATTCAACAGGCGAACGCGCCTGATGATTCTGAATGCGATAGGTGTGCTTACCAGCTCTGTAGCTGCCCTACAGCTCGAGTTAAGTGCAAAATACCGACAGCGCGTGACAAGATGACTCAAAACGGCCGATCGCGCCACAGTGCTTTTCGATAGTAATATTCACCCGATCGAGCTGAGATCAAGATGGCGAGCGGGAATAAGATCGAATATCACGGGAAAAAATACTAGAGCTCAAACGAATTGTCAAATTTTGAGAACAAAATGTTCAACCGAGCAAAAGTTGTGAAAAGTTCAGTTCTTTTTTTTCGAGCCAACTAGCCTGCCAGCGTTTTCGGATTACTCTTAAGCTTCGCCGCTGCGCTCTCAGGGAAGCTCTACGAGTCCACCTGCGCCCGAATTCCTCTTAGCTCATCTTGCCGAAGAGCTCTACGAGGTACTTATAAGCGTCCAAAACCCGGATAGCGAAGCCAAGCGCGGAACGCCGCACTGGGCGCCGGCGGTAAACCGTCAACCTTGGTTACCGCCGGGGAACTCGTAGAGCTTCCAAGCTCGACTTAAGTTGAGAAAACCGAGAGCACAAACGAACATTCTGACTCATAGTGAATATTTTTTGACCTCTGAATGCGACAAGCGAACGCGTCTGATCAGACCGAGTTCAGACCTCTCAATGCGACAGGCGGACGCGTCTCATATCTGCGAATCGACTCATGTGATTACTAGCCCTGCAGCCCCCCTACAGCACGAGTTAAGTGCAGAACACCGACAGCATCTCTCAGGATGACTCGAATAATATAATAGTTTCGCAGACTCGAATAATACGAATAGATTTGCGGACCTAGCTCGGCTAGCAAACCGAGTTCAGACCTCTGGAGTCAAGAGGCGAACGCGCCTGATGATTCTGAGTGCGATAGGTGTGCTTACCAGCACTGTAGCTGACCTGCAGCTCGGATTAAGTACACAATACCCACCATGCGTATCAAGTTGACTCGAATAATACGAATAGGTTTGCGGACCTAGCTCGGCAAGCAGGATTCAACAGAAGAACGCGCCTGATGATTCTGAGTGCGATAGGTGTGCTTACCAACGCTGTAGCTACCCTACAGCTCGAGTTAAGTAGGAAATACCGACAACGCGTATCAAGTTCACCCGAATAATACAAATAGGTTTGCGGACCTAGCTCGGCTAGCAGACCGAGTTGAGACCTGTGGATTCAACAGGCGAACGCGCCTGATGATTCTGAGTGCGATAGGTGTGCTTACCAGCACTAGCTGCCCCACAGCGAGTTCAGAAGAAAATAGCGACAACGCGTATCAAGTTGACTCGAATAATACGGATAGGTTTGCGGAGCTAGCTCGGCTAGCAGACGAGTTCAGACCTATCGATTCAACAGGCGAACGCGCATGATGATTCTGAGTGCGATAGCTGTGCTTACCAGCTCTGTAGCTGTCCTACAGCTCGAGTGAAGTACAAAATACCGACAACGCGTATCAAGACGACTCAAAACGGCCGATCCCGCCAGTGTGCTTTTTAGTAAAAGGTACCCGATCGAGCTCGGATCAAGATGGCGAGCGAAAATAAGATCGAATATCACGGGAAAAAATACTAGAGCTCTAACGAATGGTCAAATTCCGAGAACGAAATTTTTAACTAACCAAAAGTTGTGCAGAGTTCAGTTCTTTTTTTTCGAGCCAACTAGCTCTCCAGCGCGCCGGAATTACTCTCAGCTTCCGGCTAACTGGGCGCCGGCGGTAAACCGTCAACCTTTCTTACCGCCGGGGGACTCGCAGAGCTTCCTGACAGTATATAATGTGGGAAAAAAATTCAGAGAACGACTAGTTTTTCAGCCCAAGCGATTTCGAAGATGACTATACAAAAACAAACAGTTTCGCAACACAGTTCCAATAAGAAACTGAGTTCAGATCTCTCAATGCGACAGGCGGACGCGTCTGATGTCTGCGAATCGACTCATGTGATTACCAGCCCTGCAGTCCCCCTACAGCCCGAGATAAATGCAGAAAAATGACAGCATCTCTCAGAATGACTCGAATAATACAATAGTTTCGCGGAGCTAGGTCGAGCAGCGGGCCGAGTTTCGAGTTCTCCGTTCGACGGACGAACGCGCCTGATGTGTCCGAATCGATTTCTGTGACCAGCAGCACTGTAGCCCACTCCCAGCACGAGTTCAGTGCGGAAAATTGAGATCACTTCTCGGAGAATACGGATAGTTTCGCGAACCCAGCTCGGGCAACAGGCCGAGTTCAGATCTCTCGATTTAACAGACGAACACGCCTGATAACTCCCAATCGATTTCTGTGACTATGGTCTCTGTGGCTGCCCTACAGCTCGAGTTTAGTACCGAAAACCGAGAGCGTCTGTCGATATAACTCGAATAATACCAATAGGTTTGCGCACCTAGCTCGGCTAGCACACCAAGTTCAGACCTCTCGATTCAACAGGCGAACACGCCTGATGATTCTGAATGCGATAGGTGTGCTCACCAGCTCTGTAGCTGCTCTAGAGCTCGAGTTAAGTACAAAATACTCACAACGCGTATCAAGATGACTCGAAACGGCCGATCCCGCCGGGACGCTTTTTCAAAGTAAAAGGTACCCAATCGAGCTGAGATCAAGATGGCGAGCGGGAATAAGATCGAATATCACGGGAAAAAATACTAGGGCTCTAACGAATTTTTGAATTTCGAGAACAAAATTTTCAACCGACCAAAAGTCAAAAGGTCTGTCGAGATTTTTCTTGCCAACTAGCTCTCCAGCGACCCGGAATTGCTCTTAGCTTCCAGCAATAACTGGGCGCCGGCGGTAAACCGTCAACCTTTCTTACCGCCGGGGGACTCGTAGAGCTTCCTGACAATATATACTGTGGGAAAAAACTCCAAAGAACGACTTTGTTTTAAGCCCAAGCGATTTCAGACCTCTCAAGATAACGCTAACAAAAAACAAACAATTTCGCAACCCAGTTCGAGTATCAAACCGAGTTCAGACCTCTGTATGCGACATCATGCGATTCCACTCATGCGATTCCAGCCCTAAAGCCCACCTACAGCCGGAGTTAATGCAGAAAACCGACAGTATCGACTCGAATAATATAATAGTGTTGCGAACCTAGTTCGAGCAGCAGACCGAGTTCCGAGCTCTGGAATCGACCGAAAGACGCGCCTGATGTGTGAAAATCGATATATGTGGCCTGCAGCACTGTAGCCCTCCCCCAGCACGAGTTCAGTGCAGAAAATTGAGAGCACGTCTCAAAATCATTCGGACAATACGAACAGTTTCGCGAACCTAGCTCGGGCAGCAGGCCGAATTCAGACCTCTCGGTTCAACAGACGCGTGCCATTGGTGATTTCCCATCGATGTCTGTGACAATGAGCCCTGTAGCTGCCCTACAGCTCGAGTTAAGTACAGAAAACCGAGAACGTCTATCAAGATAACTCGAATAATACCAACAGGTTTGCGGACCTAGCTCGGCTAGCAGACCGAGTTCAGACCTCCGGATTCAACAGGCGAACGCGCGTGATGATTCTGAGTGCGATAGGTGTGCTTACCAGCACTGTAGCGACCCTAAAGCTCGAGTCAAGTACAGAAAACCGAGAGTGTCTATCAAGATGACTCGAATAATACAAACAGGTTTGCGGACCTAGCTCGGCTCACAGACCGAGTTCAGACCTCTGGATTCAACAGGCGAACGCGCCTGATCATTCTGCATGCATTAGCTGTGCTTACCAGCTCTGTAGCTGCCCTAGAGCTCGAGTTATGTTCAGAAAACCGTCAGCGCGTATCAAGATGACTCGAAACGGCCGTTCCCGCCACTGTGCTTTTTGGCCTTCAAAGTTACCCGATCGAGCTGAGATCAAGATGGCGAGCGGGAATAAGATCGAATATCACGGGAAAAAATACTAGAGCTCTAACGAATGGTCAAATTTCGAGAACCAAATTTTCAACCGAGCAAAAGTCATCAAAAGTTCCGTCGAGATTTTTCTTGCCAACTAGCTCTCCAGCACGCCGGAATTACTCTTAGCTTCCAGCTATAACTAGCTAAGGGAAGCTCTACGAGTTACTGGGCGCCGGCGGTAAACCGTCAACCTTTCTTACCGCCGGGGGACTCGTAGAGCTTCCTGACAGTATATAGTGTGGGAAAAAATCCAGAGAACGACTAGTTTTCAGCCCAAGCAATTTCAGACCTCTCAAGATGACTCTAACAAAAGAACAAACAGTTTCGCAACCCAGTGAGTATCAGACCGAGTTCAGACCTCTCAATGCGACAGGCGGACGCGTCTGATGTCTGCGAATCGACTCATGTGATTACCAGCCCTGCAGCCCCCCTGCAGCCCGAGTTAAATGCAGAAAACCGAGAGCATCTCTCAGGGTGACTCGAATAATAGAATAGTTTCGCGGACCTGTTTCGAGCAGCAGACCAAATTCTAAGCTCTCGAATCGACCAACGAACGCGTCTGATGTGTGCAAATCGATTTCAATGACCCACAGCACTGTAGCCCTCCCCCAGCACGAGTTGAGTGCAGGAAAATGAGAGCACTGTTTACGATGATTCGGACAATACGAATAGTTTCGCGAACCTAGCTCGGGCAGCAGGCCGAGTTCAGAGCTCTCGATACAACAGACACACGCGCCTGATAATTATCAATCGATTTCTGTAACTACAGGCTCTGTAGCTGCCCTACAGCTCGAGTTGAGTACAGAAAACCGAGAGCGTTTGTGAAGATGACTCGAATAATACGAATAGATTTGCGGACCTAGCTCGGCTAGCAGACCGATTTCAGACCTCTGGATTCAACAGGCGAACGCGCCTGATGATTCTGAGTGCGATGCGTGTGTTTACCAGCACTGTAGCTGCCCTACAGCTCGAGTTAAGTAGAAAAACCGACAACGCGTATCAAGTTGACTCGAATAATACGAATAGGTTTGCGGACCTAGCTCGGCTAGCAGATCGAGTTCAGACCTATGGATTGAACAGGCGAACGCGCCTGATGATTCTGAGTGCGATAGGTGTGCTTACCAGCACTGTAGCTGCCCTACAGCTCGAGTTAAGTATAATACGAATAGGTTCGCGACCCTAGCTCGGCTAGCAGACCGAGTTCAGACCTCTGGATTCAACAGGCGAACGCGCCTGATCATTCTGAACGCATTAGCTGTGCTGACCAGCTCTGTAGGTGTCCTGGAGCTCGAGTTATCTTGAGAAAACCGACAGTGCCTAGCAAGATGACTCGAAACGGTCGTTCCCGCCCATGTGCTTTTTGGCCTTCAAAGTTACCCGATCGAGCTGAGATCAAGATGGTGAGCGGAAATAGGATCGAATATCATGGGAAAAAATACTAGAGCTCTAACGAATTGTGAAATTTCGAGAACAAAATTTTCAACCAAAAGTCACCAAAAGGTTCGTCGAGATTTTTCTTGCCAACTAGCTCTGGGACGCGCCGGAATTACTCTTAGCTTCCAGCTACTGGCGCCGGCGGTGAACCGTCAACCTGGCCACCGCCGGGAACCTCGTAGAGCTCCTCTCACTGGTAAGTGTGCAGAGAACCGAGACAGAATCAAAAAAATGAGATTTTTCGAAAATCTTGAAATTCGATTTTTTCGATATTCATATTCGCTCAGTTCCTGGAAGTCAACTCATGCAAAAATGCATCGAGAGAGCTGAGCTGCTGTCAGAGAGAAGTTTAGATGCCAATGCTCGGCGTAAAAATCTGCTTTTTCAAAATAAATGGTCAAATATCTTTCAAATTTTTGCAAAACCACCCAAAAGTTGCCACATTGTCCGTTCTGGCCGGGTCGACCAACTAGCTCCACCCCGCGCCGGAACTGGCGCCGGCGGTGAACCGTCAACCTGGTCACCGCCGGGAACCTCGTAGAGCTCCTCTCACTGGTGAGAGTGCAGAGAATCGACACTGAATGAAAAAATAGATTTTTTGGGGAAATCTTCAAATTCGATTTTTGGGATGTTTATATTCGCTCAGATTCTGGAAGTCAACTCGTGTAAAAATGCAATGAGAGAGCTGAGCTGCTACCGGAGAGGAGTTTATATGCCAATGCTCGGCGTAAAAATCTGCTTTCTCAAAATAAATGGTCAAATATCTTTCAAAAAATCGCAAAACCACCCAAAAGTTGTCACATTGTCCGCCTCCGCTGGGTGGGCCAACTAGCTCCACCCCACGCCGGAATTCCTCTAGCTCATCGATGACGAAGAGCCCCCCCCCTCAAACCGATTCCTCTCGCTCCATCGCATGACGAAGAGCTCTACGAGGTACTAGAGCTCTAACGAATTGTCAAATTTCGAGAACGAAATTTTCAACCGAGCAAAAGTCACAAAAAGTTCCGTCGAGATTTTTCTTGCCAACTAGCTCTCCAGCGCGCCGGAATTACTGGGCGCCGGCGGTAAACCGTCAACCTTTGTTACCGCCGGGGGACTCGTAGAGCTTCCTGACAGCATATA
>CAUYUJ010016284.1:0-127500 GCA_963575745.1 Prorocentrum cordatum
GTCTCGATCGCCTGCAGCACAGCATCCTCGTCTCCGTCTGCTGCTGCAGCAGCATCTTCGTTTGGCGGCGTTGGCGCTGCTGCAGCAGCATCTGGCGCCGCCGCTGACACTGCTGGCCCAGCTGGCGAATCACCAATCGCGGGGGGACTCGCGGGGGGGCTCGCCGTGGGCGCCGCAGGGCGGCGCGGGAAGAGCTGCAGCTGCAGCTCGCTGGGCGGCGATGGCGGTGGCGCAAACGCTGCCAGCATTTGCTGCATCACGGCCATCGCGTCCATGGGTTGCATTGGCGCTGCAGGCGGCACGGAGGGTGACCCCGATGGTGTCCATGGCACACTGGCAGTGCTCGGCTGATGCGGTGGGGCGGCAGCCCGCAAGCCCTTGTTGGTCAGCCTGAGAGGCGCGCGAGCCTTGATGGCGTTGAGACCCGCAGGCCGCTTCAGCGGCGCACGCGTAGCATGAAACCTATCATGCTCTTTGCGAGGTGGACCTAAAGGACCGAGCTCACCGAAGCACCCAAGACATCCAGAACAATCAGCGCTGCAGCGCATGACGGGGCGGCAGCAGCCTCGTAGATGCGATACCACGTTGGCGAGGTCGCGCGTCACATCGATCGGCGGGTCCGCATCGGCGCGCGCCGCGTCGAAGATGTGCTGAGGGAGCTGCCGAGGATCTGCTGGGAAATTCCAAGTCACTGTCGCCGCTTGCCCCGTCGCGCCCCTGCGGCTCGCCAAGAACTGACCCTGTAACGGGCGACTCGTCGGGAAACCCTAACGCTGACGCGCCGCATCGCATTGGCTGCAGTCAGTGCGATATGATGCGTCTGCGTTAGGCGTTCCCGCCGAATCCCACACCTTCATCTCCGTCACGATCCCGTAGAGCTGCCCAGGGTTTGCGTCTGGAAGATGGGCGCATGCCATCAACGCCACCAACTCTTTCAGCGTGTTCTCGCTCGGAACCGTCAAGCCGATGGCACCGCAACGTTTGATCAACGCGCGCACCTTCGCGACGATGCTCTGGCTGGGGTCGCGAAATAAACCCCAGTCCTGCATGGTAAAGTCCACCAGCCTACGAATCGACGCAGGCATGCTGCAGCATGCTAACATAAGTACATTTGAAAATGAACCTGGTAACACACATAAAGTACAGAACAAACAATTAAACCATACATGTGAATAACACTTCGGCGGTCCGATGTGCAAAGCACGATGGATAGCACCGCCCTGACGCGAGCGTCTGCACGCGCAGCTGGAGCGTGGGCGTCGCCGTGCCCACGCGCGCGGCCAGCGCGGCGCTGAGGCGCGCCTTGTGGCTGTCCGCGAAGCCCGACGCGGTGATTCGATTATGCAGGGTAGCTGCTTGGGCAGCCCCGATCGTCCCCAAGTTGTGAAGCTGCAGCTGCACGCTCATGGACAAGGCGGACTGGCTCTGCGCCATCGCGTCGGCGGCGATGACGCCGATCTGCGATGCGAAGAAGGCGTCGCAGCTGTCCGGGTTATCCAGGATGTGGTTGATGGGTGTGGCCGCAGCCGCGGCAGACATGACGCCCTCCGCGAGGGCGAGGGGGTGCGCGGACGCTCCGAGGGGAAGCGCGAGGGAGGGCCTCCCACACTGCGAGAGCTGAAGCACTCGGCTGCTGAGGTGGAAGAGAGGCCACAACAGTACAGATGCGCTGCAGCGCAACGATCGCATGCAATTAAGGAACACACGTGAGCGCTGCAGCGCTCAGCAGAAATCATCGTCACAACGTAACATGAAGCGCTGCAGCGCTATGCATGCGCACCATGATGGAACGCATGGTAGTGGGCAATAGGGAGAGAGATATAGAGTGATGGAAAGGAGAGGAGGGAGATAATGAGGGACACGAGGGGGGGGGGGGGGGCGGGGGGAGATGCGAGGAGACACGGGAGGGAAGGACACGAGCGCGGGCGGGCGGGCGGGCAGGACACGGGGGGGGATGCATGATCATTTGAGGAACACGGAAGGGACGGTGCGAAAGACACGGAGGGGTGGGAGGGACATGGGAGAAACACGGGGGGGGGGGCACGGAAGAGACGCGGGAGGGACACGGGAGTTCGGGGGCGAGCGGGCGGACGGACGCGGAAGCGGTGCGGAGGGACACGGGCGGGAGCGCACGGAAAGCATGTGGAGACACGGAAGGGGCACGGGAGAGACGAGGGAGAGACACGGGAGACGGATCGGCATACACGGGAGCTCGGGAGCGGGCGGGCGGGCAGACACAGGAGGGACACGGAAGGTGTCCGAGGAGGGCGCGGGACGGATTCAGGAGATGCGCGAAGTGTGATCAGGAGCAAATACCGAAGCGATCTGGGAGCCTCGAAGGCAGCTGGGACATCGACAGAGGCGTGCCTGTTCAATAGAGGGGGCTATTGAACAGACACGGGCGTGGCTGTTCAATAGAGGGGGCTATTGAACATGGCATGTTCAATAGAGGGGGCTATTGAACAGACACGGGCGTGGCTGTTCAATAGAGGGGGCTATTGAACAGACACGCCGCTGTCAGACAGCATCACCTCTGCAGAGGGACACCGACGCTCTCAGATCGCTTCGCCCGAAGCTCCCGTTCGACCTCAGATCAGCCATCCTGATGCCAACATCCAGCACTCCAGCCCACCCCAACGCCCACCCACGCAGTCCCAGAACACTGTCCACACTGCTGATTTCGAGGTGGGAGTGAAACTAAGAGAGGCGCGAAGTACATCACGCGGCGCTGCTGCAGCAGCGTCGCGACGAGGTTGACGATGCCGACACCGCTGTCACCTGCAAAGATTTACGCTCACGGCTCTGCTGCAGCAGCGTCGCGATGGCTCGAGACTGCTGAGGACAAGGCCGATGGGAGCTGGTGAGGCTGCCAGGAGGCCATGGGGGGGGGGCTACTCGGCGGCGCAACGAACTGTGCTGAAGGGGAGCAGGGAGAGTGGCGAAGGGCGATGCGATGCGAGACTGTTTGCCATCTGAAGTGCCCCAGGACCCCCCCAAGTGCCCCCAAACTTTCCTGGCCAATCCAAGGCCGACCCCTGGCACATCAGTCCATGCAAGAAAAATGTCAGCGGATCAGGATGTGAACGTCGACGATGGCAGATAGATGTGATGAGGATATCGGAGCGCCTTTCTGGGCGACAGCGCGGGCGCACCACGCGATCTGGCGCACGAAATATAACCTGGCCTAAACACATGCATGCGTCGGCGTCAGCTATGCTCGCGAACTGATCCAATCCACCCCCCCATTGCTCCCATTGATCTTACATGTTGGGTTGCTACAGCATGTATCCGATCACTATGCGTTCGTTGTCCCCCTCGCTCACGGGAGAGTGGATACCCGCTGCAGCGGGCATCCTGTCTACCGTCTCTCTCCAATGTGTCTTCACTCCACCCCCACGCTGCGTCTCCATCGTCCCCCTCGCATTCCCTATGTATATTACGTCTCCCCCCTGTCTACCTCTACTATAGTCCACCCTCTCCCCCTGTCTACCTCTACTGAGTTACCGTCCCATTCCGTCGCCCATACAGTGGAATGCTCCGCGGCGGCCCGGCGCGCCGCGGCTCTCATGTTGGGCCGAGGCGGAGGCCGCGGCGCGCCATGGGCCGCCGCGGCCTGCGCGCCTCCGCGGCCTGCGCGCCTCCGCGGCCTGCGCGCCTCCGCGCCCCTCGGCGCCTGCGCCTCCTCGGCGCCTGCGCCTCCTCAGGCGCCCCTCGGCGCCTGCGCCTCCTCGGCGGCCTCCTCGCCGACGCCGCCGCCCTGGCCGACCCAGACCTCTGCTGGGCCAGCGTAGTACTCCTCGGCCAGGGCGGCGGCGGCGGCGTACTCGCCCGCCAGCAGCAGCTCGCAGAGCTGCTGCGCCCTGTTGAACCAGCCGCCCCGCCGCCCTTGCCCTTGCCCTTGCCCTTGGACTAGTTTGCCGCCCTTGCTCTTGTCCTTGCCCTTGCCCTTGCAAGGTGGGCCGCCGCCGTCCTTGTCCTTGTCCTTGCCCTTGCCCTTGCAAGGTGGGCCGCCGACGTCCTTGTCCTTGTCCTTGCCCTTGCCCTTTCTGCAAGGTGGGCCGCCGACGTCCTTGTCCTTGTCCTTGCCCTTGCCCAAGGCGCAAGGTGGGCCGCCGTCCTTGTCCTTGTCCTTGTCCTTGTCCTTGCCCTTGGCCAAGGCGCGGCCGACGCTGCCGTACGGCGACGGCCGCGGCCGCGCCTTGGCCGCGGCCGCGGCCGCGAGCAGCGCGCCTGGCGGCGGCGCCGCAGGCGGCCGCGGCCGCGCCGTGGCCGCGGCCGCGAGCAGCGCGCCGCCGTCGTCGCTGTCGAACTCCTCGAAGTCCTCGTCGTAGTCGAGCGACGCCATCGCTGCAGCGAGGCTGCAGCTCGCCAAGCTGCATGATGGGCTTGGTTTTCACCACCAGTACCATAAGTTGGAGGGAGAGGTCCTCCTCCTCCTCTTCTTTCTCCTCCTCCTCCTTCTCCAACATATGGTATAGTGGTGGTGGAAACCAGTCCCATCGCTGCAGCTGAAGCTGCACTCGGGCGCGCGGGCGCGCGACGCTGCAGCGCGCGAAGCTGCAGCTGCAGCTGCACGGAACAAAAAAACAGCGGCGGTGCCAACGACGAATACGATGGCGACGACGCTGACGACGATGGACCCCTGCTAACCAATCGACTGACCCCCCAAAGTAACATCACCCCGCAAAGTAACATCACCCCCAACTGAACCTCCGAAGGCCAACGACTGGATTGACCTCCCCAGGGCTGCCCCCTCAGGATAGGGGGAGGAGGGGGAGGAGGATGAGGGGGGGGAGGAGGATTGGAGGGAGAGGAGGAGGGGGGGGAGGAGGGGGGGCAGGAGAAGGAGGAGGAGGAGGAGGAGGACACTGATGAGGAGGAGAAGAAGGAGAGGGAGGAGGAGGAGAAGGAGGAGGAGAAGGAGGAGTAGGAGAATGAGAGGGAGGATGAGGCGGAGGAGGAGGAGGAGGAGGGGGAGGAGAGGGAGTATGCGGAGGCAGGAATAGGCAGAAGGATCGGGGGGGCGGGGCATGGGTGCCAACTGGTTGTCTTCCTCCTCCTCCTCCTCGTCATGCTCCTCGTCCTCGGCCTCCTTCTCCCCCCCCTCCTCCTCCTCATCATCATCATCCTGATCCCCCTTCCCCTGCTCCGAGGTGCTGGCAGCGAGCGGTGGGAACCTGTGGACATGAGGGCGTTCCAGAACGTCGTCCTCGATGTCGTCGTCCTCCTGATCACCCTCCCCCTCCTCATCATCATCCTCCCTCCACCTTCTTCTCCTGCATGCACTGCTCTGAATTACGTCGTCTTTAACGCCGTCGTCGTTGTCTCTGTCGCCGTCGCCGCCGTCGCGATGCTGTATCCGACTGAAACAGTGGTGCTGCAGCACTGACCGCGCGCGCGCCGCGCGCCCGTCACTTCCGCGGCTTCTTCGCGACGTGGCATTGGACTGCCAGCGCAAACGCTGCCTCGCGATCCCCGCGCTGAAGCGCTCCCCGAATCATGTCGCACACAAGCTTCCACATGCCAACCTTGGTCTCAGCATCGCGCTTGCGCGCGGCTGCAGCCGCGCGCGGGGCTGGCACATCACTGGCGGCTTCAGCCGCGGTCCTCGTCGACGTCGGAGGCGGCGGTGGCGGCGGCGGCGGCGGAGGAGGGGGGGTAGCCGCATATGTCGCATCCGATGCAGCGGACTTCGCCTTCGGCGGCGGCGCTGGCTCCGAGGGAAGCCGCCATGGCGGCGTCGCTGCACTCATGTTGGCAGCCATTGATGTTCTGATCACAGGTGGCTGCGAACCACATGCAATAACATAAAGCGAACATGCGGGCTGCAAGCGCGATCGAAGCGCTACATCAACACGCCAGACACACAAAATGTAAGTCAACGCTGCAGCGCGACGCAAAAATCTGATATCGGCACGCCAGACACCCGAACGTAAATCAGCGCTGCAGCACGATGGACTCCAAACACACGAAACGTAAGTCAGCGCTGCAGCGCCGTGAGGTCACACATCGACGGCGGCAACGCGTGGGAGGCACACTTGATCGTAGTGTCGTCGTGCTGCAGCACGCTTGATCATACCAACGATTCGCAATGACACCAACAGTAGCGAACATTGGGGGGATCCACCAACAATCCGCAATTATTATCCCAATCCTCCTCTTCCTTCTCCTCGTCCTCGTGCTCGTCCTCCTCGCTGCATTCTCAATCGCACTGCCGACCGTGATCGCACGCCCCAGCGATGCGGTCGACCGAGCGCGCCGCAGCTCAGTCCGAGTCGGCCTCCTCCTCCTCCGCATCGCCCTCCGCCTCCGCTTCCATCTCCTGGAGCTCATCCGCTTCGCAATCCTTGAGTTCGGCGGTGCACCACGTCGCCGCGGCCGCTTCAGCGTCATCCTTGCTGCAGCCGCGGTTTGTGCGGAACAAGGCCGTCCTGCTGCAACCGCAGTCTGTGCGGACGGCCACCAAGCTTGGAGCCGCTGCACCCAATAGATGCGGGTGCCGCAAGGAACGTCGGTCTCGTGGCGCCGCGGGCGCTTCAGCACCGTGCTCGCCTCTGCCGCCTCCGCCGCCTCCTGAAGCAATTTGGCCTTGATGTGCTCTACGCCCTTCTCGTGCAGCACCACCTGCAGCTTGTCCCTCCCCCCCCTATGAGGTGGGGGAATGACAATCTGCAGCTCTGTTGCCTCAGTATCGCCAAGCGGCGGCAGCTGCACTGTCTTGAAGCACTTGTCCACTGGAACCTGGCGACTGGCGCGGCCGGACCGCGTGGTCGGGCGGCGGCCAGGCTCCGCTGCAGCGAAGAGCGTCGTCGGCGCCGTTGGCCCCGACGACGCGGTGCGCTGATTTTTCAGCCACGTTAGGAACATCGTGCCTCGCAAGCCCTGAGCCTTGCCGCACACCCACTTGCTCCAACCTGCGGTGGTCACGGTGATACACTCGCGGTCTCCGATGACCTCGACGGCCGCGACCAGCTCGCGCCCCGTGCGGTTGTCGTGCAGCACGACGCAGTCGCGCTTGATCGTCGTCATCGCGCGCGCGGCGCGCCGAGGCTGCAGCCCGAGCGCGGTCGCACTTCAGCGCCAAAATTGCTGCGATGGAGTGATGAGGCAACATGTGCGCGGACGAGGTGCTCATGATGAGGTGCGCTGCAGCGCATGTGGGAGATGAAGCGAAGAGCAACGATCACATCGAGCACAACAGTGATGACGAAGCCGCTGCAGCGGCATGTCTGTGGGAAAGGCTGATGTCAGCACCAATATAGTACAGTCGCTGCAGCGACGATGCTGGCGCAACGAATCGTTCCGCGCGCTGCAGCGCCGCGGCAAGTATCGCACTTCGCACCAACCCGCACACTGTTTACACCAATCGGAGGGCCTCGCTCGGTGCCGTCATGTGCGCTCGCCGCTCCTTAAGCCCCCTCATCCTCCTCCCTATGCCAAACCTTACCCTGCCTCCTCCTCCTCCTCCTCCGCATCACCCCTCCCTCCTGCCTCATCCTCCCGCGTGGTCCCTCTATATCGCCAGCTCAGGCCGTCCTGAGCTTCTTGGCTGGCCGCGGCTGCAGCCGCGGCCACGGCTTCACCACCAGGAAGTCGCCCGCGGACAGGGCGCAAGTGTCATGCATCTGGGGCACCCCCACCTGCACCTTGTTGACGCCTGCCCCGAACGTCACGGTCTCCTTTCGGAGCTCCATGTCGGGCTCTGAGTCGGACTTTGCCACCACCCAGAAGGGGCTGACAAAGGCGTCGGGGCCCCGCGACCCCTCAGCGGGGGGCCCTGCGAACTGCGGGCCCACGAAGAACTCGTAGAGGCCAACCTTCCCCAACGAGATGCTCTCCGCAACGCAGCCCGTGCTGACCCGCGTGGACGAGGCTGAAATGCGACCACTCCCACCGCGTGTAGCTACATGGCGCGCAGTCGGTAACGTCACTGACCTCGTCGCTACGGCCTGACGTGCCCCGAAATCCTCGCTACCTCGTGCTCAGCGCAGCGCTGCAGCGCGGCGTCGTCGGAGGGGGGCGCGGACGATTGCGGAAGCACAAGTCTGACGAGCTCACCCACTTTGAACGCTCGCTTGCAGCGCACGGCAGGTGGGTCCTGCAGGATCTCCATGTGCAAAATGTTCGCCTGGTACTTCAGCGCTTGGAGCCGCAGCGCCATGTTGCATGCCCCCTTGAACGCGTCCATCGCCCAGCCCTCGTGGGCTGGCGGCAAGTGCTCCTTCGTGAACGGCAACTGCTCCTGCACCCTGGACGTCAACTTGTAATTCTCGAGCAATATGTTTACTTCAAGCCGCCCGCTCGGCTAACTGCTCCGTGCGCTGCAGCGCATCGACCAACCCATTGCAACTTAAGTACAGGAAATACAATATCGCAGTTACTACCTCCTCCTCCCCCCTCCCTGCTCCCTGCACGGGCGGCGGGGTGGCTGCAGCCGCGCAATGGAGATCTCTTCGCCCACCAGGTCGCCGTGCAACTTCTTCTGAGCGGTGATCCCATTCTCCGAGATGGAGAGCACCTCGAAGACGTCATCCACCTCCTTCTTCTGGACGATGTGCTTCCCCACGTCGAACCCTGCACGCCGCATGCGGAAGACGTTGCTCTTCAATTCAGCGGCCGACGACGCTGCCGCGCGCGGCGCGTCTGCATCGGCGCTCGCTGGGAACTCGGGTGCGCCATCGCCTTGCTTGTCGGTCTGCGCCGCCTTGCCGAACTCGATCCCCAAGCTCTTCATCTGCAGCTGGGCTGGCTCCCCGAGCTCATGGAGGAAGACCTCTCTGGAGGGTCGCTGCAGCGACGTTGAATGGCGAAAAGCAGGGAGGGAGGGAAACAAGGCGCACACGAAAGGTGGCGTGATAAGGTACCTGTGCTATATCTGCTACGCATCCGAAAGTGCGGTCTCCTGGCGCTCGCTTCTTCACCAGGTGCATGGCACAGCGGACATCCAACTTTGTGATGTGCAAGAAGCGCTGCTCCGCTCCGATATCCAACCTCTTCACGAGCGACCTTGCGTCGGCCATGAGGTCGTCGGCCGCGGCCACGTCCGCCTTGCGGGACGCGACGTGGACGATCTCGTTTGACTTGATCCGCCCATCGCTTCAGCGATTGCGTTTGGGAATAAAGCAATGTAACGGTGCGTGTGTGTGTGTGGGGAGGGGGGGGGGGTGGGTGCGCAGTTCTAACAATGCAGCGCAATGCATAGATGCGCTGCAGCGCATGTCACTACAAGGGGGCGCCGACAAGCTTATGGATGGTCCTGCACATGCTATCCACCACGTGCTCGCCTGAATAGTTGGCCTTCACGACGACATACGGGTACGACTCCTGGTGCTTCCCCATTTAATCGAATTCAACTTGCGCCAGAATTCAGAGCCGCACATCAAAGTTTGCCCCGAGACGTCCACATTCGTGAAGGTCTTGAGGGCTTCATCTATTTCACGGAGAAGTTCTCCGCTCTGTGGCCCGAGCTCAACAAACTTGCACAAGTCAGCGATCCACGCCTTGCAAGGTGGGTTCGCGTGGCCCGCTTGCTCGGCGATGTCGCGCCAATCGGGCTTGCTGGAACCCCCAGCGAGGCTGTGTGCCAAGAGCATCCGCCCACCTGCCTGCAGCAAGCGCCGAGCCGATCAAGTGCTGCAGCACTGTAAGATATAATGCTCCTGCTCCTCGTTCTCACCTCCTCCCCAACGCGCTCCCACTCATCACCCTCCTCGTGCATCATCCTGGTCCTTACTACATGCCGCTATATACTATAGTGGGGATAGGCTGCAGCCTGACCGAATGATCTCGGTCTCGTGAACCGCCTCCCTGACGTCGGCGTTCAAAGCCCTCTGCACGAAGTTCTTGAGGCCCTTCACTTTGGCCACCGCGAGCTTGATGATCAACCACGTCAGGCCCTTTTTGACTGCCGTCGCAAGTTGCGGATGCAACGCGCACAGCTTTTCGGAGTCGATGTTGTCCCGAGAGTCTGCCAGCGCCTTCACTGTGGTCGGCGCCTTGGCCAGCACGCAGCGGAGGAAGACGTTCGTGTGGGAGCCGCCCACTGACGTATACCGCAATGAGTCCAGCGGGGGGCGCCGACCCCCGCTGAGCCGCGAAAGGCGGTCGTTCGCCATCGCGGTCTCTTCCAACTGCGCCCCCTGCGGGGCCTCGAAGGCAGCGGCTGCAGCCGTCTTGGCCAAGACGAAGCCCTGGGCGCAAATCTTCGCGCCTAAATTGTGAGCCCGCGCAGGGTTCACTAACGACCCGCTGCGGTTCCGAATGTCGATGCCCATCTGGTTCGGTGGGACCTGCTGGTAATACGCTAGCCCCTCCGCCAGCAGGAACTCCTTCAGTTGATCCCACCCCGATGCCAACCTCCCCGAGGAATTGCTTTTCTCCATGTACTGCAGGATCTGCTCCTCCTGACGCGCCTGCAGCGCCATGCCAGCGCTATATATAGCGCCGAATGCAACGTGCGAGCCCGCGGGCGCGACGGCGGATGCGGCGCGCGGCCGCAGCTTGAGACGAGCTGTCGCGCGGCGTGCGCGTGAACATCGACTTGCATGGACATACAACTTGCGAGCAAAAATGTTGATCTGGGCTGCAGCCCGAGGCCCATGAAGCACGAGCGCGCACGCGCTGCAGCGCGATGCGACATCACGACGACAACCATTTTTTTGCGCTGCAGCGCAAAGTAACATACGTGCTATCAAATTTGGAGCGCTGCAGCGCTCAATGCGACCATTAAAAAACAACGAATACAACAAAACATAATTGACATGTGCATTCAAATTCCTTGCAAACGGAGCTGGGCGAAAATGAAGATCCGAACAACGTGCAACTAGAAAACATGCATTTAACTCAACATTCAGCGCTGCAGCGCTTCATCTTCAGCGCACGCAGCGCTTCATGTTCATATAAATCCGAAGGCAGCGCTGCAGCGCCTCTCATATTTAAAGCAAAAATCCAGGACACCGACTCCAAATCAAAATGCAAAAATTGTAGCGCTGCAGCGCTCAACGAACAAACTCAGCTCTTTCAAGGCGTGGATTTACCTTTTTTCCCTGTGCATGGCCCTTGGATAACAAGTGCAATGTAACCGCTAAGTCACTTATAACCTACTTAGCAAACTAGCTATAAGCGGTTATAAGTGGTTAGCTAAGTGCGCTAAGCACTTAGCTAACTGGTTATAAGAGGATAGCTAAGTACTTACTAAGTCATTACTAAGTGGGCCACTTAGTAATGACTGAGTAAGTACTTAGCTAAGTCCGCTAACTACTTACTAAGTACTTAACTTACCGTAGTAAGTATGTTAAGTACTTAGCAACCGCCGCGGCCATCCAAGCACCCGGCACACCCGGGGCACCCGGCGCACCGGGCTCGCCCGGCGCACCCGGCACACCCGGAACACCCGGCGCACCCGGCGCACCCGGGACACCCGCGGGGCACGCCCGGGGCACCCGGCGCACCCGGGAGACCCGGGACACCCGGCACACCCGGGGCACCCTGCGCACCCAGCACACCCAGGGCAGCTGGCGCACCTGCCCATGGGACACCCGGCGCAGCTGGCACACCCGGGACAGAACCCGGGCGCACCGGGGGCAAAAAGCCCGTGAACAAACCCGGACGGCCACCGGGGGCGGCACTCCGCGCACCCAGGGGCACCCTGCGCACCCCCGACACCCCCGGCGCATCCCGGCGCACACGGCACCCCGGGACACCCCGCCACCCGAGGCAACCCGGCGCACCGTCACCCCAGTGAGCTGGCGCCCAGCCCGTTGGCAACCCGGGACCCCCTGGAGAGCCCGGGACACAACCCGGGACCAACGGGCGGAAACCCGGACAGCCGGGCTACATACTCCATGGGCCCCCCGGCTACACCCGCACCAACATGCCGGCGGAGATGCGAAACCCCTTCAACGCCCGGCGCAACACCTGCAAGCTACCAGGACACCCGGCACACCCGGGGCTCCCGGGGCAGCCAGCACACCCGCCCAGAGCACGCAGCGAGCGTGCCATTGGGACACCCGGCGCACCCGGCACACCCGGGACACCCGGGACACCCGGGACAACCGGCACACCCGGCACACCCGGCGTGCCGGGAACACCCGGACACCCGGCACACCCGGCACACCCAGCACACACACACCCGGGACACCCGGCGCACCCGGGACACCCGGCGCACCCGGCGCCGAAAGCACTTCATCGATTTTGGGGTTGTGGCGTTTATAACCAGGTTTGTAAGAAACGTTTAGTCAAGTTTAGCGTCACGCCTATAAGTATAATTATAACTCAACTTATAGCGTCATAACGTTTTATATATTTTCATATCTTTTTCATAACTTTTCATATATTTTTCATAACTGTCATAACTTTTTGACAATTGTTCACAACTTTTTCATAACTTTTTTCATAACGTTTCATAACTTTTCAACGTTCGTCATACAACTAGGTCAAACGGTTTGAGTCAAACGTGTATATTTCAACTTGTCCCTCCCACCCTGCGCACGGCGAGCCGCTGCGCAGGGTTTCCAGACCCTAGAAGTGTTGCCTCAGACTCAGTCATATTCATACTCGATCGAATTCGGATTCGATGGCAATTCGCATTCAGATTCAAATCACACTCAGACTCAAATCGAACTCCACATTTTCACCAGGGCGCATGTGCGGGCAGAGCCTCCCCAATCCGTCAAACCCATGCAATTGACAGCTAAACACATGCGAGCGCCCAACAGCGGCCTGAGAGGCCTCAAAATAGTGAGTGGTTGTCTGGTTCCTTCTCCTCCCCCTCCGTTACTCCTCCCCCTTCCACACTGGCTGGGGCCTACCGCGCGGATCTACCATCCGCTGCGCAGCTGGCGCGCGAGGGCGGCCCACGCGCTAGGGCCGTCCACCGCCCGCGAGTACGCCTGATCGACGCGGTTCCCGTTCTTCAGCACACGCCACTTGCGCGACGCGACCGACGGGTAGATTTTGTAATCCTTGAAACCGCCAATGCCACCCCCATGGGCATATCGGAGGCATATCGGAGCCCATTATATCACCCCTGTCATCATCATCGCCATCGTCATCGTAATCATCATCAACAACGTTATCTCCAACATTATCATCCTCATCATCATCATCGTCGTCATCCTCATTGCGTAAGGGGGCGGCGGAACGCACGCACGAAGTGCCCCGCACGTCTTGGGCGCCTCGTTGGTCTTCGGGGTCCCTGGGTACGCCAAGCTCTTGAGCGCCACGGGCGCGACCCTCGCCTTGTCCGTCTTCTTGACCTTCTTCTCGCCAGAGCCCGTCTTGTCCTGCTTGTCTTTCTTGGCCTTCATCGGGGTGGTCACCGCGGCCGCGGCCGCGGGGCGCCGCATGGCGGGCCCCTTCTGGCCGCCGCCACCCCGGGGACAATTAGACGAAACGCAGGCGGGCGGCAGGAGGAGGAAGAGGAGGAACGGCGGTGCTCGGAGCGGTATCTTCGCAGCTCCGAGGGGGTCGCTCGAGCGGGCCCCCGTCGGGGCGCGGGGGGAGGATAAGGGAAGAGGAGGAGAGCGGGGGAGGAGGAGGAGGAGGAGGAGGAGGGAGGGAGGGGGAGGGAGGGGGAGGGATGGGGGAGGATCTAATACTGTTTAGCCCCCCGTCGAAAGCGAGAGAAACTCCCAGGGGTCGAAAGCGAGAGGAACTTCCAGGAGGAGGGCCGGTTTAGCTCCCCAGGGGGGGGGGGGGGGGGGGTGGTGGGGGGGGGGGGGGGGGGGGGGGGGGGGGGGGTCAGGGCCTAAATCGGCACCGTTTGTTTAGCTCTGACCCCCCCGCCGCGGCTAATTTCCCAACGCCCCTTGAAACGGATCTCCTCTCCTCCTCCTCCTCCTCCTCCTCCTCCTCCTCCCCCCCCTCCCTCCTCCTTTGGGAGCAACTTGCCTTGGCGCCCAGCAACAGGCATCCCAGTGCTTGTCTCCATCTTCGCGAGCGAGTCCGCGCCGCCTTCTTGCCGCCGCCCGCTCCTCTTGGCATGGGGAGGGGCGAGGGTTCGAGGTTCGAGGGGTTTAGGACGTTTCGATTTTCCCCCATATCCTAAGATGGGGTTCTTGTTATTACTTGGACGCCTCCTAACTCCCTCTCCTTCTCCCTCCTCCTCGTTCCTCCTCCCCGCCGGTCGGACTTACTCATACTCAGGCTTGCTCATACTCAGACTTACTCCTACACAGGCTTACTCATACTCAGACTGACTCATACTCAGGCCTATTCATACACAGACTTACTCACACTCAGACATACTCATACACAGACTTACTCATACACAGACTTACTCACACCCAGACGTGCTCATACAAAGACTCACTCATACCCAGACTTGCTCATACACAGTTAAAATTAGCCATACTCATACGCTTACTCATCCCCAGGACGTACAACTACACAGACTTTCTCAATACACAAGAGCCTAATCAATACCCAGACCTTACTCATACGCAGACTTACCTCATCACAGACCTTACTTACACTCATACTCTCAGAGAAGCAGAGGTACTCAGAGGGCATACTCATATTCAGCAAATATTCAGCAAAACCCCTAAGGGAGGCCGCCAGGGGTGGTTTGCAACGGCCTCGTTCAGTTCGAGGCCACGTTTTTTCCGTTCTTCGCGGGGGCCATTTTGTGGGGATGTCTCAGGCGGTTTGCTTGTTTCTGGGCTCAACATCCTTCGCTTGGAGAGTAGATTGTGAGGATGTCTCAGGCGGGGCGCTGGTTTCAGCACCCCTAATGGGAGCCGCCAGGGGCGGTTGCACGGGCTCGTTCGCTGCCATTTTGTGGGGGTGTCTCAGGCTGTTTGCTTGTTTCTGGGCTCAACATCCTTCGCTTGGAGAGCAGATTGTGAGGATGTCTCAGGCGGGGCGCTGGTTTCAGCACCCCTAAGGGGATCCGCCAGGGGTGGTTGCACGGGCTCGTTCGCGGCCATTTTGTGGGGGTGTCTCAGGCGGTTTGCTTGTTTCTGGGCTCAACATCCTTCGCTTGGAGAGCAGATTGTGAGGATGTCTCAGGCGGGGCGCTGGTTTCAGCACCCCTAAGGGGAGCCGCCAGGGGTGGTTGCACGGGCCCGTTCGCGGCCATTTTGTGGGGATGTCTCAGGCGGTTTGCTTGTTTCTGTGCTCAACATCCTTCGCTTGGAGAGCAGATTGTGAGGATGTCTCAGGCGGGGCGCTGGTTTCAGCACCCCTAAGGGGAGCCGCCAGGGGTGGTTGCACGGGCTCGTTCGCTGCCATGTTGTGGGGATGTCTCAGGCGGTTTGCTTGTTTCTGGGCTCAACATCCTTCGCTTGGAGAGCAGATTGTGAGGATGTCTCAGGCGGGGCGCTGGTTGCAGCACCCCTAAGGGGAGCCGCCAGGGGTGGTTGCACGGGCACGTTCGCGGCAATATTGTGGGGATGTCTCAGGCGGTTCGCTTGTTTCTGGGCTCAACAGGGAGGGAAATGACAGGAACGAGGATGAGGAGGAGGAACAGGAGGAGGAGGAGGAGGCGGGGGATCGCGAGGAAGGGCATGGGGGTGCGGAGGGGGAGGGGGAGCAGGAGGATGAGGAGGAGGAGCAGGAGCAGGAGAAGGGAGGGGGCGGAGGAACAGGAGGAGGAGGAGGAGGAGGAGGAGGGTGCTTTGCTCGAAGGTCCTTGGCGCGAGCAGAACGTTTGTTCCGAAGTCCAGGACATGGACACATATATATATATATATATATATATATATATACATATATACGTATGTATTCATAGGGGGTGACTGCGGGGGGGGGGGCGGTGGTTGTGTGCGGGGATCGTTGGAAATGCTCACCGTGGCACTATCCTCCAAAATGATATGCACTTTTGGCCTTGTGTGGCTAAACGCTCGTCTTACATATCCCACTGCCAACTATCCTACAACATATGCACATGTGGGAAGCTCCAAAGCTACCACGGGCTGAAAAGGGGAAGGCCTGGCAGCTGAGGAGGGGGGATGAAGAGGAAGAGGCTCGCATTCAACCATACTCAAAGCTCACTCTGACTCATGCGCAATCACTCGCAGTAGGGGTCACTCGTCTTCGTCTGCCCTGTCGCCCACGTGGACGCGCCATTGTAGTCGACCGCTCATGAACAGACGCTCACCACGGCATGACATAAAACATGAGATGCACACATGGGGAGCTCCACGCAGTGAGTAATTTGTTTAGGACGAGGAGGAGGAGGAGGAGAAGAAGGGGAGGGATGGGGAGATCAGGAGAGGGCGGCGGAGGCCAATCGTCCTGTCACGCTCACGGCCTCGGCCGCCTCCTCGTCGACGGCGGCGTCCGTGAGAGCGAGCTGCTGCGCACCTGCAGGCGGAGCGCCTGCGGGCGGGGCGCCTGCGAGAGGGGCGCCTGCAGGCGGTGCGCCTGCGGGCGGGGCGCTCGCGGGCGGCGCGGCCAGGTGCTGGTTCGCGTAGGCGTAGTACGTGTTGCCCTGGATCGCGGCCCTCGGCTCCTGCCACGGCCGATCCGTGGGGCCGTCGTACTCGATGGCCTGCTGCGCGCGAAGGCCGAGCGCTGACCCCGACCTGCGCACGGACTGCCTCGTCAGCGGCGGCCTGCACGTGCCGTGCGACCTCCTGCGCGGCAGGTAGCTCTTGATCGCGTTGAGCTTCACCACGTCCAAGGGGCATGGGAACTCAGGATGGTCCGCCGAGAAGGCCGCCTGGTACACGTTTGGGAACCTGGCGTGAAGCTCGGCAGGCGTGTTCGGGAACACATCCACGACGTCGTGGTGAGGCCTGCGCCACCGACCTCGAAGCATGACGATCTGCGTGTTCAGCTCCATTTTGCGCTCCAGGGCCGTGGGGCCGTCTGGCTCTGGCAACTGGTCAGGCGGGGTGCGGGCGCAGAGGTAGATCGCGCACATGTCGCGGAGCACTGGCTCGGACGTGCGCATGAGCCCGAGCTGGTCGCACCTGTGGGCGATCGCTCTCGTCGCGTCTGGGTTCCACAGCTTGGCGTGGTCCGCGTGCAACCCCCACAAAGCCTTGCTCATGAAATTCTGGAAGGCTGGGCACTTTGGGTTGAAGACCTCCGTTCCACCAGCGCCTCCGCGCCCGCGACCGCCCGCGCCGCGGGGCATGCCGCCAGCGACGGCCACCTGCGGTCGGGATCGCTGTCGTCTTCGTCGTCGTCATCGTCGTCGTCGTCAGGGCCGTCGTCGTCGGCGGCGTCGCTGCTGCCAGGGCCGTCGTCGTCACGTTCGCGGCCGTCGTCACTTGGTGGCCGACGGCCTTCCCATGCACGAGGGCGCCAATGTAGGACTTGTCCTGGACGGTGAACTGGCCCCCGCGAATGTCCTGCATGATCGCGGTGGCTTCGGAGAGGGTAATCGGGCCGCTGCGCCTCACGGCGTCGGAGATCATGTTCTCGGCGTCGGCCGTGGCGTCGACCCCAATGCTCCTGCTCGCGGCGACGTGCTCGACGATCAGCTTGCAGTTGTCGACCAGCGCGTTGACTGCAGCCATCCCCCCCAGCGCGAGACGGGGCGACGGTCGGTTGGTAGTAATTCGGGCAGAGCCTCGACACCTGACCAAAGCCCAAAAGGGCTGCAGAGGCGGAGGTGGAGGAGGAGCGGGGGCGCAGGCGCGGGGAAGATGGGTGGGAGGAGAAGGAGTGGGATGAAGGGGGGAGGGAGGAGGGGGGGGGGGAGGAGGGAGGGAGGAGGGGGGGGGGGGGGGGGGGGGGGGGGGGGGTGGGGTGGGGGAGGGAGGAGGGGGGGGGGGAGGAGGGAGGGAGGAGGGAGGAAGGTCAGGAGCTGCATGGAGGGAGGTGGGTCAGGGAGAAGGGAGGAGGGTCAGGGACGGTTGGAGGGGCGCCGCAGACCCGTTTGAGACACTGCCCCGAAAGGTTCCTCCTCCTTCTCCTCCCCCTCCTATGGTTCGGTCCCCAGGGCGAACCTCCCAGGGGCCAGGCGGCCCCTGGGAGCACGGAAAAAAGAACTGCCAGCCTCCTCCTCGTCCCCCCTTCTCCTTCTCCTCCTCCCCCTCCTCCCCCTCCTCCTCCTCCTCCTCCTCCTCCTCCTTCCTTCACCGCTCGCTTAGGTCCTCTCCCCACAAGGAAAGCCACGTGCTGTTGAAGGACCAGAAACTTGCTAAAGCTGGTCGGGCTGCTCCGGCCTAACTCGGAGTCTCCTTAAGTCCCCCTCCCCTCGTCGCCACGGCTGGTTCGCTTCGAACACTGAACCCTCGGGAACCTCGCCGAGGCGCATCTGGGTGCACGCCCCCCTGCCCCATGGTCGCCACGGCTGATTCGTTTCGAAATCTGATCCCCCGTATCTCGCCGATGCGCCTCTGGGTCCTGCCCCTGGGTCAGATCTCGGACGGGGTGGAGGGGCCGCGAGCCGTTTCTTGCCCGCGAGCCGCCGAGCACTGTAGCTCGCAGATCGCGCCAGAGAAGCGCTGGGCCCCTCTTTGGAGACAAAACACCCTTCCCATTCTGTGTCTACACAAGGCGCGGGGCAACCGTCTCGCCACTGCTGTCGTCATCGTCTCGCCACACCACTGCTGTTGCCATCGCCGCTGATGCCGTCGCACCGCCGCTCCCGCTGCGGCCAGCCCCGCAGCCCCGCGCGCGGCAGGCAATCAGCAGGATCTCGTTCGCCACCAGGATGGCCAGGAGGCGTTCGCACCTGCGCGGGGCGCGGGGGGAGCGGCCAAGAGCAGGGCAAGTGGATTCAAGGAGGGAGGAGGGTTAGGGAGAGACGACGAGGGAGGAGGGAGGAGGGAGGAGGGAGGGAGGCGGGCCAGGAGCTGCACGGAGGGAGGAGGGCCAGGGAGGAGGGGGGGGGGAGGGTCAGGGACGGAAGGAGGGGAGGAGCAGGCCTCTTCCTCTTCCTCCTCTCCTCCGCTTCCTCCTTCTCTTTCCCCCTCCCCCTCCTATGGTTTGGCCACCAGGACAAACCTCCCAGGGGCCAAGCGGCCCCTGGAAGCAGGGAAACCAACAACTACATTGTTTATATGAAAAAATCCTCATCCTCCTCCTCCTTCTCCTCCTCCCCCTCCTCCTCCCCCTCCTCCTCTTCGTCCTCCCTCGGAGGGCGGGGCCCTCCATCCCAAGCCCTCCCCTGTCCACCCCCATCTCCCCCCTCCCCCGTCCCTTCCCCCATCCGTCACCCCATCCCTTCCTATCCCTCCCTATCTCTCCACATCCCTTCCCATCTCCCTCCCCCCCCCCCTTCATTTTTTCAAACGTCGGACTGGCGCTTCCCAGTCGCCCCTGGCGCTCGAGCGAACGCCCCCGTCTAGGTGCAGCGCGCGAATGTCGCCCCCGTGACCTTGAAGTGCGTGCTCTTGGCCTTGCCTTTGACGCACTTGCTCTCGGCCTTCCGCTTGATCTTCTCCGTGCTGCCCTTGCCCTTGAAGGCCTTGCCCTTGCTCGTGCCCTTGCCCTTGAAGACTTTGCTCTTGTCCTTGGAGCTCTGGTCCTTGCCCTTGTTCTTGCTCTTGCCCTTGAAGGCCTTGGTCTTGTCCTCGATCTTCGCGCTGCTCGCGGGCGTGGTGGCGGCGACCTTGGCGGGCGGGGTGGTGGGGGGGCCCGAGGTCGTCTCGCTGCGGCGCAGGCGGCGCCGCTGCGGCGGCGTGAGCTCGGCCTGGGGCGTCGGCGGCGGCGTGCCTGGCGGCGTGCCGCACGGCGTCGGCGGCGGCGGCCCCGGCGGCGCGCCAGCCAAGAGCAACCAGGGCGTTCGCGGCGCGAACCGCATGGTGCCGAGCGGCGTCCGCGGGCTGAACGGCCTGACGCCAGACGGCGTTCGCGGCGAGAACGCCGTCAGGATGCCGAGCGGCGTCCGCGGCGAGAGCGCAGGCGTCCGCGGCGACGGGCTGCCTGGAGTCGGCGGAATCGGCCTGGCCGTGCCTCCAGGGGGACCCTTCAGAGACTGCGGCGTGCTGGGGCACCACTCCCTGGGAGAGAGGGCTTGACTCGGCGCTGAGTGGTTCAGGCCACGATAACTAAACAAAAAAATGGCGACGACGACGGCGACGACGAACGACGACGACGACGACGACGACGGCGACGACGAACGACGACGACTACGGCGGCGACGACGAACGGCGACGACGACGGCCACGACATCTACGACGTCGATTTTGGCCGTTCAAAGCGATTGTGGCCTGAACCATTCAGCGCCGATTCAGGCCCTCCCGAGCCTCTGGCCAAGCGACGCGGGCGACGCGGGCGCCGCCTTCGCGACGGTGGGCGATGCGGGCGCCGCCATCGCTGGAGACGAGGGGGGCGACGTTGGGCGAGCCTCGCGTATGAGAGGGTGGGCGAGCCTCACCTCGATGGCTGGTCAGACGAGCCAAAACGACGGCGGCGGAGGAGAACGAGGAGGAGCAGGAGGCGCGACGACGAGCTGTATAACGGGAAGAGGGTCAGGGAGGAGTGCGGAGGGTCAGGGGCGGCAGGAGGGTGGCGCGACGACGGCCAAGGCGACGGCGACAGCAGCGGCAGCGGCGACGTCCACAGGCGACGGCCAAGGCGACGGCGGCCGCGACGAGGACGGGCGAGGGGCGAGGGAGGAGGGAGGACGGAGGGAGGAGGGTCTGGAGTGGCATGGAGGGAGAAGGGTCAGGGAGAGACGAGGAGGAACGAGGGAGTAGGGTGGAGGGAGGGAGGAAGGACGAGGGTCAGGATCTGCATGGAGGGAGGAAGGTCAGGGAGGAGGGGGGAGGGTCAGGGACGGGAGGAGGGGCGGAGCAGGCCTCTTCCTCTTCTTCCTTCTCCTCCTCTTTCCTACTCCCCCTCCTATGGTTTGGTCCCCAGGCCCCAGGGCGAACCTCCCAGGGGCCAACCTTCCCCTGGGAGTTTACGAAAAAAAAAGGTTAATGGTAGAGAGGCATCTGCCTCCCTACCGCTCCTCCTCCTCCTCTTCCCCCCCCCCCTCATCCTCCGCGCCCGCCCTCCATCATCTGGGCGGCGCGCGCCTTCATCGCCATGGTCCCTGCTGTCGCCGCAGTTGTTGCCAATCTGCTTGTGCAGCCTGGCCTGCGGGCGCGAGGGGGGAGGGGGGGGGCGCGCGGGGATTGGCAAGGGTGGCGCGACGACGGCGACGGAGACGGCGGCGGCAGCATCGGAGGCGACGGCCAAGGCGACGGCGGCAGCGACAACGTCGGCGACGACCGACGGCGGCCGCGACGGCGACGGCGGCGGCGATGACGACGGCGGCGGCGTCGGCGATGACCGACGACCGACGATCGACGACCGCCGACTGACGACGACGACCGACGACCGACGACCGACGACCGACGACCGACGACCGACGGCCGACGACCGACGACCGACGACGACCGACGACTGACGACCGACGACCGACGACCTACGACCGACGACCGACGACGACGACGATACCACCTCAGTTGTCACCCCACACGCCCCTGGGGGTACCACCCGAGGTATCGCCCCAACGCGCCCTGGAGGTTTCACCCACACGCCCTGGAGGTACCACCCCACACGCACATGGAGGTATCACCCACACGAAAAGCAGGCACCACCCTCGGCGTGGAGGGTATCACCCCACACGCCCGTGGAGGTACCACCCGAGGCACCACCAGGTATCACCCCACACGCACCTGGAGGTGCCACCCGAGGTACCACCAGGTACCACCCTCCTCATCCTCCTTCTCTTCCTCCTTCTCCTCCTCATCCTCACTCTCCTCCTCCTCCTCGCCCTCGCCCCCTCTCCCATCCCTCCTCCTCTATCTTCGACTCGCCTACGCCTCTGTCATCCGGAGGCAAATGAGCGCGCACCTCCGCGCGGAGGTGCCCCGAGGGGCGAGTGATTCGGGCACCTGAAACAGAAAAGGAAAGACGAGGAGGAGGAGGGGGAGGAGGAGGAGGAGGAGGAGGAGGGGGGGGAGATCCGCGCCACGGAGCGTTGCAGAATTTAGCCCGCGGGGGGGGGGGGGGGTCAGACGCTAAAACGAAACCGATTTAGGCCCTGACCCCCCTGGGGAGCTAAAAACGGCCCCCCTCCTTCTCCGAACAAGGAGGAGGAAGATAAGGAGCATCGGGAGGACCATGGTTGTGGAGGAGAACGAGGAATGTGGAAGAGGATGGGAGGGGGACGCGCCCCCTACTGCCTCAGGCTCTCACAGCTTGGGCTTCGCCTGGGCCTTCGCCTTGCCCTTCCCGCGGCCCTTGCCCTTGCCTTTCCCGCGGCCCTTGGTCTTCGGCGCAGCGGCGCGCCTCGCGCCGCTATCGCCCTTGCCCTTGCTCGTCGCGCCCTTGCCCTTGTCCGCGTTCTTGTCCTTGTCCTGGCTCGCGGCCGCGGCGCCCACGATGCACTTCGCCCCGAGCGGAACCCTGCGCTTCGAAGGGCTCGCTTCGACCCCACTTAGGGCTCGCTTCAAAGGGCTTCCCTGGCCAAGATCTGCGGGCTCCGTCTCGTCCTCCGCCGCGGCCTCCTCTTCGCCGTTCTCCAGCTCGATGAACCAAGCCGCCCTCTGATGCTCGGGGGCCTCCTCCAGCAGACCTGTGGCGGCCCTCCTCTCCCTCATCCCTCCTCCTTATCCTCCTCCTCCTTCTCCTCCTCGTCCTCCTCCATCTTCCTTTTTCCCGTGCATTTCCAACTCCTGCTCCTCTTCCTCCACCCCTCCTCCTTTCTCGTCCTCGTCGTCGTCGCGAACCTGAAATCTTGTCGTAGTACATGGTAGCCGCCGCCTGCGCCTTCTTCATCTCCTCGATGATCTGCGCGAGCTGGCCCTTATCGTCGATGTGGTTCCTCGCGAGCACGCCCCTGCCGCTCTCGTAGGCGGCCTCCAAGCCCTTATCAGGTCGTCTGCTTTACCCTACAAGGCCTCAGGCACATACTGCTTCGCCGACTCGTCTGAAAACACCATCTGGATGCGAGTCAACTGCGTCGCGCTCTCGAGCACGCTGTCCCGCAACAGGTTGGCCCTGTTGACGAGCCCTTGCGGCAACGGCCTGGCGGGCTTGTCCTTCTTCTCCTGCTTCACCTTGTTGGCCAGCGCCTTTCCCTTCGGCACGATCCTCTCGCCGCCGATGGTGCGCGACTGCTCCCGTGTTTTTCCACGGACTTATCTTGACTGAAAGCGTACTCCGGCACGACGATCATCAGCGCTCCAGTCAGCTCGCACTCGAATTGCGGCGCCCGCTTCTTCAAGGTCTCGAAGCTCGCTGGATCTGTCTTGCAACGGGGCAACTCCGCGGCCTCCAACAAAGTCATGTACTTGCCCCCCTGGTGGAGGGTCTGCTTGTCGCTCTCCGCCTTCGTCTGCCTGCGCTGCTCGATCATCTTCTTCTTCAGGTCCTCGCCGTAGAGGTACTTGGCCTCCGCGAGGAAGGCCTTCTTGTCCTCCACCTCATCCCACGTCTGGAAGTCGGACGGGTTCCCTACCTTCATGGAATTCACCATTTTGCGAGCGTTGTTGCAGGGCTTGCAACGGCAGATGGCCTTGCGCGTATCTGTGCCCTCCTTCACCGTGATGTAGTCCCCCTCGTCCACAGCGCTGAGGTCGTCACCGCAGGTGTCGCAGATGACCAGCTGCTCCGCCGTGGCCGTCTCCGCGGCCGTGTCTCCTGGAAGCGGTGACCCACCTGGCGGCGACGGCGCGCCGTTCGCGCTCGCCGCGGGCGAGCAAGACATCCAAGCGAAATCCAGGGCAGAGCCACTGGAAGCAAGAGGGCAGAGCCGCTGAATTCGCAAGGCCTAAATTGCTTCGGAACGCGGAGGTCGGGAGGTCGGAGTCGGAGGATGGAAAAGGGCGGAAGTGGAGGCGGAGAAAGGGTGGAGTCGGAGAGTGGAGGAGGAGGAGGAGGGTCAGGGGCTGCACGGAGGGAGGAGGGTCAGCGAGGAGGGGGGAGGGTCAGGGAGAGAGGAGGGGGGGGGGGAAATGGAGGAGGGAGGAGGGAGGGGGGAGGGAGGAGGGTCAGGAGCTGCATGGAGGGAGGAGGGTCAGGGAGGAGGGAGGAGGGTCAGGGACGAGAGGAGGGGGGGGGAGGGCGAGGATGAGATGTTGCGAGAGGGCAGGCAGCGGCGGCGAGCGGCGCGCCTTCCCGCCCGCCTGGCAGCGAGCTCCGCGTTGTTCGTCTGCAAGGGGAACCCGTCCTGCGAGGGCGGAGGACGGCGCGCAATCGCCTCCCTGACGCTGCCGCCCCCCCCTCCCCTCGCTGCTGCATTCCTCCTTGAAAACACATGAAAATAATGTTGCTGTGTTCTCGCGCCGCCCCATTTCGACAACATTTTTTCGTGTGGGGTTGCCATTTTTTGCGTTGTCCGTGGGGGGTCCGTGGGGGGAGGGGGTGCCCTGGATGCCGATCGTTCGGTGATTCGGAGCCCTCTTGGGCCTCCTTGGGGGTCTCTTGGGGCACTCATGGCCCGTCTCGGTGCTAGACGTGCCCCACCGCTGTTCATCGGACCTCAAGACTACCCCAAGGAGGAGGAGGGAAGAGGAGGAGGAGGAGGAAGAGTGAGGAACCTCCTGCTTTTCCTCCTCCCCTTCCTCCTCCTCCCCCCCCTCTCCTCCCTCTCCCTCTCCTCGCCCCCCCCCCCCCCGCCCCGCAATGGCAGGCGGCGGGCGGTCCTGAAGCCCATATCGTGTCGGAGCCCACCACCTCGTGCGCATGCTGCTCGTGCTGCTTGCGCTCGGCCCAGTTGTCCAAGGGCGACGCCTCCACCTGCACGTGCGCCCGCGGCGGCACCCCGCACTCCTCGGCCCAGCTATCCCAGGGCGGCACGTCCACCTGCAGCTGTGTCTGCGGTGATTTCTGCCGCTTGAGCGACGCCTGGCACGCCCTGTCCGCCACCCGCTGCACGTGCTGGTCCAAGGGCGCCTTCCTGCCACCAGCTCGGCCGTTGGCTTCGATGACCTCGAGCGCCGCCAACCTCGCCGACGCCAGGTTCCCCGAGCGGCCGGCGCACTGCAAGTCCCTGCCGCCGCCGCGCCCACGATCACGCACGGTGACCTTCACCTTGTGGTCCGCCAAGATCTTCGCCGCCTGCGCGCTCGTTAGCGTGCCGCATGGAAGAGGCTCCTTCGTCGCAGCGACGGGGCCAAGGGACTCTGGCCCAAAATCAAACTCCCTTTGGGGATGCATTTTTGAACTTCAAAATGCTGCAGCTTCTCTGCCGACCCCCCCTTCCCCCCCTCCTCGTTTCTCCGCCCCTCCTCATTCTCTTTCCTCCGCCCCCTCCCACGGTTCGGCCCCCAGGACGAACCTCCCAGGGGCCAAGCGGCCACTGGGAGCAAAGAAAACAAAAAATCAAAAACAACAGAAATGCTCCTCCTCCTTCTTCTCCTCCTCCCCCTCCTTCTCTTCGCCCTCCCTTCGCCCATCCTCCGTTCGCCTCCCCGCGTCCACCCCCCCCGAACCGCGCCGCCGCCACGCGCGGCCTGCCCCGCAGGACTCTGGATGCCGAGCCGGACGTCAAGGCCGACCTACTCTGGGGTTCCATCGCCGCCTCGGCTGGATTCGCTTCGAAATTCCAGAGAATCAGAACGCGCCCTGCAATTCCGGTGGGGCCCTACCTGGGGGGAGGCCGATCTACTTTCTCGGATTCCGTCGTCGCCTCGGCTGGATTCGCTTCGAAATTCAAAAAATCAGAACGCGCCCATCGAGGCCCCGCGAGGCTCGCCTGCGGAGGGAGGAGGAGCTACTGAGGAGGGGGAGGAGGGAGGAGGAGGGGGAGGAGGAGAAGGTATGTTTTGCATCAGCTCGGGCGGGCAACCAAGCGGCATTTATCACCGACCCTGCTCTTCCAGTGAACACTTGTAATCCAAGACACCTGCGCCAGCTCATGCACCGCGGCTGGCGCCAGCAACTCGCCGTCTGCGGCAAGCACACGCAAAACAGCGAAATACGCTTGACGAATAGGGCCTTCCAACCAATGAGCGTCCACGAATGCCACCACTAGGCCGTGTTTGCGCTGCCCTGTCGGATATTGCACATGCGCCAAATCTGACGGGGACAACTTCTGCATGCCCACTTCCATGCGCTTCGCCATGAAAACATTAGCGGGCTGCCCAAAGCCCAGCTCTGTTAAAGGATGCAGCAATTCAGGTGCATGCTTGACCGCCGACGCCAATCGGTTCGCGGTGAAGGGCCCCCCCTTCGTGCGGGCTTCCAAATCGATTAAAATGCGGACCAAAATCGGCAGAGACGGATTCTCCATCTTTACATAAAACACACACCCTTTCTTGACCAATCTGTTCCTGCGCTCATTGTTGAAACAACAGGTTGTGCCCGAATAATTCCAGACAGTCTGGTATATGATGTTGTAGATGGCCCTTCACCTTCGCGCGATCCAAACTCCACAGCTCCAACATCAATATGTGGCGTTGCTCGAACAAAACTTTCAACGTATCTACGCGAGCTACGGCAGTTTCACCACTTTCCAATATATGGCAAATCCGACCAGCGAGCTGCATGCACTCACTCTGCCGTGGCAAGACACTCCTCGGATCCAACATATATTTACAATAATCAGCTGCCCGCGCCTGCGGGCCAAGGCGCCTCCGACCTGGCAGCCCCAAGACACTGCAAACTTTATGCCGCGGCTTGGGGGTTTCGACGGGCAGGCGGCGAGCCAAGTGGCTAGGACGAAAAGCAGACGACCGTCAACATCTCCCCAGCAAGCGCCTTGATGTGATGCCCTCGGGTTTTCGACATTCTTGTCGCGAAGAAACGAGTTCCGAGGGACCTGCAGCGAGTGTTGTTCTCGGCGACGAACGACTGCAACGTTCGGTCCAGGTCGGCCGCGTCGATCCCGTAGTCCACCATGTCCAGCAAGAACTCGTTCACCTGAAACTGCAAAACACCGCCCGCGGTAAGGAGCTCGTGCATCCAATCCCAGTAACAGCTCGAGACAAGAAAAAAAGTTCGCGCAATGTGTTGTCGAACACCAGCGATGACGGATCGTAATGCAAACCGAAGCTTTGCTGTTTCTTTTTGAACTCCTCTTTGTTCAACGTGTCTTTCAAATATGTCAATCGGTCAACCATTGCCCAATAAGGTTCGCCCGTGTGGCGGTCGAATTCGTTTGGCATCGCCGTCTTGTAATGGCGAAGATACCCGTCCGATTGAATCCTCTCCACGTCACAAGAAATTATGTTCTTGCGACATTGACAGCAAGCCAGCCCGCCAGCTCCGAAGGCGCCCTGGCGAGGAAGGGGGGGGAAGAGTAGGACAAGGGAGAGGAGGAGGAGGAGGAGGAGGAGGAGGAGGAGGAGGAGGAGGAGGAGGAGGAGGAGAATGAGGAGGAGGAGGAGGAGGAGGAGGAGGAGGAGGAGGAGAAGGGCCTTGGCTTCCTCGTGCGCTTTCTCGCCTTGGATCAAGCACGCCAAGCGGCCCCTCGCGTGGAAAGGCGCGACGCCACCAGTGCAGAACCGTATGCCCGTACAGAAGTTTGACATATCAGTGAAACACATGTGGAAGATCCAACTACCCAGAGTGCGGGTCGAGAAGCGGACAGGCTTGTTTTTGTATTCGTTGTGAATCGTTTTTTAAATTAATTCCCCATATCATAAGATGGGGTTATTGTTATTACTTGGACACCTCATACTCCCTCTCCTTCTCCCTCCTCCTCGTTCCTCCTCCCCGCCTGTCGGACTTACTCATGCTCAGACTTGCTCATGCTCAGACTTACTCCTACACAGACTTACTCATACTCAGACTGACTCATACTCAGACCTACTCATACTCAGACTTACTCACACTCAGACATACTCATACACAGACTTACTCATACACAGACTTACTCACACCCAGACGTACTCATACACAGACTCACCCATACCCAGACTTACTCATACACAGTATTAGTCATACTCAGACTTACTCATACCCATACGTACACATACACAGATTTTCTCATGCACAGACCTACTCATACCCAGATTTACTCATACACAGACTTACTCATACCCAGGCATACTCATTTTCAGCACCCCTAAGGGGAGACGCCAAGGGTGGTTGCACGGGCTCGTTCGCGGCCGTGTTGTGGGGATGTCTCAGGCGGTTTGCTTGTTTCTGGGCTCAACATCCTTCGCTTGGGGAGCAGATTGCGAGGATGTCTCAGGCGGTGCGCTGGTTTCAGCACCCCTAAGGGGAGCCGCCAGGGGTGCTTGCACGGGCTCGTTCGCGGCCATTGTGTGGTGATGTCTCAGGCGGTTTGCTTGGTTCTGGGCTCAACATCCTTCGCTTGGAGAGCAGATTGTGAGGATGTCTCAGGCGGTGCGCTGGTTTCAGCACCCCTAAGGGGAGCCGCCAGGGGTGGTTGCACGGGCTCGTTCGCGGCCATTGTGTGGGGATGTCTCAGGCGGTTTGCCTGTTTCTGTGCCCAACATCCTTCGCTTTCGGAGCAGATTTGGAGGATGTCTCGAGCGAGGCGCTCATTTCAGCACCCCTAAGGGGAGCCGCCAGGGGTGGTTGCACGGGCTCGTTCGCGGCCATTTTGTGGGGATGTCTCAAGCGGTTTGCTTGTTTCTGGGCTCAACATCCTTCGCTTGGAGAGCAGATTGTGAGGATGTCTCAGGCGGGGCGCTGGTTTCAGCACCCCTAAGGGGAGCCGCCAGGGGTGGTTGCACGGGCTCGTTCGCGGCCATTTTGTGGGGATGTCTCAGGCGGTTTGCTTGTTTCTGGGCTCAACGTCCTTCGTTTGGAGAGCAGATTGTGACGATGTCTCAAGCGGTGCGCTGGTTGCAACGCCCCTATAGGGAGCCGCCAGGGGTGGTTGCACGGGCACGCTCGCGGCCATATTGTGGGATGTCTCAGGCGGTTCGCTTGTTTCTGGGCTCAACAGGGAGGGAAATGACAGGAACGAGGATGAGGAGGAGGAACAGGAGGAGGAGGAGGAGGCGGGGGATCGCGAGGAAGGGCATGGGGGTGCGGAGGGGGAGGGGGAGCAGGAGGATGAGGAGGAGGAGCAGGAGCAGGAGAAGGGAGGGGGCGGAGGAACAGGAGGAGGAGGAGGAGGAGGAGGAGGAGGGCGCTTTGCTCGAAGGTCCTTGACGCGAGCAGAACGTTTGTTCCGAAGTCCAGGACATATATATATATATATATATATATATATATACATATATATGTATTCATAGGGGGTGACTGCGAGGGGGGGGGCTGTGGTTGTGTGCGGGGATCGTTGGAAATGCTCACCGTGGCATTATCCTCCAACGTGACATGCACGTATGGTTTTGTGTAGCTAAACGCTCGTCGTACATGCCCCACTGCCAACTATCCTACAACATATGCACATGTGGGAAGCTCCAAAGCTACCACGGGCTGAACAGGGGAAGGCCTGGCAGCTGAGGAGGGGGGATGAAGAGGAAGAGGCTCGCATTCAACCACACTCAAAGCTCACTCTGACTCATGCGCAATCACTCGCATTAGGGGTCCTTTGTCTTCGTCGGCCCTGTCGCCCACGTGGGCGCGCCATTGTAGTCGACCGCTCATGCACAGACGCTCGCCACGACATGACATAAAACATGAGATGCACATGTGGGGAGCTCCACGCAGTGAGTAATTTAGCTGCTGTTTAACCAGGGAGGGGTCGGCGGTCGGAGCCAAAGGCGCGCGAACGTGCTTCGACACTCCAGAATAGCCGGACACGACATCCTTCAAAGTGTCGGCCTTAATGAACCCGATTGGGATCCACCCATGGTCCAGGACCCTGTACCAATCGGGCAGCTCGAGGAAACTCCAATATACAGCAAGAAACTTGGTCTAATTATCTGGACGTAGTGGATTGCCTCCTACTGTTTCGTCTCCCCAAAATACAACGCGATTCACTTGACCAGAACAATGCTCGCGAATAAACGCTTCCAGCTGCGGACACCCGGAACACAGCCATGACAACAGCGCACAGGGGTGGGCCACTGACCACTCGTAGAACGTTCCGTCTTGCAGCGGCAGCCGCAACGTCTGGACCACCCTGCCATATGAATTGCAAAGGCCAGTCACGCGCGCGTACATGTCGGCAGCGGCCCCATCGTCGACGTCGTCGTCGCCATCCGAGTCCTCGCCGCGCCCTGCAGCGCACGACAGAACCCGCCGCACGACGGCCAGTGACGCGCCCAGACCAGCCCCCTCCACCGCCCGCTCAAAGCGGGTCCTCTTCGTCGGCGGTCGCATGCGGCCCCGATCGAGCTTGAACTAAACAAGCCTGAGCCAAAATGGCTACAGACGAGGCCGTCGGCGGCCGTTTCGCTCGAGACCTCCTTGCAATAAAATTCCCCACGCACATTTCGGCACACCCCTTCGGCACACCCCGCAGAGTTCCCTGTGGAACCCCGCGGGGATCTCATGTCGTGGCACCCCTCAAAAGATCGTGGCCCTGGCCAGATCGTGGCCCTGCAGGCCCCATCGGACGTCGACAGGACCCTATCATGCGTATAAATGAGTGTTCGCGTGTGTGACATTTTCTGGCCGCGTTCGCACGCCATCCCAATCGTTCCATAACTTTTTTTTCATAACTTTTCCATAACTTTTTTTGTAACTCTGTAACTGTTTTGTAACTCTTGGGGGTCAAGTCGTAACTTCCTATATCTTTTTCATAACTATTTGTTAGTATGGTTGTGGTTTTCATAAATAGTTCATAAGGTCGTCTATAAACCCACTACAACACCATTACCAGATATATAAGTCTTATGAGACTTATAACAAAGTTATTATTGGGTTGTACGACTTATAACTGAACTTGTACATGTTATATATTCGTTTGTGATAGTTATAACATGGGTTATATTGATGGTTATATCATGGTAGCGGCAAAAGTGCTGAAGCACCCGGCACGCCCGGCACCCGGCGCCGAATGCACCCGGCACACCCGGCACACCCGGCAGCCGAGCTCCCGACGCCGAGCGCACCCGGGACACCCGGCGCACCCGGCGCCGAGTGCACCCGGCACGGCGCCGAGTGCACCCGGCACACCCGGCGCACCCGGCGCCGAACGCACCCGGCACACCCGGCACACCCGGCGGCCGGGCACCCGGCTCCGTCGAGTGCGCCCGGGACACCCGGCGCACCCGGAGCCGAAAGCACCCGGCACACCCGGCGCACCCGGCGCCGAACGCACCCGGCACACCCGGCACACCCGGCACACCCGGGGCACACCCGGGACACCCGGCACACCCGTGAACACCCGGGACACCCGGGACACCCGGGACACCCGGCACACCCGGGAGACCCGGGACACCGGGCGCACCCGGAAATCCGGGGACACCCGGCACATTTGGGGCACCCGGCGCACCCGGCGCACCCAGCACGCCCAGGGCACGCGGCGCACCTGGGGCGCTCGGCGCACCCGGCGCACCCGGCACACACTGCACACCCATCGCACCCCACCCGGCACACCCGGCGCGCCCGGCACAACCGGAACCAGCAGAGAGCAGTGGAGACGAACAAAAAACAACCGAGAGCAGCAGAGAGCAGGAAAGGGGAGCGGACAACAACAGAGAACAGCAGAGAGCAGCAGGAAAGAGCAGCAAAGAGCAGCAAAGAGCAGCTGAGACCAGCAGAGGGCAGCGGAGGGCAGCAGACACGAGCAAACACCAGCAGAGAGCAGCGGAAAGTGGCAAAGACCAGCATAAAGCAGCTGAGAGCAGGAAAGGGCAGCAGACACCAGCAGACACCAGCAGGGAGCAGCAGAGAGCGGGAAAGAGCAGCAGACACCAACAGAGAGCATCGGATAGTGGCAGAGAGCAGCCGAGAGACGCAGCAGAGACCATCGGAGAAGCAGGGACCAGCCGAGACCAGCAGAGAGCAGCAGAGACGAACAAAAAGCAGCCGAGGGAAGCAGAGTCTGGCCGATACCAGCAAAGTGCCACAGACAGCAGCCGAGAGCAGCAGACAGCAGCCGAGAGCAGCAGACACCAGCAGGGAGCAGCAGAGAGCAGGAAAGAGCAGCAGACAAGAGCAGAGAACAACAGAGACCAGCAGAGAGCAGCAGAGAGCAGGAAAGAGCAGCAGACATCAGCAGACACCAGCAGAGAGCAGCAGAGACCAGCAGAGAGCAGCAGAGAGCAGGAAAGAGCAGCAGACAGCAGCAGAGAGCAGTGAATAGTGGCAGAGAGCAGCGACATCGTGTCTTTTGTGGCAAATACCAGCAAGGACGAGCAAAGACCAGCAGAGATCAGCAGAGACCAGAGACCAGCTGATACCAACAGCAGCAGGAGCAGCAGAGACCAGCAGAGACCAGCAGACACCAGCAGCGACATGCAGAGTCTGCAGAGAGCAGAGACAAGCAGAGACCAGCAGACAGCAGCAGCGACCCGAAGAGACCAACAGCGACCAGCAAAGACCAGCAAAGACCAGCAAAGACCAGCAGAGATCAGCAGAGACCAGCAGAGACCAGCTGATACCAACAGCAGCAGGAGCGGCAGAGAGCAGCAGAGACCAGCAGACACCAGCAGACACCAGCAGCGACATGCAGAGTCTGCAGAGAGCAGAGACAAGCATAGACCAGCAGACAGCAGCAGCGACCCGAAGAGACCAACAGCGACTGGCAGGGGGCAGCAGAGAGAAGCAGAGTCTGGCCGATACCAGCAAAGTGCCACAGACAGCAGCAGGAGCAGCAGACAGCAGCCGAGAGCAGCAGACACCAGCAGGGAGCAGCAGAGAGCAGGAAAGAGCAGCAGACAACAGTGGAGAACAGCAGAGAGCAGGAAAGAGCAGCAGACATCAGCAGACACCAGCAGACACCAGCAGAGAACAGAGACCAGCAGAGAGCAGCAGAGAGCAGCAGAGAGCAGCAGAGAGCAGCAGAGAGCAGCAGAGAGCAGGAAAGAGCAGCAGACAGCAGCAGAGAGCAGCGGATAGTGGCAGAGAGCAGCGGCATCGTGTTTATGTTGGCAAAGACCAGCAAAGACCAGCAAAGACCAGCAGAGAACAGCAGGGACCAGCAGAGAGCAGCAGAGAGCAGGAAAGAACAGCAGACATCAGCAGACACCAGCCGAGAGCAGCAGACACCAGCAGGGAGCAGCAGAGAGCAGGAAAGAGCAGCAGACAACAGGAGAGAACAGCAGAGAGCAGCAGAGAGCAGGAAAGAGCAGCAGAGCAGCAGAGAGAGAGCAGCAGACACCAGCACCAGCCGAGAGCAGCAGACAGCAGCCGAGAGCAGCAGACACCAGCAGGGAGCAGCAGAGAGCAGGAAAGAGCAGCAGACAACAGCAGAGAACAGCAGAGACCAGCAGAGAGCAGCAGAGAGCAGGAAAGAGCAGCAGACATCAGCAGACACCAGCAGAGAGCAGCAGAGACCAGCAGAGAGCAGCAGAGAGCAGGAAAGAGCAGCAGACAGCAGCAGAGAGCAGCGAATAGTGGCAAAGAGCAGCGACATCGTGTCTTTTGTGGCAAAGACCAGCAAAGACCAGCAAAGACCAGCAGGGATCAGCAGAGACCAGAGACCAGCTGATACCAACAGCAGCAGGAGCAGCAGAGACCAGCAGAGACCAGCAGACACCAGCAGCGACATGCAGAGTCTGCAGAGAGCAGAGACAAGCAGAGACCAGCAGACAGCAGCAGCGACCCGAAGAGACCAACAGCGACCAGCAAAGACCAGCAAAGACCAGCAAAGACCAGCAGAGATCAGCAGAGACCAGCAGAGACCAGCTGATACCAACAGCAGCAGGAGCAGCAGAGACCAGCAGAGACAGCAGAGACCAGCAGACACCAGCAGCGACATGCAGAGTCTGCAGAGAGCAGAGACAAGCAGAGACCAGCAGACAGCAGCAGCGACCCGAAGAGACCAACAGCGACCGGCAGGGGTCAGCAGAGAGAAGCAGAGTCCGGCCGATACCAGCAAAGTGCCACAGACAGCAGCCGAGAGCAGCAGACAGCAGCCGAGAGCAGCAGACACCAGCAGGGAGCAGCAGAGAGCAGGAAAGAGCAGCAGACAACAGTGGAGAACAGCAGAGAGCAGGAAAGAGCAGCAGACATCAGCAGACACCAGCAGAGAGCAGCAGAGACCAGCAGAGAGCAGCAGAGAGCAGCAGAGAGCAGGAAAGAGCAACAGACAGCAGCAGAGAGCAGCGGATAGTGGCAGAGAGCAGCGGCATCGTGTTTATGTTGGCAAAGACCAGCAAAGACCAGCAGAGAACAGCAGGGACCAGCAGAGAGCAGCAGAGAGCAGGAAAGAACAGCAGACATCAGCAGACACCAGCCGAGAGCAGCAGACGCCAGCAGGGAGCAGCAGAGCAGGAAAGAGCAGCAGACAACAGGAGAGAACAGCAGAGAGCAGCAGAGAGCAGGAAAGAACAGCAGACACCCGCAGACACCAGCAGAGAGAAGCAGAGAGCAGGAAAGAGCAGCAGACACCAGCAGAGAGCAGCGGATAGTGGCAGAGAGCAGCGATATCGTTTTTTGGGGCTCGCAATAAGCATTGCGGCATGTGCCGACTGATTCAAGCAACCGCCCTTTCAGCGAACCCCGCCTTTACACATCATTTTGTTACTCGGTTTCTCCTGAGGGCAACGCGAATCAGTAGAGAAACGTTTGAGACACCGACGGTTGGCCTGCGCGGGTGACACTCGTCGCCACGGCTGGGCGCAGCGCGAAATATTGGTGCCCCTCTGCCCTTGGAGGGGTCCAGGGACTGATTTGGAACCGATTTGGCAGCATCGGTGTCTCATTTATCTGCTTCAACACTAGATCCCACATGTGCCGCAGGATTCCGTCGAACGTCCCTTCAGCCAGCCAGGCTTTCCCACAGCATCTGGTTACTCAGCGTCTTCTGAGAGCAAAGCAGATCAGCCGAGAAATGTTTGAGACACCGACGGTTGGCCTGCGCGGGTGGCTCTCGTCGCCACGGCTAGGCGCAGCGCGAAAAATTGTCCTTCTCAACCCCTGGAGAGGTCCAGGGACGGACTTGGAACCGATTTGGCAGCATCGCGTCTCCACTATCTGCTGCAGTGCTAGATCCCGCGCGTGCCGCAGGATTCTGGCAAGCGTGTTTTTCAGCCAACCAGGCCTTCCCACAGCATCTCGTCTCTCAGCGCCACGCTGAAGGCACAGCAGCAGTTCAGCAGAGAAACGTTTGAGACACCGACGGTTGGCCTGCGCGGGTGACTCTCGTCGCCACGGTTGGGCGCAGCGCGAAAACATCGGCCTTCTCAGCCCCTGGAAAAAAAAGGGGCCCACGGACTGACTCGGAACCGATTTTGCAACATCGGTGTCTCAATTCTCTGCTTCAGTACTAGATGCCACGTGTGCCGCGGGATTTTGGCAAACGCGCCTTCAGCCAACCAGGCCCCGCCACAGCATTTGGTTACCCAGCGCCGTGCTGACGGCGCAGCAGCAGATCAGCCGAGAAACGTTTGAGACACCGACGGTTGGCCTGCGCGGGTGACACTCGTCGCCACGGCTGGGCGCAGCGCGAAAAACAAGTGCTTTTTCTTTATATATATATATATATATATATATATATATATATATCTTTTTCTCCTCACCCCCTGGATGGGGTCCACGGACAGACTTGGAACCGATTTGGCAGCATCGGTGTCTCCATTGTCTGCTTCGGTGCTAGATCCCACATGCGCCGCAGGATTCTGGCAAACGTGCCTTTCAGCCAACCAGGCCTTCCCGCGGCATCTCGTTACTCAGCTTCTCGTTCCCTCGTCGTCCTCCTCGTCCTCGCCCTTCCTAATTATCAAAAAACCCACCTCGGCCCTCTTCCTCTGTCCCCTGGCACTCGCGTCAGCCGTTCTTGTTGTCAGCGCTGCTCGACTCAGGCTGCCGCTCGCCTCAGCCGCTCCTCGCTCGCCTCAGCCGCCGCGCGCCGCCATGGCTGAGACGGTCAAGCAGCAGTGCAAGTGGGCCGAAGAGCGTTTTCGCGAAGGCGCCAAAAAAAGCGACGCGGCGAGGATCCTGCGGGGCCAATTCGACGACCTCTACTCGGCCAACGACGCGCTCGGGATCGAGGCGTTTTTGATAAAGTATGGCATAACCAAGGGCACCAGGCTCCAGAAGAGCGACTGGGATGCCATGACCTCCGAAGACATTGCGCCCCAGGAGGCGGCAGCGGTGACATTTGCCAACGGACAGGAGGACAGCGAGGGGCGCAGCCGATAATGAAAGGCATGGCGCGCCGATGGGTTCCTCTGGGTCATTCTTCGGCGCGTGCACACTGGGGCGCATACGTGCGCATCCTGTGGGTTGCGTTCCGGCGTGTGTCCATTGGGACGCATTCGCGCGTCTCCTCTGGCTCGTGCTGCGACCGGCGTCCAGCGGGGTGCATTCGTGCGATTCTTGTGGGTGGGGCGTCGGTGCGCGCCCGTCGGCCTGCCTTGTCTTTCTCTCGCATCGGCTGCGGCCCCTCGTGAAGGAGGCGGCTTGGCGGCGCCAAAAATATTTTGAGCTCCAGAAAGAGCTGGACAAGAAGGAAGCCCAGTGGAGGGCCGAGGACAAAGACGCCGCTGTGTCCGAAGCGGTGATGCAGAAAGAGTTAGATATGAAAACTACTCTCCTTGAGGAGGCAAAAGCCAAGCTCCAGGAGCTCCAGGATCTCCAGGTGAGGTGGGACGCCGCCGTCGGTCGGCGGGATTCTAGCGTGGCGGCCCTCCACGCCGCCATCGAGGAACACGAGCGGGAGGCGCGCGAAGCCGCCGAGGCGAGGAAAGAATTCTTGGAGAAGAAGCGGAAGGAGCGGGAGGAGTGGAACCAGGGGTGGAGGAACAATAGGCAGAAGAAGTGAGTCGCCCAGGGGTGGCCCCGACGGCATATGGCCCAGCGCCGCTGTCCAGCCGCGCGGCCTCGGCGGGGAGATCCCCATCCTTCCCTCTCTCCCTCCGTCTCTCTCTGTCTCCCTCTCTCCTCTTTCCCTGCCGCGTCGTCATTCCTCGTTCTCCGCTGCCGCCGCGGGCGGGCGCAGCGGCCGGCCGGGGCCGGCAAAACCGCCGGTGCTCGGATTTGCGCCCCGTGCGCCTGCAGATCCCCTCCTTCCTTCCTTCCCGCCGTCTCTCTCCCTGTCTCCTGTCTCCCTGCCGTCTCGTCGCCCGCCCCTCGTTTTTGCGATTGCCGCCGCGGGCGAGCGCGGCGGCCGGCTGCGGCCGGCGAAACCGCCAGCGCTCGGATGCGCGCCCTGCGCCTGCGAGAGAGAGAGAGAGGAGATCCCCTCCTTCCTTCCTTCCGTCCGTCCGTCCGTCCTTTCCTTCCTTCCTTCCTCTCTCTTCTTTTTTTGGCCCCTCAGGGAAATCGACTTTACGGTTCCCGTCGTCGTCGTCGTCGTCGCCTTGGTCGCCGCCGCCGTCGCCGTCGTCGCCGCCGTCGTTCATCGCGTCCAGGATCAAAGTTTTTGCTGGTTTCGGCCCCCCCGGGGCTTCAGGGGCCGCCCAGAAGCTCCCAGGGCCCTGCGAGGATGTCCGAGGGCCTCCCGCATGTTTCGGTAGTGTTTGAAGAATTTGTTCTTGGTGAGCGAAGGGCGGTGTCCTCTTCCGTCGTCGCCCTGCTCTTGTCCTTCGCATTCCTCGTCCGAGTCTCGGACGCCCAGCGAGCCGAGTCGGGTCGGCCCGGGGAAGAGAGGAAGGGGGAGGAGGAGGGAGGGAGGAGAAGGAGGAGGAGAAAAGGAGGAGGAGGTGAGGGGGAGGGGGACGAGGAGGAGGAGGAGGAGGAGGGGGAGGAGGAGGAGGAGGAGGAAGAGGGGGAGGAGGAGGACGACGAAAAGGCGGAGGGACAGGGGGAAAACGCTCCCGGTTTGGCCGGCCCTCCCGCCTGCCTGGATCGGCTGGCGAAGGGGAGAAATGGCGGACGAAGAGGAGGAGGAGGAGGAGGGGGAGGAGGAGGAGGAGGAGGAGGAGGAGCGTTTCGCGTTGGACACCCTCGGAATGGAGGCCAGGGAAGCCTTGAATAGAAGTGAGCTGGCCCGTTTTCTCCGCGTTCAAAGATGCGGTTCTCGAAGTGCTCGGGCCGGTTTCGCTTGAAACGTCCTCGGAGGTGAAGGCTCCGAAATGCATTGGTTTGAGATGCGCCTGCCCGTTTCGCTTGGGACATTCGCGCATGTCGTCTCCCAAGTGCGGTTCTCGAAGTGGCATGGCCCTCCGCGCGCGAGACATCCTCGGAATTCCTGGCTTCGCTATGGAAGCCACTTTCGCCTGAAACATACGCTTACGGTCACGATGGCCCCGGCGCCAACGCCCGCGCCAGCACCGTCGCCAGCTCCGACGCCAGCACACACGCTAGCGCCAACGCTGCCGCCAGCGCCCACACCAGCACCGACGCGCGCGCCTACGCCAGCACCGACGCCAATTCTGACAGACATTTGCGCAAATCTGGGTTCCGAGATTCCCTGGGCTCAGGTGGTCAGGCCACTTTGGGTTGAGACATCCTTGCAACTCTGGGCTCCGAGATTCCCTGGGCTCAGATGGTCAGGCCACTTTCGCCTGAGACATCCTCGCAACTCTGACGTCGGAGATGCGCTGCCCCATGGTGGTCCAGCCACTATCGCATGACACATCCTCGCAACTGGGGCTTTGGGACGTGTGGAGCTCGGGTGGTATCCTCCCTTCTCCGCGCTGCGTTGTTGGGGGGAATATTTTCGCCTGAGACATCCTCGCAACTCTGGGCCCCGAGATGTGTTGAGTTCGGGTGGTCAGGCCACTTTCGCCTGAGAGATCCTCGCAACCCGACCTCGGAGATGCGCGGCCTCATGGTGGTCCAGCCACTTCCGCGTGAGACATCCTCGCAACTCTGGGTTCCGATATGCCCTGAGCTCTGGTGGTCAGGCCATTTTTTCTGGGACATCCTCGCAACTCTGACCTCTTATCTGGCCTCCTCCCCGTGTGCCCCTCCCTTCCTCTCCGAATCTTCGCCTCTGCGGCATGTGCGGGCATGTGTGTTTATAGTTTCGGAGTTTGTCCAGGCTGTGCATCCGACTGTGCGTCGGACTGTGTGGCATGTGCGCGCATGTGCGGTCATGTTGTTGAGGCTCTTGCAGTGTTGCATTGGCATGCGCATGCGACTGCGCCGCATGTGCGCGCATGTGCGGCCCCTTCCGGGGTTCAAAACGAATGCGATCACCATAGAAGTGAACACGATTGAAGTGAGCCCGGTGACGGCGGCGAAACGTTGGACATCCTCGGAATTGAGGCCAGGGAAGCCTTGAATTGAAGTGAGCTGGCCCGTTTTCTCTGCGTTCAAAGATGCGGTACTCGAAGTGTTCGGGCCGGTTTCGCTTGAAACTTTTATGGAGGTGAAGGCTCCGAAATACCTTGGTTTGAGATGCGCTTGCCCGTTTCGCTTGGGACATCCGCGCATGTCGTTCAGGAGCTGGCCGGGGGGTCGTTCAGGAGTCTTGGGGCAGCTTCTGCCGTTGGAGCGCTTCTTCCTTGGCCCCTTGGTCTCTTCAGTGGGTCTCTCCGTGGTCCGTTCTTGGTCCCTCCGTGGTTCTGTTTTGCTCCCCTCTCGGCCCCTTCTTGGCCCTGTCATGGCCCCTCCCTCCGTGGTCTCTCGAATGTCCCTCCTTGGTCCCTCGGTGGTCCCTTCGTGGTCCTTCTTGGTCCCTCCCTGTGGTCCTTTGCGTGGTCCCTCCGTGTTCCCTCCGTGATCTTTCCGTTGTCCTTTCTTGGTCCTTGCGTGGTCCTTTCGTGGTACTTCCCTGTGGTCCCTCGCGGGCTCCAACGACGAGCGATGGTGATGACCACGACGACATCCAGAAAATTGTGGAGACCCCAGCAGGAGGCCCCAGACCACTTCGGGGCCACCAGGCGACGATGAATATGGTCTTGGAGCTTATGACGAGCACGTTGGTAGCCATCTTGGATGAACGTGCTGAAAGTGGGTCCACATTGAAGGCTCCGTAGGGCAATGCGGAGTCCAACGAGGGTAGGCGGAATCACATCGGGGCCGTTTTCGGAGATTTTGGACACCCCAGCCTTTTCAGGAACCACCGGCAGGTTCTTGAGGAGGGTGCCAGGGGAGAAATTAACGGTAAATCAGTCTCCCACTTGGACGGACGAAGGATTGGAAGAGCTGATCCCCAAAGCCACCCACGGCCAATCGGAAAGCCACGCTCTTGGTCAGGAGTCCTGCCCTTGGCCAGCCCGTCCGTCGCCCTTCCAGCAACAACGAACTCCAGACTTCTCGACCCCGTAGCTAGCATCCACTTCGCGCCGTTGATCGTTTTTGGTTTTTGCGCGAGCCTTGTCAAACGCAACCGGCATCCAATGTCTTCTGCAATCTCTGCCAACAGTTGGGGGGATGCCCCAGTCGCCTAGGCATCTTGATTACAGCCCCCCTCTGGCGCACTGATGTGATGCACTTCGTGGGCCCGTCGCCGTTTTGGCTCCGACAGCGCGCCCCCAATGGTGTCGCCGTAACAGTGACCCGTCGGAGACCACCTCAAGAACGCTAGCTAGCGCTCGGTTTCCCGAGCCCAGACGAACCAGTGCGCATGGCGGCAGAACGTTTGCACAGCGCTCTCAAAGATTTGGGGGTGCCGGACATCGCTGCCGCGGGGTTGCTCCAACAAGCACAGCGCATTGCTGGCGGGAGCTGTGGTGCCCTGTCCCATCCGAACCGGAGCTGCCCACACTGTAAAGGGCCCATGCGCCCGCAGGAGCGGGAGGCTGTGACAGCAAGTGTGCTTAGTGTAGGTGGATGGGAATCGCGGCGCCACGTGCCGTTGAGATGCGAGAGGCGCGGGTGCGCGCGAAAGCGCGTGTGGTATAATTACATTTCAGAGTCTACGAACAACCATGCGTGGCATTGGAGTGGGCACGATCGGCTGGAATATTTTTTCCTTGCCAACACCTGGGGCGTGTCTGCCCAGTGGCTGCGGCAATTCACGCAACGCTTAGCCTTCCAGCGCGCGTCTTTTGACAGCGAGGCCAAGGTTTACGGGGAGGCAGCTCGTCGAGCAGGGCTCGCAGAGGTGGTCCCGTTCAGAGCAGATTTGAAGTTGCAGAGGGCCTGGATCGCGCGGCGCGTTATGGCCCGTATGTTCGAGCACGGGAACGGCCCGGGGGAGCTGAATTTGTTGAAGACGTCGCCGGACTTGATAAAAACCATTTGGTCATGGTACCCAGAGCACATGTTCAGCCGACGAGTGCAGGGGCTCACGGACAGCGGGCGCTCCATCAACACGATCGTCATAGATGGGAATGCGAAACTGGCCCGCCGGATCTGCGGGCGAGCTGTTGCCGAACTGATGTACTCCCCCTCCTTGGAGAGGTACACTGCCACGCAGTGCTCTTGCAAACCGAGATTCAAGCTGAAGCGTTGCAGCAAGCACTTGGCTCGCGCCCTGACTGAGGATGACGGCCCGCCGCAAAGTGAAATCACTGTTTCGCACAAGCGCCGGCGCGTGCTGGAGACGGCCCCCAGGGCTGAACCGCACGACGTGTGCCTCGTGGCGCGGGACCAGAAAGATATCCCAGGAGCGCCGAGGCGCTGGGCCGCCGCGTGCCAGGTCACCCAGGGCCAACTGCAAGAGTACTGGGGCAATGCTGGGCACCAGGCGTACATCCCGTCGATGTCACCCGACGCGGATTTGCAGTCCGCGTCGTGCAGGACCCACAAAGAGGCGCAACTGGGCAGGGCCAGCCGCGGTTCGACCCCGAGCCAGTTCAGCAGAAAATGCGGCTGGCTTTACGCCTGCACTCCAGAAGGCTACATCGTGCATCTGAAGGAGTACGTGGGCGCAGAGAGTCTGCAGAGACGACGTTGTCCGCCACGACGATGCTTGCCATTTGCGGCGGTACGCTTCGAAGCGCGAGGGCGACGGCGCCTTCGCGCGCAGGCTCGCGTACCCCAACATCAAGTACATCACCGACGGACTGCGCGACAGAAACCACGTGGACCCCTGGTGCCTAGCAAATTGTTCACCTAAGGCAGACTGCAACAAGGAGCTCGTGAAGAACATCAATAGCCAGATCTGCGAGCAGCTGTTCTCGTCTCTGGGGCGCCACAAATATTCTGTACGCCGCATGGGGCAGTTTACCTCGGCCTTCTTGCTAACGGAACTGGCCGAAGTGAAAAATGAGGCCTGGCTGGCCGAGCAGGCGCGCGCGGCCCGCGCGGCCGCGAGTGCGGGGCAGCCGCGGAGCGAGTGAGCGAGGCCGCCCGGGCCCGCGCGCCGATTGCCAGCTGCTTAGGCACCGCGCCCGCCATGTCCGGAGCGTTGCACGGTTGGGCCAGGTGCATGCATACGTTGCACAGAGAGAATGGAGAACGGTGTGGGCGGGAAGGAAAATGACCAGGCGCGGTCGGGGCAGCCGAGGGGAATGACAATTGCCCGAGCAGAACCCGCGCGAGCGCACTCCTAGGGGCCCACCACCTGGTCCTCGCAGACAGTTGGCTCGAGTGGGATACCGACTGGGCCCCGACGCGCGGCGGGGGGGCGATGCAGCAGCTCCGAGATGAGATGCGCGCCGTGTGGGACATCGTCGACAAGGAGTACGACTCCAGGGTCGACTTGGGCCACAAGGCATCGCAAGCGATTCTCACTCTAGCCACCCGGGCGTCACATCACGAGTTCCCGTTCGGAATGGGAATCCTCGCCCACCTGTGTGCTTGCACCAACGGTGCACTGACCAACATATTCCCTGGTGACCCAAGCCCGGTAGTCTTGCCGGTCGTCAACATCAATTACCCGCAGACTCGGAAGAGCTCCACGCACCGGGCGGACCTCGTCGTGGGGCGCGCAATTGACGACCACGTGCTGGCGACTGCGAGCGCCTTGGCCACGGGGGGCAGGCCCTGGCGCGGAGCTCAGATTCGCCGGCCGATCGAGCACCTGAGCGAGTCAGCGGCGGATCGGATCGCGGGAGCGACCGGGTCGGGCCAACCGCCAGGGGGGATCGACCGGCTCGGCGCGGGAAATGCGATCGTTCAGTCCGATCGCGCGGGGATCCCAGACCCCCGACGTAATGATTTTTTCATTACGTCGACCCCCAGAGGTCCCGACCCTTCCCCCATGACCGGCTTCGCATCCTGAGCCGTTTTTTGACGCTCCCGAGGCCCGGTGAGGGCCCCCGGAGGCCGAAAATTTGGAAAAAACCTCCCGTCATGATTTTTTCATGACTCGAGGGGGTCTGGGATCTCGGAATGGCGCCTGCGAAGCGACAACGTCGGGGCGTGCGGGAGGGCGGGGTTTGCCCCTCCGGTGAAAGTGGAATCGTCCATGCTCACGAGTTTCACGGAGGCGGCGTTCTTCTTGCGATGCGCCGGGGACTGGGGCCAAGTGGCCCCGAGCGAGTCGCACGACTTGTCGGGGCGCGTGTACTACGGGACATTGATCAACCTAGACGAGGCGCACCGCTTCCTCAAGATGGTCGGCCTCATCCCCGCGCAGAACACAAAGGGCGGGCAGCGTGCGAATGGTGGGGCTGCCGGCCTTGCCCCCTGCTTGGAGACTGATGAAGGGGCCCGGGCGACGACCGCCCCCTCCGTTGTCGCGGGGTGTCGGGGGAGATGGGCCCACCAGACTGACCTGGCAGGGCGAGGCCGGCCCCCTGCGCATTCGCGCGCGCCGGAGCAGGCGGCGACGCCGGGGGCACGCCGGCCGACGCGGCATCGGAGTTCAATAAGTTGATGCAAACAGGCCACACGGCAATGACTACAAAGACAGCGGGTGCGCTCGGTCAAGGAAGCGCCCCAACGGTCTCGATTGGCATCAGTGGCAATGGGCACCTTTCCGTCGTTGTGCCGATGCTGCGAGGCTCCCTCGGCACTGACGCAGTGGCCACGTCGTACCGCTTGCTGTTCGCGTCGGGTCGCCCTGTGGAGCCTCACTCGCCGCCCCCGTGCAGCTCGAGGTCCCGCAGGGGTTCAAACGTTGGCAGTGGCCGAAGCTATTGGAATGCATGGTATCTCCGCTGGGCCTGCCGAGCGAGGCGACCAACCGCGTGCTTGCTCGGGGCGCGTTCCGCCCGGCGCCCGCGCACGAGACCCAGGCGACCCAAGAGGAGTCTGACGCAGAGGATGCACCGGCTTAGTTACAGAAAGCGGGGGGCCTGAGATGTAGCACACCTCACCCAGTGGCCTGCTCTACTTCTACCCGGGCCTGCCTGGCCCCACCCGAGGCTCGCCCCAAAGCCCTAACCCTACTTACGTAAAGCCCCTGCCTAAGCTCACCCAGAGAGCACTTGGGCCAACCTTCCAGCGTTCCCCAAGACCCATGCCCAAGGCCTGCCCTGGACTTGCCCCGGGGACCTTGAGTAAACTAGCCCAGGCGACCCTGAGTTTGTCCATGACCACCCTGGAGCATGTAGTCCCTTCGACTACCATAAGTCTTTGGTGAAGCGACAGGCGGGCCCCCCCCTCGGGCTCCGTGCCTGCCCAGGAAGACCACGTCACGTTCGAGCCAGGCCCCCGTGGATACTCCTTGCGTCTCGTGGACGGCACGATCACGAGGCCCCGCTTCAGGAACCGCGGCGGCGTGTTCGAGCCGGAGCTGCGCGCGACGAACCGCGACATCCCCGTGACGCAGGGCATGGACGTGAAGAGCATGGCCAACCGCGTGCTCGAACACTTCAAGGTGAGCCACACGGTAGTGCGGTCAGAGGAGGCCCGGTTGACCTTCAAGGGCTTCCAGATGGTGTTCGACGTGCAGTGCGCGCTCATGCGGGATCAGGGCAATGAGACTCGCGCGGCCTTGTTGGGATCTAGCCCTTGGATGCTCGGCATGATCTCGGTGGCGCTGCTCATTCTGGAGATCGCGGTTGGCGAGGCGCCGATGGGTGGAGAGGCCAAGGTGATGGAGCATCACGTCGTCCGGGCGTGGGACATCCTAGAGGTCTTGGGGCCCTGGGAATCAGCACCGCGCAAATTGGGGCATTGGCGGACCCATCCAGGGGGGGGGGACTTGGAGATATCCTGGCCCGTGGTTCCAGCATGCAGTCGGCTGCGCGGGCTCCCCCCAGGTGTTTTGTTGGTTGTTTTCATTAGTTTTGTTGCGGGGCTCTCGAGGTCTTCCACAGCGTTCGCATCACCCTTGAGGAAGGGCGCGAGAGCCAGGAGGTGGGGGAGGAGAGAGAGAGGGCCGCGCGGGACGCCGCCAGCCGCAGGGCTGCCGGCGCAGTCCGAGTCGGCGCGGTCGGCGACGAGTGGGGCCAGTGGGCCTTGACCCAGGCTCAGCCGCGGCGCGCCCTCCCAGGCCGACCGAGGAATCAAGCCAAAATTGTTCCCTACCTAGGCTCTGTCTAGAAGGGTTCTTACTCTCTGTGCTGAAAGGGCCGAGCAGTGGGGCTCGCTCCGGGCGGTTCCCCCGGCATCCGCCCCACGGTTCCCCAAGTTGCGCCCCCTGGGTTCACCCAGCTTAGCTGAGCTAAGCGTAGCCCAGCTTAGCTTATCTCATTTTAGCTTAGCTTAACTTAGCTTAGCTTAGCTTTGCACAGCCTAGCTTAGCTTGGCGTAGCCTAGCTTAGCTTAGCTTATTTCATCATAGCTTTTAGCTTAGCTTAGTTCAGCTTGGCTTGGCTTGCCTTAGCTTAGCCTAGCCCAGCTTAGCTTAGCTTAGCATAGCTCAGCTTACCTTCGCTTAGCGCAGCATCGCGCAGCGCAGCATTAGCACAGCATAACATAGCATAGCCAAGCATAGCCAAGCACAGCATAGCATAGCGCATCATGCCATAGCACAGCATAGCATATAATAGCGCAGTATATCAGTATACTGTACCATAGCATAGCATTGCCTAGCACATCACAGCGCAACATATCATGCCATAACATATCATATCATATCCTTCCATAGCATGTCGTAGCATAGCGCAGCAGAGCATAGCATAACATAGCATATCATAGCGCAGCAGAACATATCTTGTCATAGTCTAGCATAGCCTTGGGATGTCTGCAGATCGCATCGTATCATATCATAGCACAGTACATAATAACCTAGCGGAGCAGAGCATCGTATCATAACATACCATAGCATAGCATTGAGATGTAGGTGTAGGTTTAGATGTGGATGTAGGTGTAGATGTAGATGTAGGTGTAGATGTATGTGTAAATGTAAGTGTAAGTGTGCGTCTCGCTGATGATGTTGATGTAGATGTAGATGCAGGTGTAGATGTACATGTAGCTGTCGGTGTAGATGTAGATGTTGTTGTCCTCAATGCTCCAACTCCTAGGTAGGGTCGCACTGGGATAATTCGCGCCAAAGGGAACCGCGGGCCGCGGGCCCTTGATTCGCGGGGCGCTCTCACGAGCAGTGCCATGCCACGGGCCAAGGGCAACCGGGGAAGGCGCGGGGCCAAGGGCAATCGGGGAAGGCACGGTGGGGGGACATTATCCGGAAGGCCCCTTATCAAAGTTGCGGCTCCGCATGGCAGGTTCCGACGTCGGTGGCGGCTCAGCGGGCGGCGGCGTCGATGGCGAGGGCGACCGCGAGTTCGAGGGGCTGAGCGATCAAGCCAGCCACGGCGGCGCGTCGGCCGCGGAGGAGGAGGGGCCGCCGCTGGCGAGCGTGGCCAACGACGGCGCGGGAGACGCCGCAAGGGCGCCGGCGGCGGCGGCTGCGGCCGAGGGGGGCGGCGCGGACGCAGACGCCCATTTCCTGATGCCAGGCGACCCGGAGGCCCCCTCCATGGATGAGGGGCACGGCGAGGACCAGAGATGGCGCTTGCGCGGGGTGGGGTCGGCGTGGGCAAGGGCAAGGGGGCTTCGAGCCAGGGTGGGGGGGCCTCGCCCAGCTTGAAAAAGCTTCCATGGACTCAGAGGGGGTGTGAAAGGGATGGGAACTGCGCGTCGTTGATCGGCTTCCCTCAGGACGGCGCCTCGGTGCAGATGCAGGAGCACGGCGACGCGTTCCTCACCGACAGGGAGATTATGAAGAGAACAACTTTGCGAGGAGAACCCATTGTCTTCTGTTCGGATGTGCGTGGCTCCATCCGGAAGACCCTGCCGAGCCAGGAGCCGGGCGTCCGCGGGAGAACAGTCGCCCTCCGGCAGCACCATTGAAGGCGGTCATGCAGGCGGGCCTCAGCCAGTATCACATTGGCACGTACGACGACGGCTCGAGCGCGGAGGACCAGCCGGGCGCCCCGCGGATCCACTTGAAGCTGCCGCCGACCGACCGCCGCGACCTCCACCTGCCATTCCACAACCGCCTGATGAAGCTGTGCGGCGTTTCCTTGCAGGCGCACACGAGTGCGATTGGGGCAAAGGAGACCAGGAAGAGGAGAGCTCCGCCTGCCTCCGCCAGCGCTCCGCGAGCCGCGCGGCAGCGGGGGGCCGCGGTGCCCGGCGGGCAGGCGGGGGCCCCGCGCGGCCCGGGCGCGACGGCGGCGGCGGGCGGAGTAGCAGGAGGAATTGCCGGCGGCGCGGGAGGGGCCGACGCGGCGGCGACGGCCAGCGGCGCAGCGCCGACGCCCGCCGGCGCGGCAGGCCGCGGCGCGGCACCGGCGCGGGCGCGCCCCAGCCGCGCCCCGGGAGAGTGGTAGAGTCTGAGTGGTGGGGCGTCGTCGAATGAGAGCATGGGTGAATCGAGCCGCCCACGCCTGCGCCAGGTGTCCGTCGGGATGCTAGGGTGCGGGGCGCTCCCTCCGGCAGTTTTGGCCCCCGACCGCTTAGATGCGGGCGCTCCTTGGCAGTTTTGGTACCCGATCTATACCCTGCGGTCTCAGCGCACCTGTACTGGGCAGCTCTGGCATACTGGCTTCGCGCAGGACGCAAGAGAGGATCAGGACCAGGAGTAAAAGGACAATCAAGGTAGCCAGTTCGAGCGCGTCAAGCATGGCATGCACATCCCCACCGTGATTCCCACCCGCCCTCCCACAACATAAGAAACAGTGAAGGCGCAATCGGTAACCGAAATCGTCAAGGTGGTGTGGCACAGCTGATGCAGCCGCCATGGTGGTTACCGATGGGGAAGTCCTCGCCCGTCTCAATGGCTGCGCTGGCACTTCAGCACGAACCGAGGATGCCCCAGGAGGCCCCAGGAAGCTTCAGGAGGCCCCAGGAGGCTTCAGGAGGCCTCCCTGAGGCGGTGGGACGCTCCAGGGGGCTCCAGGGGGCTTCAGGAGGCCGCAATTCGCATTGCCGACGACAAGACAGGCCATGTTGAAAGGAAAAGCGGAGACTTTGTATTAAGTTTTGACAGTCAGGATGGGAGGGCCCAGATTGACGTCCGCGCGCGATGCGCGCCGCGTCCCATTCCTGCCACGCAGTTCGCATCGTCGACGACAAGACAAGCCATGTTGGGAGGGAAAACGGGCATTTTGCACTGATGTCACACAGTCTGGATGGGAGAGCCCGGATGCAACCGCCATCGGCCAGACAGAGGGGAGAGTAGGAGTATATACGAATAAGGAGTAAGAATGAGGCGGATGTGGAACGATATTGCCATGCATCTTCCCGTCCCATGTCCCCATCTGTATACGTAAGTCCTCGCAGATTTCCTGTGTTCACAAGTGGACGCGCACATTTGAAAGACAGGCGCTCTGCGGGCGTGGCGTTCACGACCCTGACTCTGGATCCGCCCTACTTTGGGGAAATTCGTAAGTGGGGCTTGGAATTTCCGCCTTAGTTTTCAAGCCCGGCTGATGCCAATTTCCGCCCTACTTTTCTGTTGCTGTTTCTCTGGATGTCCGCCCTACTTTTTCTGCCTCTTCTAGGTGGATTTCCGACGCAATTTGAAGTTGGAAAAAAAAAACCAAAGTAGGGCGGATCCGGAGTCAGGGGATTCGTGGCAGACCCGGGGCAGGCACCCAGCACAACGCCCGGCGCACCGAAGGCACCCGGCGCCGAGCGAACCCGACGCGCGCGGCGCACCCTCCGCACCGAGCGCACCCGGCGCCGAGTGCACCCGGCGCACCCGGTACACCCGGCGGCCCGGCACCCGGCGCCGAGAGCATCCAGGACACCCGGCGCACCCGGCACCGAGCGCACCCGGCGCCGAGTGCACCCGGCGCATCCGGCACACCCGGCGGCCCAGCACCCGGCGCCGAGTGCACCCGGGACACCCGGCGCACCCGGCGCCGAGCGCACCCGGCACACCCGGCACACCCGGCGGCCGGGCACCCGGCGCCGAATGCACCCGGGACACCCGGCGCACCCGGCGCCGAGCGCACCCGGCACACCCGGCACGCCCGGCGCACCCGGGACCCCGCACAAGCAACTGTTATGGAGGCATCAGTGGCAATGGGCACCCGTCGTTGTGCCGATGCTGCGAGGCTCCCTCGGCGCCGACGCACTGGCCACGTCGTGCCGCTTGCTGTTCGCGTCAGGTCGCCCTGTGGAGCCTCATTCGCCGCCCCCCGTGCAGCTCGTGGTCCCGCAGGGGTCCAACGTTGGCAGTGGCCGAAGCTATTGGAATGCATGGTGTCTCCGCTGGGCCTGCCGGGCCGAGCGAGGCGACCAGCCGCGCGCTTGCTCGGGGCGCGTTCCGCCCGGCGCCCGCGCGCGGGACACAAGCGACCCAGGAGGAGTCTGACGCAGAGGATGTACCAGCTGAGTTAAGTACAGAAAACGGGGGGCCTGAGATGTAGCACACCTCGCCCCTAGGTTTTTTTTCACTTCTACCCTAGCCTGCCTGGCCCCACCCGAGGCCCAACCCAAAGTCCCAATCCTACTTACGTAAAGCCCCTGCCTAGGCTTACCCAGAAATTACTTGGGCCAACCTTCCGGCGCCCCCGAAGACCCATGCCCAAGGCCTGCCCTGGACTGACCCCAGGGACTCTGAGTGAACTAGCTTAGGCGACCCTGAGTTTGTCCATGACCACCCTGGAGCATGTAGTCCCTTCGACTACCATAAGTCTTTGGTGAAGCGACTGGCGAGCCTTCCCCCCCTCGGGCTCTGCACTTGCCGAGGAAGACCACGTCGCGTTTGAGCCAGGCCCCAGTGGATACTGCATGCGTCTCGTGGACGGCGCGATCACGAGGCTCCGCTTCAGGAACCGCGGCGGCGTGTTCGAGCCAGAGCTGCGCGCGACGAACCGCCACATCCCCGCAACGCAGGGCTTGGACGTGAAGAGCGCGGCCAACCGCGTGCTCGAACACTTCGAGGTGAGGCGCGCGGTGGTGCCTTTGTCAGAGGAGGCCCGGTTGACCTTCAAGGGCTCCTGGATGGTGTTCGGCGCGCAGTGCGCGCTCATGCGGGATCAGGGCAATGGGGCTCGCGCGGCCCTTGTTGGGATCCAGCCCTTGGATGCTCGGCGTGATCTCGGTGGCGCTGCTCATTCTGGAGCTCGCGGTTGGCGAGGCGCCGATGGGTGGAGAGGGCAAGGTGATGGAGTATCACGTCGCCCCGGCGCGGGACATCCTAGACGTCTCGGGGCCCGGGGAATCAGCGCCACGCAAACGGGGGCGTTGGCGGACCCGTCCAGGGGGGGGGGACTTAGAGATATCCCGGCCCGTGGTTCCAGCATGCAGTCGGCTGCGCGGGCCCCCGCCGGGTGTTTTTTCCATTAATTTTGTTGCGGGGCTCTCGAGGTCTCCACAGCGTTCGCGCCGCCCTTGAGGAAGGGCGCGAGAGCCAGGAGGTGGGGGAGGAGACAGAGAGGGCCGCGCGGGACGCCGCCAGCCGCAGGGCTGCCGGCGCAGTCCAGGTCGGCGCGGTCGGCGACGAGTGGGGCCAGTGGGCCTTGACCCAGGCTCAGCCGCGGCGCGCCCTCCCAGGGCGACCGTGGAATCAAGTCAATACTGTTCGCGCTTCAAGGGGGACCGCGGGCCGCGGGCTTCGATTCTCGGGGCTCGCGCGCGAGCAGCGCCATGCCGCGGGCCAGGGGCATCCGGGGAAGGCGCGGGGGGGGGGGCATTTTCCGGAAGGCCTCTTATCAAAGCTGCGGTTCCGCGCGGCAGGTTCCGACGTCGGCGGCGGCTCAGCGGGCGGCGGCGTCGACGGCGAGGGCGACCGCGAGTTCGAGGGGCTGGGCGATCAGACCAGCCACGGCGGCGCCGCGGCCGCGGAGGAGGAGGGGCCGCCGATGGCGAGCGCGGCCAACGATGGCGCGGGAAACGCCGCATGGGCGCCGCCAGCGGCGGCTGCGGCCGAGGGGGGCGGCGCGGACGCAGGCGCCAATTTCCTGATGCCAGGCGACCCGGAGGCCCCCTCCATGGATGAGGAGCACGGCGAAGACCAGAGATGGCGCTTGCGCTGCGCGGGGTCGGCGTGGGCAAGGTCGAGGGGGCTTCGAGCCAGGGTGGAGGGGCCTCGCCCAGCTGGAAAAAGCTTCCATGGACTCAGAGGGGGTGCGACAGGGGGTGGGACTGCGCGTCCTTGATCGGCTTCCCTCAGGACGGCGCCTCGGCGCCGACGCAGGAGCACGGCGACGTCTTCCTCACCGACAGGGAGATTATGAAGAAAATCATTTCGCGAGGAGAACCCATTGTCTTCTGTTCGGATGTGCGTGGCTCCATCGGGAAGACCCTGCCGAGCCAGGGGCCAGGCGTCCGCGGGGAAACAGTCGCCCTCCGGCAGCACCATTGAAGGCGGTCATGCAGGCGGGGCTCGGCCAGTATCACATTGGCACGTGCGACGACGGCTCGAGCGCGGAGGACCGACCGCCGCGACCTCCACCTGCCATTCCACAACCGCCTGATGAAGCTGTGCGGCGTTTCCCTGCAGGCGCACGCGAGTGCGATTGGGGCAAAGGAGACCGGGAAGAGGAGAGCTCCGCCTGCCTCCGCTAGCGCTCCGCGAGCCGCGCGGCAGCGGGGGGCTGCGGTTCCCGGCGGGCAGGCGGGGGCCCCGCGCGGCCCGGGCGCGACGGCGGCGGCGGGCGGAGTAGCAGGGGGAATGCTTGGCGGCGCGGAAAGGGCCGATGCGGCGGCGAAGGCCAGCGGCGCAGCGCCGACGCCCGCCGGCGCGGCGGGCCGCGGCGCGGCGCCGGCGCGGGCGCGCCCCAGCCGCGCCCCGGGAGAGTGGTAGAGTCTGAGTGGGGCGAAGTCGAATGAGAGCATGGGTGAATCGAGCCGCCCACGCCTGCGACAGGTGTCCGTCGGGGTGCCAGGATGCGGGGCGCTCTCTGGCAGTTCTGGTCCCCGACCGATTAGATGCGGGGCGCTCTCTGGCAGGTTTGGTGCCTGATCGAAACCCTGCGGCCTCAGTGTGCCTGTGCTGGGCAGCTCTGGCATGCTGGCTTCGCGCAGGACGCAAGAGAGGAGGATCAGGGCCGGGGGGAAAAGGACGATCGAGCTAGCCAGTTCGAGCGAGTCAAGCATGGCATGCACATTCCTACCGTGATTCCCACCCGCCCTACCACAACATAAGAAACAATGATGGCGCATTTGGTAACCGAAATTAATATTCGTCAAGGTGGTGTGCCACAGCTGATGCAGCCGCCATGGTGGTTACCGATGGGGGAGTCCTCGCTCGTCTCAAAGGCTGCGCTGGCACTTCAGCGCGAGCCGAGGGTGCCCCAGGAGGCCCCAGGAAGCCTCAGGAGGCCCCAGGAGGCTTCAGGAGGCCTCAGGAGGTGGTGGGAAGCTACAGGGGGCCCCAGGGGGCTTCAGGAGGCCGCAATTCGCATTGCCGACGACAAGACAGGCCATGTTGAAAGGAAAAGCGGAGACTTTGTGTTGAGCTTTGACAGTCAGGGTGGGAGTGCCCAGATTGACGTCCGCGCGCGATGTGCGCCGCGTCCCATTCCTGCTACGCAGTTCGCATCGTCGACGACAAGACAAGCCATGTTGGGAGGAACAACGGGCATCTCGCACTGATGTCGCACAGTCTGGATGGGAGAGCCCAGATGCAACCGCCATCGGCCAGACAGATGGGAGAGTAGGAGTATGATATACAATTAAGGAGTAATAATGAGGAGGATGTGGAACGATATTGCCATGCATCTTCCCGTCCCATGTCCCCATCCGTATACTTATAAGTCCTTATTCTTTGTTCACAACTGGACGCGCGCATTTGAAGGGCAGGCGCCCTGCGGGCGTGGCGTTCACGATTCGCGGCAGACCCGGCGCACCCAGCACAAGACCCGGCGCGCCGAACGCACTCGGCGCCGAGCGAACCCGACGCACGTGGCGCACCCTCCGCGCCGAGCGCACACTGCGCCGAGTGCACCCGGCGCACCCGGGACATCCAGCGGCCTGGCACCTGGCGCCGAGAGCATCCGGGACACCCGGCGCACCCGGCACCGAGCGCACCCGGCGCCGAGTGCACCCGGCTTACCCGGCACACCCGGCGGCCCAGCAACCGGCGCCGAGTGCCCCCGGGACACCCGGCGCACCCGGCGCCGAGCGCACCCGGCACACCCGGCACACCTGGCGGCACCCGGCGCCGAGCGCACCCGGTGCGCCTGGTACACCCGGCGGCCTGGCACCTGGCGCCGAGAGCATCCGGGGCACCCGGCGCACCCGGCACCGAGCGCGCCCGGCGCCGAGTGCACCGTGCACCCGGCACATCTGGCGGCCTAGCACCTGGCGCCGAGGGCACCCGGGACACTTGGCGGCCGGGCACCCAGCGCCGAGTGCACCCGGGGTGCCTGGCGCACCCGGCGCCGAGCGCACCCGGCACACCCAGCACGCCCGGCGCACCCGGCACCCCGCACAAGCAACTGTCACCGCCGTTTGCGAAATAAGCGCCCATCTTAGGGATCGAAAACAAGACGTCGAAGCACGCCCCCTTTCCCCCGTATTTCAAGGTTGACGGGGAGGGCTGGGCAGTCCAACATAAGTGGGCGTTTCTTTCGCAACGCTTCGCACTCCCCTTCGGCGTGTTCGGTGGCCAACATTGAAATGCGGGGCGCGGGGCGGGGATCTCGGTACTTCCACACGTGGGCGCTTATTTCGCAAACGGCGGACTCATTTGCCATGGCATCTTCGGCTACGGGCATCTGCATGGGTTGCGTTGCAAGACTGGCCCCCTCCCCGCTGCCCAACGGGTTGCGCTCTCCTGTTGGCGCCCTGCAAGGACTTTGAGGCTGCCCGAAGCCGCCCGTCTTGAGGGCGGCGTCAAGAGCGACGCCAGACTATGAACGCCGCCGCGTGCTCCGGTCACATCGACAAGCCTTCCGTTCACCTGGCGCAGCTGTTTCGGCTCAGTCGCCACCGCAGCAACGGCCTCGCCCCGCCCCGAGGCCATCTGACCCCTTTTTCGGTCGCGGGCCCAGATGGCGCCCCACCTCAGCAAGAGGGAGCTCGACCTCTGCTTCTCGCTCTACGCCGCTGGGAAGACCCCGGTGGAGATACGCGACCTCGTTAGTCGGACCCGTGAGTCCCTCGACGAGACTGGGCCGGATTTGACGACCGTCCGCCGGGCCCTCCGGGGCGCCGCGCACAGGCGTGGCCCAGCGGAGACTCGCGGCCGCAAGCCCAAGCTCACGGCCGTCAAGCTCCGCGCCTTGAACAACGCGCGGGTTCGTTTGATTCGGGCGGCCAAGGGCGAGGCCGAGGTTCACCTCAAGGACGTGATGAAGGCCGCGCGGGTCTCCGACGTCCACAAGGGCACGGCCTCCAGGCACTTCAAGCGCCTCGGGGTCACCTGGCGCGCTCCCCGCGCGGAGCCGCTCCGCGGCTCCGCGGAGGCGGAGGAGCGCGTGGCCGCGCGTTCGGGGTGGAAGCGGCTCCCGGGCAATTATTTCACGCACCAGGTCGATGCCATCATCGACAATAAGGTGTTCCCCATCCCCATGACCAAGCGGGCGAAGACGCACGCAAAGAAGAGTCGCGTTCGCGGCCACCTTCGCACCAAGGCAGAGGGGGCGCGACTCTCGGTCCCGAGTGCGATCCCAGGGGCTGGGGGCGGGGGCCGCCGGGCCGCCGAAGTCGAGATGCCGATTCCGCCCCCGATCGTTGCCCCGATCCATGTCTGCGATCCAAGTCTGATCGGGTCTGATCGGCCCCGTCCAGGCGATCGGACATGTTTTTCTTGGCGTCGTTTCTTTCTGGCATGAGGGTTCTTATTGGCGTAGTTTCTTTCGGATGCGAGGGGCGGGGGGGGGGCCGGGCGGGGGGCCGGCTGGCCGGGCCCTCCCCCGAGGTCCTCAAGCCTTTCACGAAGCCGAAGGGGAACCGGAACAGGGTGAACCCAGGCGCCAAGGTTCACGTGGCCGCAGCCATCGTGAACAACAAGGTCCGCGTCTGGCACTGCCTGCCCACCCTGTGGTGCGCCGACGCAGCCTGCGATTTCTACGCGGGCGCCCTCGCTCCCGCGCTTCGCCGTTGCCGGAAGGGGCGCCGCGCCTTCCGCATCCTGGAGGATAACGACCCCACGGGGTACAAGAGCAAGAAGGCCGTTGACTGCAAGCGGCCCCCTTAATTGGCGCGCCACCGCGGCGGCCGCGAGTTCGAGTCGGGCCCCGTCTGGCGATCGCCCCGCCAGTCGGCGCCCGCTCTTGATCGCCCGCCGCTCGCGCCCCGGTCGACCCCGCTCGGTCGCTCTCAGGCGGGGTCTCAAGATCACTCCCATCAAGTTCCCCGCGTATTCCCCGGACTTGAACCCCCTCGACTACTTCCTCTGGGCGGAGGTCAACCGGCGAATGGCAGAGCAGAGCGCGCCGGCCAACGAGTCTCAGAGCGCTTACAAGGCGCGCCTCAGGCGCGTCGCCATGGGCATCCCGAAGAGCGTCATCAGGGCAGCCGTGGCTAAGATGAAGACGAAGGCGGCGGAGGTCGTCGTGGCCGAGGGAGGCAGGATCCCGAGCGATTGAGCCTGCGGCCCTGGAGCGTTGGCGCTGATCAGCCGAGTCGGCGGCACGGTCTTTGCCACGACGCAATTTTTCCAGCCGCGGCCGGGGAGCCAGCCGAATCGGCGGCTCGGCTTCTGCCAGAGCGGATTTTTCCTCAGTGACCGCCGAGAGATTTCAGAATTCCTGCCGCAGCGCATGCACCGAGAAACGTGTCGTGGATCCGTACACTTGAAAATCGTAGCCGTGCTGCTACTGTTCCATCCCTGCCTTTCGGGAGGTGCTCGGCTGCCCATGGCGAGGGCCCTGCGGTGCTCGCGACTTCTGCGCTTTACGCGCGTTTGCCTTAGTGCAGGCCCGCGCGGGACACAGCCTGCGTATCATTGCGGCTTCATGTCGTTTGCACGCGTGTCCAGAACATCGTGCAACGCGTTGCCCGCGCGTCTGATGGCGTACGTCCAGGACCGCGGGACGAAGACCATGCAGCGGTTCGTCCGCAGCCGAGTGCGCAAGCTGACGGCGGACCTTGAGGAGACGAAGGAGTGGGCGTCTGCCCGAGAGAACGCGGCCTTCGAGGCGGTGGACGATTGGACGCTCGTGTGCCGCTGCGCTGAAAAGACATGTCCCCATGGCCCGGCGTGCTCGTACAGGTCAGCTCGAGACCATCTTCTCCCGCAACGCCGCTTCTTTCGACGTTCGGGAGCTCGCGGCGTCTCTGCGGGACATTCTGATGGTCGGCCCGAAGAAGACGACGAGGGTGCCCTTCCTGGTGGGGCCGTCGAATTCCGGGAAGAGCACGGTGGTTTACCCTTTCGACGACTTGTTCACTCCGAAACGGGTTCTGCACAAGCCTGCCTTGGGCTCCTCCTTTGGACTCCGGAACCTGGCCAGCGGCACGAAGCGGTTCATCTTCTGGGGCGACTTCTGGCCGGTTGAGTTCGCCCACGAGAAGACCGTCCCCGTCTCTTTGTTCCTGTCTCTGTTCGTCGGCCAGCACACCGAGATCCAGGTTTCCCAGTCCTTCAACGACGGGAACAAGGACGTCTGCTGGAACCACGGCGCCGTTTTCACGGGCAAGCTGGAGGGCCTCTGGGGGGCGATGAATAGGGTGGGTGCGGAGGACATCCGGCACATGCAGAACCGCGCGAGGCAGTTCCCATTCACCTCCGTCTTGTCGGACGGCTCTTTGCAGGACGTACTCTCGTGTGCTCCGTGCATGACCGCGTGGATCGTCCGGGAGGCGGCAAAGTTCGACGCCGTCGGCGTTTTCCGCCCGGCGCCCGCTGCGCCGGTCGGGGCAGACGCGGGCGTGCCGCCTGTGAGCGGCTTCGACGACCTCATGTCCGACGCGCGCATACCCCGCGCGCAGGCAGACGCCTTGCTGGCGGATGTCCGCGCGATGGGTGCGGTTGCCGTGGACGAGGTGCTCCCCGCGGACTGGGTCCGTCTGAATTCGCGGGCCTTGCTGCAGGCCCGCGCGGGACACAGCCTGCGTATCATTGCGGCTTCATGTCGTTTGCACGTGTGTCCAGAACATCGTGCAACGCGTTGCCCGCGCGTCTGGCCCGGGGCGGAGGAGGCGGCAGGGCGCGTTGCCCGGCGCTTGCAACGTGGAGCTCGCGGCCGGTGCTGCGACCAACAGCGCTTGCCTTCGTGACTTGTTGGCGGTGCGTTATGCCACTTCTACCAAACACGGAGGAAAGCCAATTCCGTCGGATTGAAGGTCCGGGGGCGGGGAGGGCAGGCGACCGGGGGCCGCCTTAGAGCACAACTAGAGCACAACTAGAGCACAACCTAGAGCACAACCTAGAGCACAACCTAGAACACTTCATGAGTTGTGCTCTAGGTTGTGCTCTAGGTTGTGCTCTAGGTTGTGCTCTAGGTTGTGCTCTAGTTGGGGCCGCCATGCAGGCCGGGCGGATCGTAGACGGGTGGCGGGCGCGGCGCGCGCGTCGTGTCGCAGGTCGCGAGCGCGGGTCGTGGGCGAAGTTCGCCGTGTTCGGGTCGCTGGTCGGAATGGCACCCTCGCCGTCGCGCTGGTCACAGCGTGTTCCTCTCTCCTCCCTATCGGGGAGGCTTGCGCACGCCCGCCCAGGCGCCGAGGCTTTTGCCGGGCCAGACCGAACCGCGCCAGGACCCGCGTCAATGTCGACGGCGGACGCCCCAGGCGTACACTCCGAGAAAATATGTTTGGACATGGATCCCTCGCTCGTGTCGGAGCCGTTTTCTTTGTGGGCCCGTTACGTACCACAGGGTTGCACGTGGACGTCGGAATGGTGCTCTCGCCGTCGCGCTGGCCACGCTTTCCCCCCCCCCGTTGTTTTTTTGATTGCGTGTCCGGACCGGAAGGCCTACGGCCAGGCACTGACCTTCCCCAGCCCCATTCACGGCGCGCTACCTTCCCAAGCTTGGTAAGCACACACATTCCCGAGATTTCCCGCAGAGATTTAATTGTTTTTGTGGATTGACGGAGTAGTCCCTGCTGCCCGAGGGAGGGTTCGGAGTCTGTGAGGGGTATTGAATTGGAGCAGGGAAGGACACGTAAACGAAACTTTTTTTGTTTTTTGTTGTTTTCGGACAACAGGGGTAGATTGCAACGGGGGACCCCCAGGGGGCCAGGGCAGCCGGGTGGAAAATTCGGCGTCCTAAAAGGGGGAAATTATGGCCTTGTTTTGATTTTTCTTCTCAGGACTCTGCGCGCCCCCTTGTGCGGATTGCCCGGCGCGGAGGCGAGAGCACCGATTCCTGGCAATGTGGGCCGCCGCTTGCGCTCCCTCCCTGCCTCCCGCTCTCCCTCCATTGGCATTGCCATTATCATCGCCCTTCAGACACCCGCAGGGTCGCGTCGCCCTGTCGCGAGGCGGCCGCTTGACCCGGAGTGCACCTGGAGAGCACCTGGAGAGTCCGATTCTGTGCAATGTTATTGGTTTTGTACGATTATACAATCTTCGTATGTTCCGGCGCCCCACTGAATTTGCTGCGGATTTCGTGAGCTCGATTCTGAGATCGATCGTGGATTTTGAGATATATCTTACCTTCGACCGTAGAATCGACAGTGAGATCGATAGTGATATTGATCGTGAGATCGATCTTGAAATCGACAGCGAAGCTATTGGAGACCTCCCAAAACCTCCAGAACCCTCCAGAACCCTCCCATACCTCCTAACCCCTCCGCGCTCCCCCTAAAACCTCCACAACTCCCCATACATCCGAAACCCTCGCACTGCTCCCAAATCCTCCGGAACCCTCCCACCCCCCCTAAATTTTCGGAAGACTTCCCAAAACCTCCAGAACCCTCCAGAACCCTCCCATACCTCCTAACCCCTCCGCACTCCCCCCACCCCCCACCCCCGTGCATCCGAAACCCTCGCACTGCTCCCAAATCCTCCGGAACCCTCCCAACCCCCTTAAATTTTCAGAAGACTTCCCAAAACCTCCAGAACCCTCCAGAACCCTCCCATACCTCCTCCCCCCACCCCCCACCCCCATGCATCCGAAACCCTCGTTCGCACTGCTCCCAAATCCTCCGGAACCCTCCCACACCCCCTAAACTTTTGGAAGACTTCCCAAAACCTCCAAACCCTCCAGAACCCCCCCCTACCTTCTAACCCCTCCGCGCTCCCCCCAAAACCTCCACAACTCCCCATGCATCCGAAACCCTCGCACTGCTCCCAAATCCTCCGGAACCCTCCCAAACTCGTTCTACTTTCGGAGGACTTCCCAAAACCTCCAGAACCCTCCAGAACCCCCAAGTCCTCTCCACCCCTCCGCCCCCCGCTTCCAGAGCCCTCGGAGTGCGGTGGATTCAGGGAGAGGGAATCGGCCTCGCTTGCACTCTTGGGACAAATTGCATCGGTTTTCCCGCTCCGACCCAGACAGGTTTTGGGGCAATCTTGGGCCATTTGGCAGTTCCAGCCCCTGTTTGGGTTGTCTTGGGAATGTCGTCGATGTCCAGTTGGTGGGCATACCTTTCCCTCCCCCTCCCTCCCCCTTCCTCGGACCAGTCGGTGCTCGCAGGCACGTTGAGACTCACGTCCTGTGGTGCTCTGTAGCTGTTGCGGTGCTCTGAGGTGCTTTCGAGTTCTGTGGTGCTCTGAGGCTGTTGCGGTGATCATCAGCCTTGTAGCGCCCACAGGCGCTTCGGCTCAAGCCGTTCTTACTTAATGGGCTCTGAGGTGCTCTCAGGCTTTGAAGTGGTGCTCACAGCCGTCCTGGTGCTCATGGCCATTGGTGCTGAAAATCACTGCAGCTGCCTTGTGGCTCAAGTCTTATAGGGAGAACCGTGCGGACCTTGGCACCTGTCACTGGGAGTGCCGTGCACTGCAATGCTCACAGACCCCTCTATGCCGAGGCGCCGCTTGCGGCAGAAGACGGACACGGGGTACGCGGTGCCGTCTCCCCCAGTCCCGTCCGCAGGCGTGGACGCCGAGGCCGTCGAAACCAAAGCCATCCGGGACGCCTTGAAGGCCGTCTTAGTAGGCAAGGACTTGAAACACATTTCGTTGCGTGAGTGTCGCCGCCAGGTCGCTTTGAAACTCGGTTTGCAAGAGCTTGCTTTGGACCAACGCAAGCACGAGTTCAAGAGCCTGACAACCGAGGTCGTTTCGGAAACGCAGCCCGACCAGGACGCCGCGTCGCCTCTGGAGACCGTGTTGGCTGAGGCCGAGAAGCTGGACTCGTTGCAGTGGGTCTACTTGGTGACCATATCGCGCGTCCTGGACGCGACCCTTCCCGACGGCCGCCAGTACCGCGATCTTGGCACGATGAGCCGGGAGGACATCGGACAAGCAGTGGCCGACGCGTTCAACAATCCGATTCCGACTGGGTCCGCGGGCGGCCGCCTTAGGAAGGAACCGGACGGCCAAGCGCTCGTGCCCATGGCGGTGGTGTTCCAGGAGAAGCACAAAGACGGCGCGATCCATTTCCACGTTGCTGTGAAGCTGACTAGGTCGGGCCGTTTCCAGCAGGCCAAGCGCACTCTGCGTGAGCGCCATTTGTTGCCGAGCCATTTCTCTGGTTCCCACCGGCGAATGTGGAGCGCCGTGAGGTACGGGTATATGGAGACCCCAGCCAAACCAGATGTCGACGACGCCCCGTGGGTGTGGCAGCCAGACTGGGCCGGGTTCGCGCGCGAGAACGACGCCATCGACCTCTTCGAGATGTCGCAGGAGCCATACATGGCAGGCGTGTGGGTGAAGCGCCGGGAGGCCACGGACAAGGCGGCCGGGGCGATGGGCACGAAGACGACGTTCGACCTCGTAGACTTGACCTCGACCATCATCGCCAAGCACTTGTGGACGAAGGGCAGCCTGATGGCGTACGTCCAGGACCGCGGGACGAAGGCCATGCAGCGGTTCGTCCGCAGCCGAGTGCGCAAGCTGACGGCGGACCTTGAGGAGACGAAGGAGTGGGCGTCTGCCCGCGAGAACGCGGCCTTCGAGGCGGTGGACGATTGGACGCTCGTGTGCCGCTGCGCTGAGGAGACATGTCCCCATGGCCCGGCGTGCTCGTACAGGTCAGCCGTGGAGACCATCTTCTCCCGCAACGCCGCTTCTTTCGACGTTCGGGAGCTCGCGGCGTCTCTGCGGGACATTCTGATGGTCGGCCCGAAGAAGACGACGAGGGTGCCCTTCCTGGTGGGGCCGTCGAATTCCGGGAAGAGCACGGTAGTTTACCCTTTCGACGACTTGTTCACTCCGAAACGGGTTCTGCACAAGCCTGCCTTGGGCTCCTCCTTTGGACTCCGGAACCTGGCCAGCGGCACGAAGCGGTTCATCTTCTGGGGCGACTTCCGGCCGGTTGAGTTCGCCCACGAGAAGACCGCCCCCGTCTCTTTGTTCCTGTCTCTGTTCGTCGGCCAGCACACCGAGATCCAGGTTTCCCAGTCCTTCAACGACGGGAACAAGGACGTCTGCTGGAACCACGGCGCCGTTTTCACGGGCAAGCTGGAGGGCCTCTGGGAGACGACGAATAAGGTGGGTGCGGAGGACATCCGGCACATGCAGAACCGCGTGAGGCAGTTCCCATTCACCTCCGTCTTGTCGGACGGCTCTTTGCAGGACGTACTCTCGTGTGCTCCGTGCATGACCGCGTGGATCGTCCGGGAGGCGGCAAAGTTCGACGCCGTCGGCGTTTTCCGCCCGGCGCCCGCTGCGCCGGTCGGGGCAGACGCGGGCGTGCCGCCTGTGAGCGGCTTCGACGACCTCATGTCCGACGCGCGCATACCCCGCGCGCAGGCAGACGCCTTGCTGGCGGATGTCCGCGCGATGGGTGCGGTTGCCGTGGACGAGGTGCTCCCCGCGGACTGGGTCCGTCTGAATTCGTGGGCCTTGCTGCTCCCGCTCCAGAAGCGCAGACTTCTTGGGCAAAATGGCTCTCCGGTTTCGCCCTGAGGGGGCGCGCGGGCAGCGCCGGGGGCTTCCCCCCAGCGCTCCGCCCCACGTCTTTTGCATGCTCGCGAGGGTGCGCGTGCGGTTACCGCTGGCGAAGTCCAGTTGGGTTGCGCACGCCCGACTCTCAGCCTTTGCGCTTCCGGAAGCACGCGCGCGCGGGCACCTCTGACCAAGTCCACTTGGTTTGCGAGCGCCCGCCTGTCAGCTTTTGCACCCCCGTGAGCACGCGCGCGCGGGCGCCGCTGGCGCCGCCCAGTGGGGTTACGCGTGCGCGCGCGTGGCACCCGGCAGCGCATCCATCGTCTTTGCGCGGAAATGACGCCTCGAAGGGGTAGAAGTGCGAGACGAGGTAGACAGGGCAGAGTGGACGGAAGCTGCAGGGGAGAGTAAGGGGGGCCATCAGCGTTGTGTCGCCACCGGACGATTCCGCACGCGTAGCGTCGCGTGAATAGCCTCGAATTGCGTGGCGGCGTGAATGCATGCATGCACGTACGTGTATGCATGGGTGTATGCACGCATAGGGGAAAGGCATATGGATGTGCAAATAGGGTGTACATACACACTTATGTATACACGTGTATATATATACATATATATATATATATACACATACAACATATAAATATGGGAATACATATATATGTGTGTGAATGTACAGCGCTGTGTCACTATAAGACGCTCGTGGGGGGTACCGCCGTTTGCGAAATAAGCGCCCATCTTAGGGATCGAAAACAAGACGTCGAAGCACGCCCCCTTTCCCCCGCATTTCAAGGTTGACGGGGAGGGCTGGTCAGTCCAACATAAGTGGGCGTTTATTTCGCAACGCTTCGCACTCCCCTTCGGCGTGTTCGGTGGCCAACATTGAAATGCGGGGCGCGGGGCGGGGATCTCGGTACTTCCACACGTGGGCGTTTATTTCGCAAACGGCGGACTCATTTGCCATGGCATCTTCGGCTGCGGGCATCTGCATGGGTTGCGTTGCAAGACTGGCCCCCTCCGCGCTGCCCAACGGGTTGCGCTCTCCTGTTGGCGCCCTGCAAGGACTTTGAGGCTGCCCGAAGCCGCCCGTCTTGAGGGCGGCGTCAAGAGCGACGCCAGACTATGAACGCCGCCGCGTGCTCCGGTCACATCGACAAGCCTTCCGTTCACCTGGCGCAGCTGTTTCGGCTCAGTCGTCACCGCAGCAACGGCCTCGCCCCGCCCCGAGGCCATCTGACCCCTTTTTCGGTCGCGGGCCCAGATGGCGCCCCACCTCAGCAAGAGGGAGCTCGACCGCTGCTTCTCGCTCTACGCCGCTGGGAAGACCCCGGTGGAGATACGCGACCTCGTTAGTCGGACCCGTGAGTCCCTCGACGAGACTGGGCCGGATTTGACGACCGTCCGCCGGGCCCTCCGGGGCGCCGCGCACAGGCGTGGCCCAGCGGAGACTCGCGGCCGCAAGCCCAAGCTCACGGCCGTCAAGCTCCGCGCCTTGAACAACGCGCGGGTTCGTTTGATTCGGGCGGCCAAGGGCGAGGCCGAGGTTCACCTCAAGGACGTGATGAAGGCCGCGCGGGTCTCCGACGTCCACAAGGGCACGGCCTCCAGGCACTTCAAGCGCCTCGGGGTCACCTGGCGCGCTCCCCGCGCGGAGCCGCTCCGCGGCTCCGCGGAGGCGGAGGAGCGCGTGGCGGCGCGTTCGGGGTGGAAGCGGCTCCCGGGCAACTATTTCACGCACCAGGTCGATGCCATCATCGACAATAAGGTGTTCCCCATCCCCATGACCAAGCGGGCGAAGACGCACGCAAAGAAGAGTCGCGTTCGCGGCCACCTTCGCACCAAGGCAGAGGGGGCGCGACTCTCGGTCCCGAGTGCGATCCCAGGGGCTGGGGGCGGGGGCCGCCGGGCCGCCGAAGTCGAGATGCCGATTCCGCCCCCGATCGTTGCCCCGATCCATGTCTGCGATCCAAGTCTGATCGGGTCTGATCGGCCCCGTCCAGGCGATCGGACATGTTTTTCTTGGCGTCGTTTCTTTCTGGTATGAGGGTTCTTATTGGCGTAGTTTCTTTCGGATGCGAGGGGCGGGGGGGGGGGCCGGGCGGGGGGCCGGCTGGCCGGGCCCTCCCCCGAGGTCCTCAAGCCTTTCACGAAGCCGAAGGGGAACCGGAACAGGGTGAACCCAGGCGCCAAGGTTCACCTGGCCGCAGCCATCGTGAACAAGTAGGTCCGCGTCTGGCACTACCTGCCCACCCTGTGGTGCGCCGACGCAGCCTGCGATTTCTACGCGGGCGCCCTCGCTCCCGCGCTTCGCCGTTGCCGGAAGGGGCGCCGCGCCTTCCGCATCCTGGAGGATAACGACCCCACGGGGTACAAGAGCAAGAAGGCCGTTGACTGCAAGCGGCCCCCTTAATTGGCGCGCCACCGCGGCGGCCGCGAGTTCGAGTCGGGCCCCGTCTGGCGATCGCCCCGCCAGTCGGCGCCCGCTCTTGATCGCCCGCCGTTCGCGCCCCGGTCGACCCCGCTCGGTCGCTCTCAGGCGGGGTCTCAAGATCACCCCCATCAAGTTCCCCAAATATTCCCCGGACTTGAACCCCCTCGACTACTTCCTCTGGGCGGAGGTCAACCGGCGAATGGCAGAGCAGAGCGCGCCGGCCAACGAGTCTCAGAGCGCTTACAAGGCGCGCCTCAGGCGCGTCGCCATGAGCATCCCGAAGAGCGTCATCAGGGCAGCCGTGGCTAAGATGAAGACGAAGGCGGCGGGGGTCGTCGTGGCCGAGGGAGGCAGGATCCCGAGCGATTGAGCCTGCGGCCCGGGAGCGTTGGCGCTGATCAGCCGAGTCGGCGGCACGGTCTTTGCCACGACGCAATTTTTCCAGCCGCGGCCGGGGAGCCAGCCGAATCGGCGGCTCGGCCTCTGCCAGAGCAGATTTTTCCTCAGTGACCGCCGAGAGATTTCAGAATTCCTGCCGCAGCGCATGCACCGAGAAACGTGTCGTGGATCCGTAGACTTGAAAATCGTAGCCGTGCTGCTACTGTTCCATCCCTGCCTTTCGGGAGGTGCTCGGCTGCCCATGGCGAGGGCCCTGCGGTGCTCGCGACTCCTGCGCTTTACGCGCGTTTGCCTTAGTGCAGGCCCGCGCGGGACACAGCCTGCGTATCATTGCGGCTTCATGTCGTTTGCACGTGTGTCCAGAACATCGTGCAACGCGTTGCCCGCGCGTCTGATGGCGTACGTCCAGGACCGCGGGACGAAGACCATGCAGCGGTTCGTCCGCAGCCGAGTGCGCAAGCTGACGGCGGACCTTGAGGAGACGAAGGAGTGGGCGTCTGCCCGCGAGAACGCGGCCTTCGAGGCGGTGGACGATTGGACGCACGTGTGCCGCTGCGCTGAGGAGACATGTCCCCATGGCCCGGCGTGCTCGTACAGGTCAGCCGTGGAGACCTTCTTCTCCCGCAGCGCCGCTTCTTTCGACGTTCGGGAGCTCGCGGCGTCTCTGCGGGACATTCTGATGGTCGGCCCGAAGAAGACGACGAGGGTGCCCTTCCTGGTGGGGCCGTCGAATTCCGGGAAGAGCACGGTGGTTTACCCTTTCGACGACTTGTTCACGACGCACCGAAACGGGTTCCTGCACAGGCCTGCTTGGGGCTCCTCCTTTGACTCCGAACCCACACGGGCACGAAGCGGCTCCATCTTGCCTTATTCCATGCGATGGAAGCCTGGGGCACGAGAAGCCGCCCCCGTCCCTTTGTTCCTGCTCTGTTCGTCGGCCAGCCCACCCGAGATCCCAGGTTTCCCAGACCTTCAACGACGGGAACAAGGACTACTGCTGGAACCACGGCGCCGTTTTACCACGGGCAAGCTGAGGTCCTCTGGGGTACGACGAATAAGGTGGGTGCGGAGGACATCCGGCACATGCAGAACCGCGCGAGGCAGTTCCCATTCACCTCCGTCTTGTCGGACGGCTCTTTGCAAGACGTACTCTCGTGTGCCCCGTGCATGACCGCGTGGATCGTCCGGGAGGCGGCAAAGTTCGACGCCGTCGGCGTTTTCCGCTCGGCGCCCGCTGCGCCGGTCGGGGCAGACGCGGGCGTGCCGCCTGCGAGCGGCTTCGACGACCTCATGTCCGACGCGCGCATACCCCGCGCGCAGGCAGACGCCTTGCTGGCGGATGTCCGCGCGATGGGCGCGGTTGCCGTGGACGAGGTGCTCCCCGCGGACTGGGTCCGTTTGAATTCGTGGGCCTTGCTGCAGGCCCGCGCGGGACACAGCCTGCGTATCATTGCGGCTTCATGTCGTTTGCACGTGTGTCCAGAACATCGTGCAACGCGTTGCCCGCGCGTCTGGCCCGCGGCGGAGGAGGCGGCAGGGCGCGTTGCCCGGCGCTTGCAACGTGGAGCTCGCGGCCGGTGCTGCGACCAACAGCGCTTGCCTTCGTGACTTGTTGGCGGTGCGTTATGCCATTTCTACCAAACACGGAGGAAAGCCAATTCCGTCGGATTGAAGGTCCGGGGGCGGGGAGGGCAGGCGACCGCTTATCCCAGGGGCCGCCTTAGAGCACAACTAGAGCACAACTAGAGCACAACCTAGAGCACAACCTAGAGCACAACCTAGAGCACAACTCATTTCATGGTAGTCTGGCACGCATTCGCGTTCGAAAATAAAGAAAGTATTGATTCTTTTTTGATTTGGGAAGGTTGAGTGCCATTTTTTCTATGAAAATATATACCTTCATGAGTTGTGCTCTAGGTTGTGCTCTAGGTTGTGCTCTAGGTTGTGCTCTAGGTTGTGCTCTAGGTTGTGCTCTAGTTGGGGCCGCCAGGCCAGACGGATCGTAGACGGGTGGCGGGCGCGGGGCGCGCGTCGTGTCGCAGGTCGCGAGCGCGGGTCGTGGGCGAAGTTCGCCGTGTTCGGGTCGCTGGTCGGAATAGCACCCTCGCCGTCGCGCTGGTCACAGCGTGTTCCTCTCTCCTCCCTATCGGGGAGGCTTGCGCACGCCCGCCCAGGCGCCGAGGCTTTTGCCGGGCCAGACCGAACCGCGCCAGGACCCGCGTCCATGTCGACGGCGGACGCCCCAGGCGTACACTCCAAGAAAATATGTTTGGACATGGATCCCTCGCTCGTGTCGGAGCCGTTTTCTTTGTGGGCCCGTTACGTACCACAGGGTTGCACGTGGACGTCGGAGTGGTGCTCTCGCCGTCGCGCTGGCCACGCTTTCCTGCCCCCGTCGTTTTTTGATTACGTGTCCGGACCGGAAGGCCTACGGCCAGGCATTGACTTTCCCCAGCCCCATTCACGGCGCGCTACCTTCCCAAGCTTGGTAAGCACACGCTCCCGAGATTTTCCGCAGAGATTTACTTGCTCTTGTGGATTGACGGAGTAGTCCCTGCTGCCAGAGGGAGGGTTCGGAGTCTGTGAGGGGTATAGAATTGGAGCAGGGAAGGACACGTAAACGACATTTTGTTTGTTTTTTTTGTTGTTTTCGGACAACAGGGGTAGACTGCAACGGGGGACCCCCAGGGGGCCAGGGCAGCCGGGTGGAAAATTCGGCGTCCTAAAAGGGGGAAAGTATGGCGTTTTTTTTTTTTCTTCTCAGGACTCTGCGCGCCCCTTGTAAGGATTGCCCGGCGCGGAGGCGAGAGCACCGATTCCTGGCAATGTGGGCCGCCGCTTGCGCTCCCTCCCTGCCTCCCGCTCTCCCTCCATTGGCATTGCCATTATCATCGCCCTTCAGACACCCGCAGGGTCGCGTCGCCCTGTCGCGAGGCGGCCGCTTGACCGGGAGTGCACCTGGAGAGCACCTGGAGAGTCCGATTATGTGCAATGTTATTGGTTTTGTACGATTATAAATCTTCGTATGTTCCGGCGCCCCACTGAATTTGGTGCGGATTTCGTGAGCTCGATTCTGAGATCGATCGTGGATTTTGAGATATATCTTAAGGTCGACCGTGGAATCGACAGTGAGATCGATAGTGATATTGATCGTGAGATCGATCTTGAAATCGACAGCGAAGCTATTGGAGACCTCCCAAAACCTCCAGAACCCTCCAGAACCCTCCCATACCTCCTAACCCCTCCGCGCTCCCCCTAAAACCTCCACAACTCCCCATACATCCGAAACCCTCACACTGCTCCCAAATCCTCCGGAACCCTCCCAACCCCCCTAAATTTTCTGAAGACTTCCCAAAACCTCCAGAACCCTCCAGAACCCTCCCATACCTCCTAACCCCTCCGCACTCCCCCCACCCCCCACCCCCATGCATCCGAAACCCTCGCACTGCTCCCAAATCCTCCGGAACCCTCCCACCCCCCCTAAATTTTGGGAAGACTTCCCAAAACCTCCAGAACCCTCCAGAACCCTCCCATACCTCCTAACCCCTCCGCACTCCCCCATGCATCCGAAACCCTCGTTCGCGCTGCTCCCAAATCCTCCGGAACCCTCCCACACCCCCTAAACTTTTGGAAAACTTCCCAAAACCTCCAAACCCTCCAGAACCCCCCCCAACCTTCTAACCCCTCCGCGCTCCCCCCAAAACCTCCACAACTCCCCATACATCCGAAACCCTCGCACAGCTCCCAAATCCTCCGGAACCCTCTCAAACTCTTTCTACTTTCAGAGGACTTCCCAAAACCTCCAGAACCCTCCAGAACCCAAGTCCTCTCCACCCCTCCGCCCCCCGCTTCCAGAGCCCTCGGAGTGCGGTGGATTCAGGGAGAGGGAATCGGCCTCGCTTGCACTCTTGGGACAAGTTGCATCGGTTTTCCCGCTCCGACCCAGACAGGTTTTTGGGCAATCTTGGGCCATTTGGCAGTTCCAGCGCCTGTTTGGGTTGTCTTGGGAATGTCGTCGATGTCCAGTTGGTGGGCATACCTTGCCCTCCCCCTCCCTCCCCCTTCCTCTGACCAGTCGGTGCTCGCAGGCACGTTGAGACTCACGTCCTGTGGTGCTCTGTAGTCCTTTCGAGTTCTGTGGTGCTCTGGGGCTGTTGCGGTGATCACCAGCCTTGTAGCGCCCACAGGCGCTTCGGCTCAAGCCGTTCTTATTTAATGGGCTCTGAGGTGCTCTCAGGCTTTGAAGTGGTGCTCACAGCCGTCCTGGTGCTCATGGCCATTGGTGCTTAAAACCACTGCAGCTGCCTTGTGGCTCAAGTCTTATAGGGAGAACCGTACGGACCTTGGCACCTGTCACTGGGAGTACCGTGCACTGCAATGCTCACAGACCCCTCTACGCCGAGGCGCCGCTTGCGGCAGAAGACGGACACGGGGCACGTGGTGCCGTCTCCCCCAGTCCCGTCCGCAGGCGTGGACGCCGATGCCGTCGAAACCAAAGCCATCCGGGACGCCTTGAAGGCCGTCTTAGTAGGCAAGGACTTGAAACACATTTCGTTGCGTGAGTGTCGCCGCCAGGTCGCTTTGAAACTCGGTTTGCAAGAGCATGCTTTGGACCAACGCAAGCACGAGTTCAAGAGCCTGACAACCGAGGTCGTTTCGGAAACGCAGCCCGACCAGGACGCCGCGTCGCCTCTGGAGACCGTGTTGGCTGAGGCCGAGAAGCTGGACTCGTTGCAGTGGGTATACTTGGTGACCATATCGCGCGTCCTAGACGCGACCCTTCCCGACGGCCGCCAGTACCGCGATCTTGGCACGATGAGCCGGGAGGACATCGGAAAAGCAGTGGCCGACGCATTCAACAATCCGATTCCGACTGGGTCCGCGGGCGGCCGCACTAGGCAGGAACCGGACGGCCAAGCGCTCGTGTCCATGGCGGTGGTGTTCCAGGAGAAGCACAAAGACGGCGCGATCCATTTCCACGTTGCTGTGAAGCTGATTAGGTCGGGCCGTTTCCAGCAGGCCAAGCGCACTCTGCGCGAGCGCCATTTGTTGCCGAGCCATTTCTCTGGTTCCCACCAGCGAATGTGGAGCGCCGTGAGGTACGGGTATATGGAGACCCCAGCCAAACCAGATGTCGACGACGCCCCGTGGGTGTGGCAGCCAGACTGGGCCGGGTTCGCGCGCGAGAACGACGCCATCGACCTCTTCGAGAAGTCGCAGGAGCCATACATGGCAGGCGTGCGGGTGAAGCGCCGGGAGGCCACGGACAAGGCGGCCGGGGCGTGAGGGCACGAAGACCGACGTACGACTTCGTAGACCTAGACCTCGACGCCGACCCATCAATCGCCAAGCACTTGTGACTAATTGGGCAGCCTGAAGTCGTACGTCCAGACCTCGGGACTAAGCCACGCAGCGTTCGTCCGTCAGCCGAGTGCGCAAGCTGAACGCTGGACCTTGAGGAGACTGAAGAGTGGGCGTCCTGCCCGCGAGAACGCGGCCATCCGGAGGCGGAGGACGATTGGACGCTCCGTGTGCCGCTTGCGCGGAGGAGTCAGTCCCCCATAGGCCGTCGGGGGGGTGCTCGTACAGTCAGCCGTGGAGACCATCTTCTCCCGCAGCGCCGCTTCTTTCGACGTTCGGGAGCTCGCGGCGTCTCTGCGGGACATTCTGATGGTCGGCCCGAAGATGACGACGAGGGTGCCCTTCCTGGTGGGGCCGTCGAATTCCGGGAAGAGCACGGTAGTTTACCCTTTCGACGACTTGTTCACTCCGAAACGGGTTCTGCACAGGCCTGCCTTGGGCTCCCCTTTTGGACTCCGGAACCTGGCCAGCGGCACGAAGCGGTTCATCTTCTGGGACGACTTCCGGCCGGGTGAGTTCGCCCACGAGAAGACCGTCCCCGTCTCTTTGTTCCTGTCTCTGTTCGTCGGCCAGCACACCGAGATCCAGGTTTCCCAGTCCTTCAACGACGGGAACAAGGACGCCTGCTGGAACCACGGCGCCGTTTTCACGGGCAAGCTGGAGGGCCTCTGGGAGACGACGAATAAGGTGGGTGCGGAGGACATCCGGCACATGCAGAACCGCGCGAGGCAGTTCCCATTCACCTCCGTCTTGTCGGACGGCTCTTTGCAGGACGTACTCTCGTGTGCTCCGTGCATGACCGCGTGGATCGTCCGGGAGGCGGCAAAGTTCGAGGCCGTCGGCGTTTTCCGCCCGGCGCCCGCTGCGCCGGTCGGGGCAGACGCGGGCGTGCCGCCTGTGAGCGGCTTCGACGACCTCATGTCCGACGCGCGCATACCCCGCGCGCAGGCAGACGCCTTGCTGGCGGATGTCCGCGCGATGGGTGCGGTTGCCGTGGACGAGGTGCTCCCCGCGGACTGGGTCCGTCTGAATTCGTGGGCCTTGCTGCTCCCGCTCCAGAAGCGCAGACTTCTTGGGCAAAATGGCTCTCCGGTTTCGCCCTGAGGGGGCGCGCGGGCAGCGCCGGGGGCTTCCCCTTAGTGCTCCGCCCCACGTCTTTTGCATGCTCGCGAGGGTGCGCGTGCGGTTACCGCTGGCGAAGTCCAGTTGGGTTGCGCACGCCCGGCTCTCAGCTTTTGCGCTTCCGGAAGCACGCGCGTGCGGGCACCGCTGACCAAGTCCACTTGGTTTGCGAGCGCCCGCCTGTCAGCTTTTGCACCCCCGTGAGCACGCGCGCGCGGGCGCCGCTGGTGCCGCCCAGTGGGGTTACGCGTGCGCGCGCGTGGCACCCGGCAGCGCATCCATCGTCTTTGCGCGGAAATGACGCCTCGAAGGGGTAGAAGTGCGAGACGAGGTAGACAGGGCAGAGTGGACGGAAGCTGCAGGGGAGAGTAAGGGGGGCCATCAGCGTTGTGTCGCCACCGGACGATTCCGCACGGGTAGCGTCGCGCGAATAGCCTCGGATTGCGTGGCGGCGTGAATGCATGCATGCACGTACGTGTATGCATGGGTGTATGCACACATAGGGGAAAGGCATATGGATGTGCAAATAGGGTGTACATACACACTTATGTATACACGTGTATATATACATATATATACACATACAACATATAAATATGGGAATATACATATATATATATATGTGTGTGAATGTACAGCGCTGTGTCACTATAAGACGCTCGTGGGGGGTTTGCCATGGCATCTTCGGCTACGGGCATCTGCATGGGTTGCGTTGCAAGACTGGCCCCCTCCCCGCTGCCCAACGGGTTGCGCTCTCCCGTTGGCGCCCTGCAAGGACTTTGAGGCTGCCCGAAGCCGCCCGTCTTGAGGGCGGCGTCAAGAGCGACGCCAGACTATGAACGCCGCCGCGTGCTCCGGTCACATCGACAAGCCTTCCGTTCACCTGGCGCAGCTGTTTCGGCTCAGTCGCCACCGCAGCAACGGCCTCGCTTCGCCCCGAGGCCATCTGACCCCTTTTTCGGTCGCGGGCCCAGATGGCGCCCCACCTCAGCAAGAGGGAGCTCGACCTCTGCTTCTCGCTCTACGCCGCTGGGAAGACCCCGGTGGAGATACGCGACCTCGTTAGTCGGACCCGTGAGTCCCTCGACGAGACTGGGCCGGATTTGACGACCATCCGCCGGGCCCTCCGGGGCGCCACGCACAGGCGTGGCCCAGCGGAGACTCGCGGCCGCAAGCCCAAGCTCACGGCCGTCAAGCTCCGCGCCTTGAACAACGCGCGGGTTCGTTTGATTCGGGCGGCCAAGGGCGAGGCCGAGGTTCACCTCAAGGACGTGATGAAGGCCGCGCGGGTCTCCGACGTCCACAAGGGCACGGCCTCCAGGCACTTCAAGCGCCTCGGGGTCACCTGGCGCGCTCCCCGCGCGGAGCCGCTCCGCGGCTCCGCGGAGGCGGAGGAGCGCGTGGCCGTGCGTTCGGGGTGGAAGCGGCTCCCGGGCAACTATTTCACGCACCAGGTCGATGCCATCGTCGACAATAAGGTGTTCCCCATCCCCATGACCAAGCGGGCGAAGACGCACGCAAAGAAGAGTCGCGTTCGCGGCCACCTTCGCACCAAGGCAGAGGGGGCGCGACTCTCGGTCCCGAGTGCGATCCCAGGGGCTGGGGGCGGGGGCCGCCGGGCCGCCGAAGTCGAGATGCCGATTCCGCCCCCGATCGTTGCCCCGATCCATGTCTGCGATCCAAGTCTGATCGGGTCTGATCGGCCCCGTCCAGGCGATCGGACATGTTTTTCTTGGCGTCGTTTCTTTCTGGTATGAGGGTTCTTATTGGCGTAGTTTCTTTCGGATGCGAGGGGCGGGGGGGGGGGCCGGGCGGGGGGCCGGCTGGCCGGGCCCTCCCCCGAGGTCCTCAAGCCTTTCACGAAGCCGAAGGGGAACCGGAACAGGGTGAACCCAGGCGCCAAGGTTCACGTGGCCGCAGCCATCGTGAACAACAAGGTCCGCGTCTGGCACTACCTGCCCACCCTGTGGTGCGCCGACGCAGCCTGCGATTTCTACGCGGGCGTCCTCGCTCCCGCGCTTCGCCGCTGCCGGAAGGGGCGCCGCGCCTTCCGCATCCTGGAGGATAACGACCCCACGGGGTACAAGAGCAAGAAGGCCGTTGACTGCAAGCGGCCCCCTTACTTGGCGCGCCACCGCGGCGGCCGCGAGTTCGAGTCGGGCCCCGTCTGGCGATCGCCCCGCCAGTCGGCGCCCGCTCTTGATCGCCCGCCGCTCGCGCCCCGGTCGACCCCGCTCGGTCGCTCTCAGGCGGGGTCTCAAGATCACCCCCATCAAGTTCCCCAAGTATTCCCCGGACTTGAACCCCCTCGACTACGTCCTCTGGGCGGAGGTCAACCGGCGAATGGCAGAGCAGAGCGCGCCGGCCAACGAGTCTCAGAGCGCTTACAAGGCGCGCCTCAGGCGCGTCGCCATGGGCATCCCGAAGAGCGTCATCAGGGCAGCCGTGGCTAAGATGAAGACGAAGGCGGCAGAGGTCGTCGTCGCCGAGGGAGGCAGGATCCCGAGCGATTGAGCCTGCGGCCCGGGATCGTTGGCGCTGATCAGCCGAGTCGGCGGCACGGTCTTTGCCACGACGCAATTTTTCCAGCCGCGGCCGGGGAGCCAGCCGAATCGGCGGCTCGGCCTCTGCCAGAGCGGATTTTTCCTCAGTGACCGCCGAGAGATTTCAGAATTCCTGCCGCAGCGCATGCACCGAAAAACGTGTCGTGGATCCGTAGACTTGAAAATCGTAGCCGTGCCTGCCTTTCGGGAGGTGCTCGGCTGCCCATGGCGAGGGCCCTGCGGTGCTCGCGACTCCTGCGCTTTACGCGCGTTTGCCTTAGTGCAGGCCCGCGCGGGACACAGCCTGCGTATCATTGCGGCTTCATGTCGTTTGCACGTGTGTCCAGAACATCGTGCAACGCGTTGCCCGCGCGTCTGATGGCGCGCGTCCAGGACCGCGGGACGAAGACCATGCAGCGGTTCGTCCGCAGCCGAGTGCGCAAGCTGACGGCGGACCTTGAGGAGACGAAGGAGTGGGCGTCTGCCCGCGAGAACGCGGCCTTCGAGGCGGTGGACGATTGGACGCTCGTGTGCCGCTGCATTGAGGAGACATGTCCCCATGGCCCGGCGTGCTCGTACAGGTCAGCCGTGGAGACCATCTTCTCCCGCAACGCCGCTTCTTTCGACGTTCGGGAGCTCGCGGCGTCTCTGCGGGACATTCTGATGGTCGGCCCGAAGAAGACGACGAGGGTGCCCTTCCTGGTGGGGCCGTCGAATTCCGGGAAGAGCACGGTGGTTTACCCTTTCGACGACTTGTTCACTCCGAAACGGGTTCTGCACAAGCCTGCCTTGGGCTCCTCCTTTGGACTCCGGAACCTGGCCAGCGGCACGAAGCGGTTCATCTTCTGGGACGACTTCCGGCCGGTTGAGTTCGCCCACGAGAAGACCGTCCCCGTCTCTTTGTTCTTGTCTCTGTTCGTCGGCCAGCACACCGAGATCCAGGTTTCCCAGTCCTTCAACGACGGGAACAAGGACGTCTGCTGGAACCACGGCGCCGTTTTCACGGGCAAGCTGGAGGGCCTCTGGGGGACGACGAATAAGGTGGGTGCGGAGGACATCCGGCACATGCAGAACCGCGCGAGGCAGTTCCCATTCACTTCCGTCTTGTCGGACGGCTCTTTGCAGGACGTACTCTCGTGTGCTCCGTGCATGACCGCGTGGATCGTCCGGGAGGCGGCAAAGTCCGACGCCGTCGGCGTTTTCCGCCCGGCGCCCGCTGCGCCGGTCGGGGCAGACGCGGGCGTGCCGCCTGTGAGCGGCTTCGACGACCTCATGTCCGACGCGCACAGGCAGACGCCTTGCTGGCGGATGTCCGCGCGATGGGTGCGGTTGCCGTGGACGAGGTGCTCCCCGCGGACTGGGTCCGTTTGAATTCGTGGGCCTTGCTGCAGGCCCGCGCGGGACACAGCCTGCGTATCATTGCGGCTTCATGTCGTTTGCACGTGTGTCCAAAACATCGTGCAACGCGTTGCCCGCGCGTCTGGCCCGCGGCGGAGGAGGCGGCAGGGCGCGTTGCCCGGCGCTTGCAACGTGGAGCTCGCGGCCGGTGCTGCGACCAACAGCGCTTGCCTTCGTGACTTGTTGGCGGTGCGTTATGCCACTTCTACCAAACACGGAGGAAAGCCAATTCCGTCGGATTGAAGGTCCGGGGACGGGGAGGGCAGGCGACCGCTTATCCCAGGGGCCGCCTTAGAGCACAACTAGAGCACAACTAGAGCACAACCTAGAGCACAACTCATTTCATGGTAGTCTGGCACGCATTCGCGTTCGAAAATAAAGAAAGTATTGATTCTTTTTTGATGTGGGAAGGTTGAGTGCCATTTTTTCTATGAAAATATATACCTTCATGAGTTGTGCTCTAGGTTGTGCTCTAGGTTGTGCTCTAGGTTGTGCTCTAGGTTGTGCTCTAGGTTGCGCTCTAGTTGGGGCCGCCAGGCCAGACGGATCGTAGACGGATGGCGGGCGCGGGGCGCGCGTCGTGTCGCAGGTCGCGAGCGCGGGTCGTGGGCGAAGTTCGCCGTGTTCGGGTCGCTGGTCGGAATGGCACCCTCGCCGTCGCGCTGGTCACAGCGTGTTCCTCTCTCCTCCCTATCGGGGAGGCTTGCGCACGCCCGCCCAGGCGCCGAGGCTTTTGCCGGGCCAGACCGAACCGCGCCAGGACCCGCGCCCATGTCGACGGCGGACGCCCCAGGCGTACATTCCGAGAAAATATGTTTGGACATGGATCCCTCGCTCGTGTCGGAGCCGTTTTCTTTGTGGGCCCGTTACGTACCACAGGGTTGCACGTGGACGTCGGAATGGTGCTCTCGCCGTTGCGCTGGCCACGCTTTCCTCCCCCCCGTCGTTTTTTTGATTACGTGTCCGGACCGGAAGGCCTACGGCCAGGCGCTGACCTTCCCCAGCCCCATTCACGGCGCGCTACCTTCCCAAGCTTGGTAAGCACACACCCCCGAGATTTCCCGCAGAGATTTAATTGTTCTTGTGGATTGACGGAGTAGTCCCTGCTGCCCGAGGGAGGGTTCGGAGTCTGTGAGGGGTATTGAATTGGAGCAGGGAAGGAGACGCAAACGAAACTTTTTTGTTTTTTGTTGTTTTCGGACAACAGGGGTAGATTGCAACGGGGGACCCCCAGGGGGCCAGGGCAGCCGGGTGGAAAATTCGGCGTCCTAAAAGGGGGATTTTTTTTTTGATTTTTCTTCTCAGGACTCTGCGCGCCCCCTTGTAAGGATTGCCCGGCGCGGAGGCGAGAGCACCGATTCCTGGCAATGTGGGCCGCCGCTTGCGCTCCCTCCCTGCCTCCCGCTCTCCCTCCATTGGCATTGCCATTATCATCGTCCTTCAGACGCCCGCAGGGTCGCGTCGCCCTGTCGCGAGGCGGCCGCTTGACCGGGAGTGCACCTGGAGAGCACCTGGAGAGTCCGATTCTGTGCAATGTTATTGGTTTTATACGATTATACAATCTTCGTATGTTCCGGCGCCCCGCTGAATTTGCTGCGGATTTCGTGAGCTCGATTCTGAGATCGATCGTGGATTTTGAGATATATCTTAAGGTCGACCGTGGAATCGACAGTGAGATCGATAGTGATATTGATCGTGAGATCGACCTTGAAATCGACAGCGAAGCTATTGGAGACCTCCCAAAACCTCCAGAACCCTCCAGAACCCTCCCATACCTCCTAACCCCTCCGCGCTCCCCCTTAAAACCTCCACAACTCCCCATGCATCCGAAACCCTCGCACTGCTCCCAAATCCTCCAGAACCCTCCCACCCCCCCTAAATTTTCGGAAGACTTCCCAAAACCTCCAGAACCCTCCAGAACCCTCCCATACCTCCTAACCCCTCCGCACTCCCCCCACCCCCCACCCCCATGCATCCGAAACCCTCGCACTGCTCCCAAATCCTCCGGAACCCTCCCAACCCCCCTAAATTTTCAGAAGACTTCCCAAAACCTCCAGAACCCTCCAGAACCCTCCCATACCTCCTCCCCCCACCCCCCACCCCCATGCATCCGAAACCCTCGTTCGCACTGCTCCCAAATCCTCCGGAACCCTCCCACACCCCCTAAACTTTTGGAAGACTTCCCAAAACCTCCAAACCCTCCAGAACCCCCCCCTACCTTCTAACCCCTCCGCGCTCCCCCCAAAACCTCCACAACTCCCCATGCATCCGAAACCCTCGCACTGCTCCCAAATCCTCCGGAACCCTCCCAAACTCTTTCTACTTTCGGAGGACTTCCCAAAACCTCCAGAACCCTCCAGAACCCCCAAGTCCTCTCCACCCCTCCGCCCCCCGCTTCCAGAGCCCTCGGAGTGCGGTGGATTCAGGGAGAGGGAATCGGCCTCGCTTGCACTCTTGGGACAAGTTGCATCGGTTTTCCCGCTCCGACCCAGACAGGTTTTGGGGCAATCTTGGGCCATTTGGCAGTTCCAGCGCCTGTTTGGGTTGTCTTGGGAATGTCGTCGATGTCCAGTTGGTGGGCATACCTTTCCCTCCCCCTCCCTCCCCCTTCCTCTGACCAGTCGGTGCTCGCAGGCACGTTGAGACTCACGTCCTGTGGTGCTCTGTAGCTGTTGCGGTGCTCTGAGGTCCTTTCGAGTTCTGTGGTGCTCTGAGGCTGTTGCGGTGATCACCAGCCTTGTAGCGCCCACAGGCGCTTCGGCTCAAGCCGTTCTTACTTAATGGGCTCTGAGGTGCTCTCAGGCTTTGAAGTGGTGCTCACAGCCGTCCTGGTGCTCATGGCCATTGGTGCTTAAAACCACTGCAGCTGCCTTGTGGCTCAAGTCTTATAGGGGGAACCGTGCGGACCTTGGCACCTGTCACTGGGAGTACCGTGCGCTGCAATGCTCACAGACCCCTCTATGCCGAGGCGCCGCTTGCGGCAGAAGACGGACACGGGGTACGTGGTGCCGTCTCCCCCAGTCCCGTCCGCAGGCGTGGACGCCGAGGCCGTCGAAACCAAAGCCATCCGGGACGCCTTGAAGGCCGTCTTAGTAGGCAAGGACTTGAAACACATTTCGTTGCGCGAGCGTCGCCGCCAGGTCGCTTTGAAACTCGGTTTGCAAGAGCATGCTTTGGACCAACGCAAGCACGAGTTCAAGAGCCTGACAACCGAGGTCGTTTCGGAAACGCAGCCCGACCAGGACGCCGCGTCGCCTCTGGAGACCGTGTTGGCTGAGGCCGAGAAGCTGGACTCGTTGCAGTGGGTCTACTTGGTGACCATATCGCGCGCCCTGGACGCGACCCTTCCCGACGGCCGCCAGCACCGCGATCTTGGCACGATGAGCCGGGAGGACATCGGAAAAGCAGTGGCCGACGCATTCAACAATCCGATTCCGACTGGGTCCGCGGGCGGCCGCCCTCGGAAGGAACCGGACGGCCAAGCGCTCGTGTCCATGGCGGTGGTGTTCCAGGAGAAGCACAAAGACGGCGCGATCCATTTCCACGTTGCTGTGAAGCTGACTAGGTCGGGCCGTTTCCAGCAGGCCAAGCGCACTCTGCGTGAGCGCCATTTGTTGCCGAGCCATTTCTCTGGTTCCCACCAGCGAATGTGGAGCGCCGTGAGGTACGGGTATATGGAGACCCCAGCCAAACCAGATGTCGACGACGCCCCGTGGGTGTGGCAGCCAGACTGGGCCGGGTTCGCGCGCGAGAACGACGCCATCGACCTCTTCGAGATGTCGCAGGAGCCATACATGGCAGGCGTGTGGGTGAAGCGCCGGGAGGCCACGGACAAGGCGGCCGGGGCGATGGGCACGAAGACGACGTTCGACCTCGTAGACTTGACCTCGACCATCATCGCCAAGCACTTGTGGGCGAAGGGCAGCCTGATGGCGTACGCCCAGGACCGCGGGACGAAGGCCATGCAGCGGTTCGTCCGCAGCCGAGCGCGCAAGCTGACGGCGGACCTTGAGGAGACGAAGGAGTGGGCGTCTGCCCGCGAGAACGCGGCCTTCGAGGCGGTGGGCGATTGGACGCTCGTGTGCCGCTGCGCTGAGGAGACATGTCCCCATGGCCCGGCGTGCTCGTACAGGTCAGCCGTGGAGACCATCTTCTCCCGCAACGCCGCTTCTTTCGACGTTCGGGAGCTCGCGGCGTCTCTGCGGGACATTCTGATGGTCGGCCCGAAGAAGACGACGAGGGTGCCCTTCCTGGTGGGGCCGTCGAATTCCGGGAAGAGCACGGTAGTTTACCCTTTCGACGACTTGTTCACTCCGAAACGGGTTCTGCACAAGCCTGCCTTGGGCTCCTCCTTTGGACTCCGGAACCTGGCCAGCGGCACGAAGCGGTTCATCTTCTGGGGCGACTTCCGGCCGGTTGAGTTCGCCCACGAGAAGACCGTCCCCGTCTCTTTGTTCCTGTCTCTGTTCGTCGGCCAGCACACCGAGATCCAGGTTTCCCAGTCCTTCAACGACGGGAACAAGGACGTCTGCTGGAACCACGGCGCCGCTTTCACGGGCAAGCTGGAGGGCCTCTGGGAGACGGCGAATAAGGTGGGTGCGGAGGACATCCGGCACATGCAGAAACGCGTGAGGCAGTTCCAATTCACCTCCGTCTTGTCGGACGGCTCTTTGCAGGACGTACTCTCGTGTGCTCCGTGCGTGGCCGCGTGGATCGTCCGGGAGGCGGCAAAGTTCGACGCCGTCGGCGTTTCCCGCCCGGCGCCCGCTGCGCCGGTCGGGGCAGACGCGGGCGCGCCGCCTGTGAGCGGCTTCGACGACCTCATGTCCGACGCGCGCATACCCCGCGCGCAGGCAGACGCCTTGCTGGCGGATGTCCGCGCGATGGGTGCGGTTGCCGTGGACGAGGTGCTCCCCGCGGACTGGGTCCGTCTGAATTCGTGGGCCTTGCTGCTCCCGCTCCAGAAGCGCAGACTTCTTGGGCAAAATGGCTCTCCGGTTTCGCCCTGGGGGGGCGCGCGGGCAGCGCCGGGGGCTTCCCCCCAGCGCTCCGCCCCGTCTTTTGCATGCTCGCGAGGGTGCGCGTGCGGTTACCGCTGGCGAAGTCCAGTTGGGTTGCGCACGCCCGACTCTCAGCTTTTGCGCTTCCGGAAGCACGCGCGTGCGGGCACCGCTGACCAAGTCCACTTGGTTTGCGAGCGCCCGCCTGTCAGCTTTTGCACCCCCGTGAGCACGCGCGCGCGGGCGCCGCTGGCGCCGCCCAGTGGGGTTACGCGTGCGCGCGCGTGGCACCCGGCAGCGCATCCATCGTCCTTGCGCGGAAATGACGCCTCGAAGGGGTAGAAGTGCGAGACGAGGTAGACAGGGCAGAGTGGACGGAAGCTGCAGGGGAGAGTAAGGGGGGCCATCAGCGTTGTGTCGCCGCCGGACGATTCCGCACGGGTAGCGTCGCGTGAATAGCCTCGGATTGCGTGGCGGCGTGAATGCATGCATGCACGTACGTGTATGCATGGGTGTATGCACACATATGGGGAAAGGCATATGGATGTGCAAATAGGGTGTACATACACACTTATGTATACACGTGTATATATACATATATATATACACATACAACATATAAATATGGGAATACATATATATATATATGTGTGTGTGTGTGTGAATGTACAGCGCTGTGTCACTATGAGACGCTCGTGGGGGGCGCCGCCGTTTGCGAAATAAGCGCCCATCTTAGGGATCGAAAACAAGACGTCGAAGCACGCCCCCTTTCCCCCGTATTTCAAGGTTGACGGGGAGGGCTGGGCAGTCCAACATAAGTGGGCGTTTATTTCGCAATGTGGGGCGCGGGGCGGGGATCTCGGTACTTCCACACGTGGGCGTTTATTTCGCAAGCGGCGGTATGGACGCCCAAAGGCCCTTCTCGGCGCCCAAGTCCGTGTAGAGTGTTTCAAAAAGGCTTTCGTTTTAAAGGAATTCAGAAGTCGTCTTCTTGGTCACCGCGGAGGCTGGCCGAAGACCCGCGGAAGCTGGCGGATGTAAATCGAAGGCGATTTGGCTGGCGGAAGCCAGCGGAACCTCGTCTGAAACCCGCGGAAGGAAATTGATTTTGTAAGAGGTCTACGTTGGCCACCGTACCGTCTTCAGGCATGCAGAACCAGCTGCATAAATGTCGCACGGTTTGCACAAAACGATCCATCGCCCCCTGGAGGTCTCCACACCTTCCCCGGAACAAGCTGTCTGGGGCTCCAATTGAACCCCCACACACCCCAAGACAGCCCCGACTCAGCCACGATAGGGCCCCAAGAGAAGTTCCGGCCGACGCCGCGCAACACCCGAACAACGAGCGTTTAGAGAAGCCCCAGAGTGCCACACGATGGATCAACGATCGCTCGAGCCGACATCCCAATGGCCGCTCCAAATTTTCGATGTGCAGAGCGTTGCGTTGCATGTCATTTGTGCTTCATTTATCCTTGCAGTAGTTCGCGTTGAGTTGCAATACGTTGCATAGCCACTGCATGACATTTCCACGATCATGTCATATGGATTCGCATTGCATGCGTCTGTGTGTATACTTGTCAGAATTCCGTCTCTGTTCGGTCTGCGCGATTGCTACCTCTTCACTTCATGTGCGAGCAATTTGTGTTTACGTGCACGCGTGCATTTGTGAGCTTGTCAAGGTCTTGGGGGTGCTAGAACCTAAGCGCGCGCGAAGCGCGCGCGTGGTTGTAGTATACATATATATGTATATGTAAAGCCATGTGAATACATATACATACATATATATATATATACATATGCATCTACATGTGTATATACACATATATAATATCATCATACCTACCGGTGTGATCTCGCACTGCTTTATTTCGACCGACCGTGTGCCCATAATGCTGTCGTGCTGGTGGTTGTGCTGGCGGCCGTGCTGGTGGTCGTGGTTGGTGGACGTGCTGGTGGTCGTGCTGGTGGTCGTGCTGCTGGCCGTTCTGGTGGAGGTGCTGGCAGTCGTGCTGGTGGTCGTGCTGGTACTTGTGCTGGTGGTCGTGCTGGGAAGTGCTGGTGGTCGAGCTGGTGGTCGTGCTGCTGGCTGGTCGTGCTGGTGGTCGTGCTGGTGGTCGTGCTGGGCTGGTGGTCGTGCTGGTGGTCGTGCTGGCGGTTGTGCTGGTGGTCGTGCTGGTGGCTGGTCGCGTTGGTGGTTGTGCTGGTGATCGTGCTGGCGGTCGTGTTGGTGGCCGTTCTGGTGGAGGTGCTGGTGATCGTGCTGGTGGTCGTGCTGGTGGTCGTGCTGGTGGTTGTGCTGGTGGTCGTGCTGGTGGCTGGCCGTGCTGGAGGTGCTGGTGGTCGTGTTGGTGGTCGTGCTTGGTCGTGCTGGTGGCTGGCCGTGCTGGAGGTGCTGGTGGCTGGTCGTGCTGGTGGTCGTGCTGGTGGTCGTGCTGGTGGTCGTGCTGGTGCTTGTGCTGGTGGTCGTGCTGGCGGTCGTGTTGGTGGCCGTTCTGGTGGAGGTGCTGGTGGTCGTGCTGGTGATCGTGCTGGTGGTCGTGCTGGTGGTTGTGCTGGTGGTCGTGCTGGTGGCTGGGCGTGCCGGTGCTTGTGCTGGTGGTCGTGCTGGCGGTCGTGTTGGTGGCCGTTCTGGTGGAGGTGCTGGTGGTCGTGCTGGTGGTCGTGCTGGTGGTTCTGCTGGTGGTCGTGCTGGTGGCTGGCCGTGCTGGAGGTGCTGGTGGTCGTGTTGGTGGTCGTGCTGGTGGTCGTGCTCGCGGTCGTGTTGCTGGCCGTTCTGGTGGAGGTGCTGGTGGTCGTGCTGGTGGTCGTGCTGGCCCCTCCCCCTCCCCCCCTGCGCCCCCCTCCCCTTATTCCGACCGACCGTGGGCCACCCCCCCCGCTTCTCCCCTGCGCCCCCTTCCCCTTATTCCGACCGACCGTGGGCCACCCCCCCCGCTCCCTCCCTGCGCCCCCCTCCCCTTATTCCGACCGACCGTGGGCCACCCCCTCCGCTCCCCCCTTGCGCCCCCCTCCGCTTATTCCGACCGACCGTGGGCCCCCCCCCGCTCCCCCCTTGCGCCCCCGTCCCCTTCTTCCGCCCGACCGTGGGCCACTCCCCCCGCTCCTCTTCTGCGCCCCTCTCCCCTTATTCTGACCGACCGTGGCCCCCCCACCGCTCCCCCCCTGCGCCCCCGTCCCCTTATTCCGACCGACCGTGGGCCACCCCCCCCGCTCCTCCCCTGCGCCCCCCTCCCCTTATTAGCGGAACCCGGGACGTGGGCCCCCCCCCCGCTCCTTCCCCTCGCCCCCTCCCCTTATTCCGACCGACCGTGGGCCCTCCCCCCGCTCCTCCCTGCGCCCCCCGTCCCCTTATTCGACCGACCGTGGCACCCCCCCCCCCGCTCCTCCCCTGCGCCTCCCTCCGTTATTCCGACCGACCGTGGTCCCCCCCCCGTTCGCCCCTTGCGCACCCCTCCCCTTATTCCGACCGACCGTGGGCCCTCCCCCACCCCGCTCCTCCCCTGGCCCCCATCCCCTTATTCAGACCGACATGGGGCCCAACCCCGGCTCCCCCCCCTCGCCCCCTCCCCTTATTCCGACCTACCGTGCCCCCCCCCCCCCCGCGCCCCCCCTGCGCCCCCCTCCCTTATTCCGACCAACCGTGCCCCCCCCCCTTCCCCCTTGCGCCCCCTCCCTTATTCCGACCGACCGTGGGCCCTTCCTCCCTCCCCCCCTGCGCCCCTTCCCTTATTCCGACCGACCGTGGGCTCCCCCCCCCTCCGCGCCTTTGCGCCCCCTTTTTCTTCTTGGGCCGACTCGTGGCACCCCCCCGCTGCCACCACCCCCTGCGCCCCCTCCCCTTATCCGACCGAATAGTGCCGTGCGCTCCCCCCCCGCTCCCCCCCTGCACTCCTCTCCTTATTCCGACCGACTGCGCCCCCCCCCGCTCCCCCCCCTGCGCTCCCGCCCCCAGGAGGGGGAAAGGAGGCGGGACAGGAGAAAGTGGAGGTGAGGAGGGGGAGAAGGAGGACGAGACAGAGGACAAGCGACCTTCCTCCATACCCAAACTGACATGCTTCTAGCCGCCCCTTCCCGTCTTCGAATCTGTCCCTTGCCAACGTGTCGCAGCAATTGCGGCGCGCTTCCCGGCGCCTGCCAAGGACTGCCTCCCTCGCGATCCCTGGTTTTCTCCATCTCCCATGGACCCACATCGTCATTGTATGATCCTTGGCACGCGTGCCCCTTGTCATATAATTTCAGCACGCCAATATGTATGTAATGCATGTATGTATGTATGTATGCATGTATGTGTATATATATATTTACATGGGGCGCGCGCATATCGACGCCCCTGTTTTTGCCAACGTCATCATCTGAACGACTCACTTAAAATGTAACGCCCCTCGCATAGTGCATCTTCTGTGTAGACGTGCTCGTATTAATCCAAAAGAATATGCGCGCGTCTACGCGCGCGCTCAGTCGGGGCAAGCGCGAGCGACTCAGGCGCCCCCCCGCCAGACTGACTTGCCGACGCCTCGTCAAATCACTTGCGCGCGGCCCAAGCCCCCGCCTGCCACTCGAAGCGCTTCTCCTGCACGTTCATCTTCGCGGGGTCTGCTTCGAAAGCGGAGAAATAGTCCACAATCCTCGACCGCCTGGTCATGGAATCGAGCTTGAGCGTGTCGGGGGCCTTCGCGCGCGGGGCATTGTTGCACTCCCAGTAGAACGCGGTTTTCCGCAGGTTGACCATTGGAGTCGCCTTGCCGCAGTTCGGCCCCACGGGGAATTTTCCGCCCGAAAACGCGTTCCTCAGTAAATCGCCGCGCGCCGCCGTCGTCGTGGGCGCCTCCTGTATTGTGGCGGCCCGACAGAATGCACAATTGATACCCTGCTTGCGACGCTCCTCCTCGTTCTCGAAGCACGTGGACGGGATGTACTTGTGGGTGTCCGAGAAGACGTTGTGATTGAAGGCAGAAAGCAGGGGCTTGGAATTGCCGCCGCCCCCGACATGGTACAAGCAGACGTGCGTGTCTTGCTTCCCCAGGTGGCCGAGGATGTCGCTCGCGCGTGCCATGCGACGGCCTTCGGGGTTCCCCGCGAACGCAGTCATTAGCGCCATAGAAAACTTCTCTCGGTCGGCGTCGGGCGGCTTGTAGGTCAGGTGGTTGTGCAGGTGGCATTTCATGTGGATGTAGCAGTCGTTCTTCGCTGCTTTCTGGATGCGCTCGATGCTCCCGCCACGTTGCGTTCCACCCGTGGCAGATGATATGTTAGCGCGCGCATTGTCAAAGCATACTATGGTGTGCTCCGTGACATGGCGGTCCTGCTGAAAGAACTCGGCGTACGCCTTCAGGGCGCCAGGCCCTTGGGTTGCATTCGCGAAACGCCGTGGCATGTTGGAGAGCGAATGCGCCGCCGCGGTTGCCCAATGCTTCGCGTTGCGCAGCTCGAAGTCTTCTGCGGGGGCGACGTTCGCCCACCCCTGGAAGTTCTTCAAGTAGGGGATGACGCTCGCCCAGGTACGTTCCACTTCCGCCTTCGCCGCCTCCATCAGCACGAATTTGGCCGCCGTCATCGCTTGCCCCACGCGGGTGGCGAGGCGCCGAGGCATCGTGCCGGCGGCCAGCCAGGCCCCGTCCTCGAGCTCGTACGCGGCATCGGGGTGAGCGCGAAGCTCCCCCCCGCAGAGCAAGCCAACAACGCGGGCGAGGAGGAAAACGCTCTTTGGGTCCCAGGTCATGCCCAAGTCGACGTACCGAGCGACAGTGGACAATACATTCTTCTTGACGAGATCCATGCTCGCCCAAGCCTCGCCGAAGCCAAGTGCCAACTTGTTCGCCAGCCGCTTGGTCTCCTCCAAGAGGGTGGCCTTCGGCCCTGTCGCCTCTGCCAGAACCTGGAATGTCAAGTAGCTGGCATTCAGCTCGTCAGGCCCATCGTCTTTCCACATCTCTACGTCGGCGCTGCCAGCCGCCGCAGCCAGGCGCGGGCGCGCGCGGCCCTCGACGGGAACACTTGCTGGCGCCGCCATTCAACCGACTGGCGTGGACAGCGAGAGACGTGATGTGGTGAAGTGGGCGGAGTCGCGGCCGTCTGGGCGCGAACTTTCTTTAAGCCAAAACGCCAGCAGTGAGGAGAGGTTTCCTTGTTATGATTGGTTAGCGTGTTTCCTACGTTTCCCAACCTGCTGGGTTTTCTCTCGGGTTCCTTAATGGGGGTCCTCCAGAACCCTCTCGTCGGTCGCTCGCGTGTCCCCCCCTGTGCCTTTCCTCGGGGATCCTCCTGGAATGCTTTCTAAGGCTCCCCTACTGCACCCCAACCGTGTCATGCTGGAGCGCAAGCCTGCTATCGGCAACTCGTGGATGCTGTGTCGTTGGATCCTATTGCTTCCTCGTGGTTCCTCATCTCTCTTGGTTGTGGCTTACGACGATGTTTTTCTTTGAGGAGACAACGTAAGCTGGCTCCCTCTTGCTCGCTCAGTCGGAGTCCGAGGAGGCATCGGCGCCCACGGCGTCTGACGACGACGCGGACGAAGAAGACGCTGAAGACGAGCTCGAGGAACCCTGCTTTTTGGCAGGGCGCTTCATCGCAACCGCCTCTTCGTTGAGCTTTTCCAAGCGCCTCTTCTCACGGTTGCGCCGCGCCGCCCCCTTGTTAGCCGTCTTCTCCTCGTGTGCTGTCATTTTCTCGCGAACGCAAGTGGAAGCTATCGGGGCCGCCTGCTTGCGACGGAGGCGCTTTCTCACGGAAGGGGCGGGGACCTTCCAACCGTTGTTGGTTGCGAGCTGAGCTGGGGTCTTGGTGCTCTTCTTGATATTTTTCCCATCCCTCGGCATCGCCAGGGAACGCGGCGTGAACCTTGCAACAAAACAGTGCTTGAGCCTCAATCCAGCTACGGAAGACTGAACTGATGCTGGTGACGGTGCTGATAACGTGCGTCAGCCGGAAGAAACTGCCGATGACAATGCGAATGAGGAGTATTATTTTCAAGATGCAATTGATGACGATGCTGATGACATGCCGTGCTCTGAGGATGCGGTTGGTGACGATGGTGATGACGAGTGTGACTATCGAAATCTTGTTGATGACGATGGTGATGACGAGTATGGTTTTGAACATACTGCTGATGACGATGCCGATGACATGCATCAACCTGCCGATAATATCGATGATCATGCTGATGACGATGGTGATTCTCAGGCTGCTGTCGATGACGATGGCGATGGCGTCTCCTCCTCCTCCTCCTCCTGCTCCTCCTCCTCTTCCTCCTCCTCCTCCTGGGTGGTCCGACGGTGGAGGAGGAGGAGGAGGAGGAGGAGGGGGGAGACCAAGAGGTGCTTCTTCTGGATGGTCCTCCTCCTGGGTGTTTCGAAGGTGGAGGTGGAGGTGGTGATGATGACGAGCATGACTATCCAGACCTTGTTGATGACCATGCTGGTGACAATTATTTCTTCCAGCGGTGCCGTTCTGCTGATGACCATGCTGCTGATGACCATGCTGATGACATACCGTGCTCTGAGGATCCTGTTGGTGACAATGGTGATGACGAGTATGATTATCAAAACCTTGCTGATGACGATGGTGATGACGAGTATGGTTTTGAACATGCTGCTGATGACGATGCCGATGACATGCGTCAACCTGCTGATGATATCGATGGCCATGCTGATGACGATGATGATTCTAAAGCTGCTGTCGATGACGATGGTGATGACGTCTCCTCCTCTTCCTTCTCCTCCTCTTCCTCCTTTTCCTGCTCCTCCTCCTCCTGGGTGGTCCGAAGGTGGAGGGGGGGGAGGAGGAGGGAGGAGGAGGAGGAGGAGGAGGAGGAGGAGGAGGAGGAGGAGGAGGAGGAGGAGGAGGAGGAGGAGGAGGAGGAGAGGAGGGGGGGGGAGACCAAGAGGTGCCCCACCTGGGTGGTTATCCTCCTGGGTGGTCCGCAGGTGGATGTGGAGGTGGTGATGATGACGAGTGTGACTATGAAAACCTTGTTGATGTCCATGGTGATGACGAGCTGCGCCTCGCCGAAAACGTTCGGGCCCGACCTGAGAACCGAAATTGGTTCGAACGTGGAGGAGAAGACGGAGGAGAAGGGGGGGGGGGGCGATGAGGACCAAGGGAAATTAGAAATCCGAGGGGAGGGATTCCGATACCGAGAAGGAGGCGCAGGAAGGGGAAGAGGAGGACGAGGAGGGCGAGGGGCAGGGGGGGGAGGAGGACGACGAGGCGCCGCCGACGCCCACGGGCTACCCCTCTCTCAGGGGTTCGGCCCTGGCCCCTGGGGGGAAGGATCCAGCAAACAAAAAAACGCCCCCCTGGATCCACTGGCCCCGTTTTTTTTGGGTTTGCCAGAAAAAAAAACGGGGCCAGTGGATCCAGAGGGCCGTTTTTATGTTTTTTCTTTTGGAACCATCCCCCCAGGGGCGGACCCCCCCAATCCCCTTCGCACAAATGGAATATATGTGTAAACTGCCATAAAGGGAATCTGCGTGTAATACCGCCGCAAACGGAATCAATTTGTAGGCCCCCAGAAAGGGAATCGATGTGCGACCCCCACAAGCGAGGTAAACAAGTACACAGAGAGGAAAAGAAAACGGGCGCCCCCGCCAACAGTCTTCGGGGCAGAAAAAGCATGGGCACCGAAATGCGCGTGCACCCACGTGATTTTCGCCCCCGCGCGCCTGTCTTGCCCCCTGAAAGTTCCAAAAACAATTGGCGTTAGTTTCCCTTTGCCCACAGGGAAGACCATGTATTGAAAGTGGTAAAGTCGATACATGTTACCTCCTTTGGCTGGAACGATAGTCAGTCGCAGGTTACCACTCCAGCCTAGTGCGCGCTAGAACGATAACCCTTCTCAGGTTACCTCTCCAGCCTAGGTCGCGCGGACGCGATAACCTTGTTCAGGTTACCTTGCCCGCGGCTGGAACGGTAACCTTCCTTAGGTTACCGCTCCAGCCTAGTGCGCGCTAGAAGGATAACCTTCTTCAGGTTACCTCTCCAGCCTACTGCGCGTGAGCGCGATAACCTTGTGCAGGTTACCTCGCCCGCGGCTGGAGCGGTAACCTTTCTCAGGTTACCGCTCAAGCCTAGTGCGCGCTAGAACGATAACCTTTCTCAGGTTACCTTTCCAGCCTAGAGCGCGCCCGCGGCTGGAACAGTAACCTGTCTAAGGTTACCGCTCCGGCCATGCGCTTGAAGGTTCGTTTCGCCCTCCAAATGGGGGCCATATTCTTGCTCAGGTTACGGCGCCCATTGCGAGAGCGATGCAAGGTTTCTCAGCTTACCTTTCCAACGGAACGCCGGCGGAAACGATCGCCTTTCTCAGGCGACCTCTCCCGCGGCTAGAACGGTAACCTTTCTCAGGTTACCTCTCCAGCCTACTGCGCCCGAACGAGATAATCTTGTTCAGGTTACCTCGCCCGCGGCTGGAGCGATAACCTTTCTGAGGTTACCACTCCAGCCACGCGCGCGAAGTTACGTTTCGCCCGAACACTGGGACCAAATGGAAACGACGATGATGATGATGATGATGATGATGATGATGATGATGATGATGATGATGATGATGATGATGATGATGATGATGATGATGATGATGATGATGATGATGATCATCATCATCATGATGCTGATGCTGCTGATGATGGTGATGACGATACTGATGATGACGATGACAATGGTCATGATGATGCTGATGAGGATGATGATGATGTTGTTGACGATGACGATGCTGAGGGCCATCATCATGACGACGACGACGATGATGATGGAAGAAGGGGGAGGAGGAGGAGGAGGAGGAGGAAAAGGAGAAGGAGGAGGAGGAGGGGAAGGAGGACGACGACGACGAGGAGGAGGAGGAGGAGGAGGAAGGAAAAGGAGGAGGAGGCGGAGGAGGAGTAGGAGGAGGGCGGAGGAGGAGCAGGCAGGATGGGGGGCATGGGCAAGAGGCAAGACGAGCAGATTGAGGCAGTAGGGAAAGGCATGATGAGTAGGCAGGAGGAAGAAGCACGATGATGAGTCGTCAGGAAGAGCATGATGAGGAAACCAGAGGATGCGGGCGAGGAGGATGCGGGGGGGGACTACGATGAGGAGGCGACAGTAGGATTGTGATAGTGAGGCATGATGGTGACGCATGTAGATGATGATGATCAGGAGGAAGAGAGGGAGGAAGAGGAGAAGGAGGAGGAGGAGGAAGACGACGACGAAGGTGTCTGAGGTGTCCGGGGTGTCCGGGGTGTCCGGGGGACGTGTCTGGGATGTCTGGGGTGTCCGGGGGACGTGTCCGGGATGTCCGGGGTGTCCGGGGGACGTGTCTGGGGGACGTGTCCGAGGTGTCTCGGGTGTCCGGGGGACGTGTCCGGGGGGCGTGTCCGGGCGGCGTGTCCGGGGGACGTGTCCGGGGGGCGTGTCCGGGGTGTCCGGGGTGTCCGGGGTGTCCGGCGGACGTGTCCGGGGACCTGTGGGGGACTCTAATGCCGAATTGGGGAAGCGGCCCATCCCGGCCCTCCATTCGACCGGGCCCTACAACTGTTAGGCCTGGGACCGACAAATGACAATCGTACGGCTGGAGACGGGAATCGACCATCGCCTGCTGCCGCGGCATCCGGGCTCTTACGGCCGCATCTACGACTACATCGGCCCGAACACCGACCACCTACTACGGCAACTCTCGGTTCGCCTTCCCACCCACCCGGCATAACTCCGTGCCCATTCGTCCACCCTATCCCTATCCCTGCCCCTGCTCCCCTGGCTCCCGGAGGACTCGAACCACTTTCGCCAGGTACGGCTGAATATGACCCCCCACCCCAACTCAACCGTGCTCTTAAGTTGATGCAATTGGGACCTCGAGAAAACACGCGTGATGGGGCTCCAACCCAAAGGATTCCCGATGCCATTCCAGTGTGAACTTCTCCTGTGCCCTGACCTCCGACCCGAGTGCAGGGCGCCCGACCCCCCGCGGGCAACCGCTCAGGCACCCCCCCGCCTGACGATTTGGGGGCACGAGCACAAGCCGCGGACATCTTGCCTGCCGACCGGGGCGCCATGAGCGATCTCGACGACGACAGTGACGATGCCGGCTTCACCATTACAGGCCGACGGGGGAGCGATAGGGCAAGAAACAACGATGGGCAAGCCCCACCGCCTCCAGGCAGCGAAAGCCCACCTCCACCCGAGCACGAACCCCCATCCACCTCCACGCAGCGAGGAACCACCGCCACCTCCGCCTAGGTTAGAACCCCCCGCTGCACCTCTTCCGACGCCTGCACCGCGAGCACCCGACGGGGCGACACCGACAGAAGACACCAGATCAGGCCTGGATGGGCTAATCCAAATGGTGCAACGGATGCCGAGGGATGCAGATAACCAAAATATAATCGAACATATTCGGCCAAGCAGGTGGTCCAGGTTCAATGTCCCTATCATTTGGTGGGCTGCCAGTACTTCAGACAATGTGCACCCCCTGGTTGATTGGCTGTGCGCGATTATCGCAAACAGCGGCCACCACTGCGAATTTCTGACCGACACTGTTTCTCCAGAAGCATTGCGGGAAGGCATTTGGGACCTGCGTACGGCGTTTCGGTGTCAGGGAATCCTAGCTGAAACGGATCTGCGCACATGGTTGGTCCAAAATGGCCTGGTTAATCATAATGCGGCAGTGGGATGTGGTATCGATGCCAACGCACAAGAACAAATCGTGGAAATGGCAAATCCAGGAATGCCCCACAGTGCGGCGCCTGGAAACAGGGTTTGGGATGGCGATTACATGTTTGATCAATCATCCACCACTACTGCAATGGGTCATCCGACGCCAACCGGCGGCAATCCGACGACAACATCATATGCCAAGATATGAGGCCACCCCTCGAGGAAGAAGTTGCGGGCGGGTCCAGCGACCACCGCAGGAGCGCGAAGCAGGGGCCGAATACTCGGGAGACGCAGCAGATTTGGAGCCACTTCGCCCTCCCCCTGACGTCTATGAGCGAGCAAATGACATCTTACGCCTGGTGGATTCGATCCCTATCGGGGCAGATGATGCGACGATCATGGATTATGTGGAACAACGCAGATGGTCGGCACTGAATAGTCCGATATTCTGGACGGCTGCGGGGGCAGATGACAACGTTGTATTGTTGGGATGGTAGGAACAATTGGTGCAATACTCTACGGAAGCTTGATCCTCGTCGCCAGTACTGAGGAGGGGGGGGGTGCACCGTTCCCTCGGATGCCCCCCCCCCCCCTCCGGGAGCTCTCGATCCCATCTCTCTCTCTTTCTCTCTCTCTCTCTCTCTCTTTCTCTCTCTTTCTCTCTCTTTCTCTCTCTTTCTCTCTCTTTCTCTCTCTTTCTCCCTCTTTCTCTCTCTCTCTCTCTTTCTCTCTCTCTCTCTCTCTCTCTCTCTCTCCTTCTTTTTTTCCCTCCTCGAAGCAGCACTCTCAAGATCGTCATCATCAAGCGTCTGTGGTCTCACAGCGTCACAGACTCATCATCTTCATCAGCCTCCCCGTAGCCTTCTTGGCTACAGCCCTGCTTTCGAATATTTCCTTTCAAAGGAACTGCGCAGCGCCTACTGCGCACCTCAATGCCAGGACATGCTGGTAATTCTCGGTCTGGCGGCGGTGCTCCTGAGCCTGCTGCATTGAACAGCGGTGCTCCTCAGACTCCGGCAGTGAACAGCGCTGCTCCTCAGCGTGCTGCATTGAGCGGTCCTCTGCAAACGCTCGTCGAGCACGTGAAGCAGTTCGGCCGGATACCGAAGCGAAATAAAGGAACGTCCGAACAAGAACGGGCCGAAAACAAGTTGGCCAAACGTTTCTCGGACCATCGCGACCGCATCCCCAAAGACGTTTTGGATGAACTGCGGGCCCTGGGCTGTTCTGATCAGCGGACGGAGACCGAGGAGTTCAAGCGGAAGCAGAAGACCGAGGAGCTCATGCAGCAAGCGCGAGACCTCGGCCGCATGCCAGGACATGCGGGTAGTTCTCGATCTGGCGGCGGTGCTCCTGAGCCTGCTGCATTGGACAGCGGTGCCCCTCAGACTCCGGCAGTGAACAGCGCTGCTCCTCAGCGTGCTGCATTGAGCGGTCCTCTGCAAACGCTCGTCGAGTACCATCACTAGTGTTACTATTACTGCTGCTGCTGTTGCTGCTGCTGGTGTAGCTATTGCTATCGCAACGACTGGCAGTGCCATTGCGACTGCCGCTGATGTTGCCACTGCGACTGCCGCTGCGAATCCGAATGCGGCTGCGAGAACACCAGAGTTCTACAACAGCACTCTTACATGAATACCACAGGCAATGTTTCCAGATATGCTCCTACACATCGTTGTTAGGTTGCTTTGCCGGGATACTTTCTATTTAAAAACATATGCACACATATATATATATATATATATATATATATATATATATTACCTATATATATAACTGCCGGCGGAGACTGATAGGCTTCTAGTAGGGTCAAAAGAGAACATCCTGACGCCCCAGAGGGGGTCTGGGCGGGATCCGGGGGAGGATGCCGGGTAGTTTTTGCCCAACCATCCTGTGGTGTTGGGTCCTCGTTTTGAAGAAACGGTCCCCTCGTCTCCTCGTCTCCTCTTCTCCTCTTCTCCTCCTCCTCCTCTTCTCCTCCTCCTCGACTCCTCCTCATCCTCCTCCTCCTCTTCCTCCCTCCTCCTTCCTCCTCCTCCTCCTCCACCATTCATCATCGTCATCACCCATTTCGGTACACCCCTCACACGTTTCGTGGCCCCATAGGGAACTCCACCGAAGGTCCCAGTGGGTGTGCCCGCATGCGTCCCGCACACCCATTTCGGCACACCCCTCACACGCTTCGTGGCCCCATAAGGGGGTTCCACCGAAGGTCCCAGTGGGTGTGCCCGCATGCGCCCCGCGCACGCATTTCGGCACATCCCTAACACGCTTCGTGGCCCCAAAAGGATCTCCACAGAAGGTCCCAGTGGGCGTGCCCGCAGGCGTCCCGCGCGCACATTTTTGGCACACCCTTCACACGCTTCGTGGCCCCATAGGGAGCTCCACCGAAGGTCCCAGTGGATGTGCCCGCATGCGTCCCGCACATCCATTCTGCACACCCCTTCACACGCTTCGTGGCCCCATAGGGAGCTCCACCGAAGGTTCCAGTGGGTGTGCCCGCATGCGTCCCGCACGCCCATTTCGGCCCACCCCTCACAGGTTTCGTGGCCCCATAGGGAGCTCCACCGAAGGTCCCAGTGGGTGTGCCCGCATGCGTCTCGCACGCCCATTTCGGTACACCCTTCACACGCTTCGTGGCGCCATAGGGAGCTCCACCGAAGGTCCCAGTGGGTGTGCCCGCATGCGTCCCGCACACACATTTCGGCACACCCCTCACACGTTTCGTGGCCCCATAGGGGACTCCACCGAAGGTCCCAGTGGGTGTGCCCGCATGCGTCCCGCACACACATGTCGGCGCACCCCTTGCACGTTTCGTGGCCCCATAGGGAGCTCCACCGAAGGTCCCAGTGGGTGTGCCCGCATGCGTCCCGCACACCCATTTCGGCACAACCCCTCACACGCTTCGTGGCGCCATAGGGAGCTCCACCGAAGGTCTCAGTGGGTGTGCCCGCATGCGTCCCGCACACCCATTTCGGTACACCCTTCACACGTTTCGTGGCCCCATAGGGAACTCCACCGAAGGTCCCAGTGGGTGTGCCCGCATGCGCCCCGCACTTCCATTTCGGCACGTCCCTCACACGTTCCGCGGCCCCATAGGGAGCCCAACCGAAGGTCCCAGTGGGTGTGCCCGCATGCGTCCCGCACACCCATTTCGGCACATCCCTCACACGTTTCGTGGCCCCATAGGGAGCTCCACCGAAGGTCCCCGTGGCGCAGTCCGCTTGCGTCTCCCCCACCCAGTACGCTTCCGCCGGATGCCGTTGGAGTTCCGCGCCTCGCTCGCTCGTCGTCGCTCTGCCCAGCGGCAAGAGCCTCGCCCGCTATCAGCCAGCCAGCTAGCTTTTTTTTTGCTGCGCGCAGCGGACGACCTGCGCGCGTCGCTGGGACCCCTCCGGGGCGACCTGCGCGCGTCGCTGGGGCTCCGCGCTGCGCTGCGCCCGCAGCTTTGGACTTTTGAGTGCGCGGGCAAAGAGGGAGTAAAAGAAGGGGGGGAAGCGGGCGCGATCCTCGCGGTGGCGTCGCGGCGCGCGGGCGATGCCGTCGGGGAGCCCCGGGGAAGCTCTTTGCGGCGGCCACGCCCAGCGTCACGAGTACTCAAAGGCAGTCATTCACAAACTATTAGCATTCATATACAATTGCGCCATGCATTGGCGCATTCGCATTCACATGCGCGTAGACTCGTTCGCACGCAGATTCATTCACAGTCAGACGCACTCGCGCTCAGATTCACCCGCGCTCAGTCTCCCTACGTACTCAGATCAATCCCTTTCGTTCGCGTCGTGTACCACGCCACTCATTTCGGCACACCCCTAGCACGGTTCGTTGCCTCATACGGATCACCACCGAAAAGGAGAATCACAATTGCGGTGCTCACACCTGCATATGGTTGGGTCCTTCGTCAGGCTAATTTTTAGCTAACAGTAGCGCACTTCGTGGTCTTCGAGTTCCCAAAACTCCATTCCTGGGCATGATTTTGAATGCCCGGAACCAACTGTAGGCCACTTCGTGTTCTTCGAGTTCCCAGAATTCCATTCTTGGGCATGATTCTGAATGCCCGGAGCCACCTGTAGGCCACTTCGTGGTCTTCGAGTTCCCAGAACTCCATTCTTGGGCATGATTTTGAAAGCCCGGAGCCAACTGTAGGCCACTTCGTGGTCTTCGAGTTCCCAGAATTTCGCTCCTGGGCATGATTTTGAATGCTTGGGGCCAACTGTAAGCCAATTCGTGTTCTTCGAGTTCCCAGACCTTAATTCCCGGGCCACATTTTGAATGCTGACTGGGCAGGCTGATGCTGAGGCTGAGGCATTATATTCCACGCGAGGTGGTGTCCGCCAAGAGCAGATCTCTCCGCCGAGGCGACTGCGGTCCGTTTCAGTTTGTGCACGGCGTCGACCCTCGTCTTCTCAGCGACCTCCTCCCGGGCGACGGGATTCGGCAGGTTGGGGTTGGGGGCCTTTGCCGAACAGCCTGGGGCTAGGGCGCGGCCGCGGCAGTCTGCGCCCGGCAGCGCGCCACTCGAGATCTGGCGAGACAGGAGGTCTTTCGGGCGGCGAACAAGCGGAAATTGGCGGAAGCATTTAAGGCCAACGTCCATCGAGACGCCCGGGTCTATCTTGGCCAGCGGGTCTTTGTGTGGAGACGGGCTTCCGCCCGGAGCAGTAAGACAACCTGCGCTCTCCAGCGAGAACGATGGGTGGGTCCCGGGTTGGTGCTGCTCCAGTCCGGGAACGCCGTCTGGGTGGCTATTAGAATCGGCGCTGGAAATGTCCGACAGAACAGGTTCGTCGTGCTACCGCCCCAGAGTCGAGATGAGCGGAGGTCATGTCAGATCCAGGGGTTCACTGTCTTCTCAGCGGCGCTCAAGTGGGACGCGCCGGGGCCGGGGTTCACGTGTCGGCGGAAGGGCCTCCCCCCAGAGAGGCTCGGGAATTGGGGCGCGGCGTGGAGGTCGATCCGGCCCCCATGACTCAGTTGGCCCCCGTGCCACCTCCTCGGGTCGAGGGACATGGCGGCGCGGTCCACGGGAAGAGCGGGGCGCTGATTCCGCGGGGGCACGGCCAGGCGCCGGGCCGATCGCCCCGCCTCCCTCCACGCTCGGTCGGTCGTGCTCGGTTGTTCGGTCGCGCCGGACGTCCGAATGTGAAGAGGACGAGGATCGTCGTCCCCATGCCTATCGATGTTTGGACGACGGGCCCGGGCCTGGCGAGTAGGGGTCGAGAGCTCAGGGCCGACCCTTTTTTCTCCGGGCCCCTCTCTTTCTTTTCCGCCAAGGTTGCCGGCCGCGTCGAATGCCGACTTCACGGCCGCCCAGGCTCCTGGATCTGTCGCCTCGGTGCCCGCGTCCTCCTCGAGCGCTGGACAGGTCCTGGGCGCTCGGTCGTCGACCAGGGCGTTCAACGGCCGGAGGTCTATGGGCGGGTGATTGTCTCGCGGGATGAAATTCTGGATTTGGGCGCGAGAAGAGCCGGCCAACGATCCAACCGATTAATTTCGAGAGGTTCCTCCGGGAAGGGTCCGGGAGCATATCGGACAGATCGAGGGCGGACAGCCGGTTCGAAAGCGATCGAGGTCGCCCCCCCCCGAATTCGGAAGCGGCTGGCGAGGCCCAAACTAGGGGGGGTAGCCTCCTCAGCTGAGCTCGCCCTCCAGGACGAGGGGCTCTGGGCGCTCCTGGGACCTGGGGATAGCTCCTTCTGCGCGTTTTTCGGAAGCCTGGAAGGAAGCATAAAGAACGAAGGGTGGAGTGGGAACTGGGTGACCTATCGCAATGGAAAGGCGGGCGTTGAGATCGCCCCCCAGGAATGCGGCCCTTTTTCCCGGGTCTCTCTTTCTCTCCTGGCCAACCGAGGGATTGAAGTTCGTTTGGGAGACTTGGGTGCGCAGGAAAGACGAGAGTTGGCCGCTTTTGATTTCCAGGAATGGGAAGGTATCGCGAGCGCGACGTCCGTTTCCGTCCACCCTCCACAAGAGGGTAACACAAGCTGCGAACCCTCTTCCCCAATCGGGTCGTCTCGAGCCACATGGTCCGTCATTGGAAACCCCGGGGTATCGTGGGAGCTCGGCCGAAGGCCATGTCTTGGCGGTGCGTCAGGGGGCACCAGGACGAGGACACTGCCGAACTCCAAGTCTACGCCCCGACTCCCTCGATGGAGTTGCTGATGCTGTTTTTGGCCATGTCGCTCATGTACGACCTAGAGGTCCACATTGGACACATTACGTACGACTGCTGCTTGCCAATCTGCCCCCTCAAACGGCCGCGGGGGAGAGTTTTCGTGGGGCCGTGCGAGGGGCTCAACTTCCCAGCAGGTATTCTGATTGAGCTGGTGGCTCCCGTCTACGAGCTCGACGATGCGCTTCTGGCTTTCCACGAGGCGTCTGCTCGGTTTTTCGAGGGCCAGGGGTACGTTAGAATAGAGTTGGAGCCACGCTGGTTCGCAGTTGGGCGATTGGGCGATAGCCTTCCCCCCCGGACAGGAAAGCAGGTGCATGCTAGAGTTTCGCAAGCGATTCAATTTTGACAAGATGGGAAAATTCCACGAGAAAGGGGTCGAGGACATTCGGCGTGGGCTCCGAAGGATGGGCCAGGGGCTCGAGACCCAACCACATATTGTGTCCCCATATCTTTAAGTACCTGTCATATCTCTACCATCTCCGTTTTCCTATCAGAATGGCTCAGTTTGCGAGCCAGTGTGTGTGTGTGGGCCGTATGCCTACAGTGCTGGCGGGTGGGTAGGCTCCGCACATCCTCATCTTCATCGTTGTCGTCGGCTGGGCGGCAATTGGCTGCGATATGCGCGACGCTGGTTTCAATGACTACGAACAGTAATAGTGGCTCATTAGTTCCAGTAGCCACGAACACTGGGTTCAATAATTACGAACGTTGATTTGTGATGATATTTTGACCAACGCTGATGATTCAGAGAGCTATTTACCGTTCTTCCGGCTTGTCAAGTGAGTTTCTGACCGAATTCGAGGAATAAGTTTTTTTGACAATCGCGCTAGGCCGTTTTTGTGGACAGTCGTGTGTGAAGCCATGGGCCGCAGTGCAGAGCGGAGGACGAGGAGAGAGGAAGGGGAATAAGCAAAAGAAGCAAGAGGAGGAAAAAAAGGAGGGACAAGTGATGAGCCGAGGAAAGGAGAGGAAGAAGGCTGCCGCCTGGATCAGGCATGGTCCGAAACGACTGGAAGGAAAAAAAAAAAAAAAAAAAAAAAGTCCAAAGGGACTCTGGTATTATAGGGTGAGGAAGATAGTGCGTATATATATATATATGTGTATATATATATGTGTGTGCAAATTCTTTCAATATATATATACATCCATGTATACTTATATACATATATATATGTATGTCTACACATATATATATATATATATATAGATATCGGAGGTTGGGGGGCGAATTCGACGTGAAACGCAGACCCCCTCACCAAGAAATCGTTTTGGGTTCGTGCCGTGCGTGCCGTGCGTGCCGTGCGTGCGTGTGTGCAGGCGACGCGTAGCCGCGTGGGCGGGCGAAACGACATCCTCGTGCGGCTGGGGTGTGCCGCGCCAAATGGTTTTTTTTCGGCGGCCAGTGGCCCACGGTGTCCTGCCGGTGTCCTGCAGGTGTCCCGAAATCTTCTTGTGGCCGGACCGCCGCCGGACCAAATGTTTCTCTTCTGGCGGCTGGTGGCCCGTAAAGTCCCGTTGGTATCCCGCTGGTGTTCCGCTGGCGTCCCGTTGTGTCACGTCGTGTTCGCGGCTGCTACGGCGAAATTAAGAAATCATTCTCTTCCGTCAGGCGGTGGTTCGTGATATCCCGGTATGTCCCGTAGTGTCCGCCGTTGCTAGGGCAAAATCATGACAAATCCTTCTCCTCGTACCGACATGCCAATCGTCGTGCGGGATGCTTTGCACGTATCAACGTTGACACCGGTCGCTTATTCAACCGGACAATCGGGTCAGGGGCATTTCTTCAGGATATACATTCCACCGATTGGTTGCGAATACTTTGGCGCGGCAGTTCGGCGCAACCCTTCAGGAGGCAATTTTGTCGATAATTTTCGGGCTGTGCAACGCGACTGGAACAGATGCAGTAATTCATGATTTACGATGCATGTCCGACGCGTATCCGCATAAAGTGATCATGAGTATTGACGGTGTCGGTGCTTTTGATCATGTTGGTAGGGCCCGCATGTTCGAGCAGCTCTTGGGCAATTCGGCATTGCCTAAGTTGAAGGGCAACGGGACTCGCAACTGAACAACGGAACTCGCAACTGGAACAACGGGACTCACAACTCAACAACGAGATTCGCAATTGGCAACAACGGGACCCGCAACTGGCAACAACGGGACCCGCAACTGGCAACAACGGGACTCGCAACTGGCAACAACGAAACCGGCAACTGGCAATAACGGGGCTCGCACCTGGAAAACGACACTCGCAATTACATGCGCATCCCCGAGAACGAATCCCAGCGAGACGAAACCTGGCGAAAGCGACCCCGGCGAAACCAAGCCCGGCGAGACGAAACCCGGCGAACCGGGCGAACAGCATCCGCGAGAGGCGGGACTTCGAAAAAGAGGCTGAGAATGAGGAGGAGGCAGAGGGAGGTTCGTAACGAGGAGGCAGAGGGTAACGAGGAGGCAGAAGGAGGCCGGCAACGAGGAGGCAGAAGGACGCTTGCAACGAGAAACCAAAGGAGGACGAGGAAAGATGAAGGGAACCTTCCTCCATCTCCCATTCCTCCATTCCTCCTGTTCCGGCTCTTTCCTACCTATTCAGGTTCCCTCCCATTCTGGTTTGCTCTCATTCCGATATCTTTTTCCGATTCCCTCCCATTTCTCTTCTTATTCCGGTTCTCTCCCATTCCTCCCATTTCGGTTCTCTCCCTCTTATTCCGGTTCCCTCCCATTCTGGTTTGGATCCATTTCGATATCTTTTCCCGATTCTTTGCTATTTCTCTTTTTATTCCGGTTTTTTCCCATTCCCCCCCTTCCGGTTCTGTCCCTCCTATTCCGGCTCCCTCTCATTATGGTTTGCTCCCATTCCGATATCTTTTTCCGATTCCCTCGCATTTCTCTTCTTATTCCAGTTCTTTCCCATTCCTTCCATTCCAGTTCTCTCCCTCTTATTCCGGCTCCCTCCCATTCCGGTTTGCTCCCATTCCGATATCTTTTTCCGATGTTCCTCCCATTTCTTTTTTTTATTCCGGTTTTTTCCCATTCTCCCCATTCCGGTTCTCTCCCTCCTATTCCGGCTCCCTCCTATTCCGGTTTGCTCCCATTCCGATATTCTTTTCCGATTCCCTCTCATTTCTCTTTTTATTCCAGTTCTCTCTAATTCCTCCCATTCCAATTCTCTCCCTCCTATTTCGGCTCCCTCCCATTCCGGTTTGCTCCCATTCCGATATATTTTTCCAATGTCCCTTCCATGTATTTTCTTATTCCGGTTCTCTCCCATCCCTCCCATTCCGGTTCTCTCGATGCAATACAAATAAGAAAACCGGATTTCACCGCTAATCCAAAAAACAATTTCCCAACATATCTCACCATTCTGTATGTCCCGCTAAGGCCGACTCACCAAACCGGCTTTCCCACAAAAACAAGCTGCTGCCAATTGCAACCCTGCTAATTGCGAATTCCGCTGCTGCCAGTTACGAATCCCGTGCCAATTGCGAGTCCCGTTGTTGCCAGTTGCGAGTCCCGTTGTTGCCAGTTGCGAGTTCCGTTGTTGCCAGTTGCGAGGTCCGTTGTTGCCACTTGCAAGTCCCGTTGTTGCCAGTTGCGGGTCCCGTTGTTGCCAGTTGCGAGTTCCGTTAATGAGTTGCGAGTCCCGTTGTTCCAGTTGCGAGTCCCGTTGTTGAGTTGCGAGTCCCGTTGGTGCCGGCCTAAGTTGATACCATTTGTCCGCCAATGGTACAGTATACAGTCCAGGTTTGCACGGCGTGACGATACTGGGAAAACACATGCTATATTGCAAGGGGACGGCAGGACACAAAGGGATGCCCTTATGCCGGTACTCTTTTGCTTAGCGGTACACGCGCCATTATGCAGAATTCGGGATAATCTTCGCTTCTTCACTATGCCACCCCACCAGCCCATCCATAATTGATTGCAAGTTTTCTTCGCTTCTTTGGAAGCTATCTTGTGCCATGCTCGGCTAGAGGCTGTCGGAGGCTATCTTGAGCCATGTTCGGCTATATTAAGCCATATTGAAGCTGTTTTTAAGCTTTTTGGAGTTCTGTCGGAGGCTATCTTGAGGAATGCTTGGCTATCTTGGGGCGCTGTTTCGGCCACGACACAAACGCAGCGTCCTCTTGGGGAGGAGAAAGACAAACAGAAAAGGAGGAGGGGAAAGAGGGGGAGGAGCAGGAGGAATGCGGCGCGAGGGGGATGAAAAACGGCACGGAGGCAGCAAAAAAGACGCAAGGAAGGAACGGACGATGACAAGGAGGACAAGAAGTCGAGTTTTCAGGATATGAACCCATTTGAAGACTCGTAATGCCATTTTGTCGTCATCGCGGGGCCTTCTTGATGTCCTCTTGAAACTTTTTTGGGGCCCTCGTGAGGATCTTTTGGGAAAGTTCTGGAGCCCTCTTAGTTCTTTTTTGGAGAGGTCTGAAAAGGTTCTAAGTGCCGTCTTGGGCACCATGGCTCAAATAGAGGGAAGGGAAATTCGTCCCTCCCCCGTTTCCTCATCTCCTTCTTCGGAGGCTTTTAAACGGCATTGTGGCTCAAGACCCGTGTCTGGGACCCTCCAGACTCGTGTCCGGGACTCTCTCCAAGACCCGTGTCCGGGAAGTCTTCCAAGACCCGTGTCCGGGAATTTCTAAGCATGCCAGAAAAACATAATCTTGCGACGCCCGAAGGAGTGCGAGGACGCCGAGTGGAATCGCGCCAACGTAGTCCTCTTCAAGAACTGGATGGCTTGGAAGACGCACCGCCTGGCGCATCTATCCCAGAAGGCGCTGCTGGAGGACCGCGTCGATTGGAATTCCCTGGAAGACCCGCAAGCAGTGCAGAACCCGGATTACCCGCAGAACTACCGGGCGAGGACGACCTCGATGACGATGAAGAGGACGAGGGGCCCGTGACCATGAAGTCAATCAGGAAGATTTTCAAAAAACATTTGGCCCCTACTATGCGTGTAGTTCGCAGTGTCGGGTACGAGGTAAAATAGTTGAAGAACACAGTCAACGATGTGGACATGCGCATCACAAATATGGAGTCGAATATTGAAGATATGGAAGGTGATTTTGAAGACATTCAAATACGCATGACAAACTTGGAACACGTTGAAAGAACAAGTGAAAGAACAAATTGAATCTATTACCAAAGAAATGGGACATACTACGCCGAGGTCAACATCAAACTTCTCGCAGCATGCGGCGAACGAGTTCCACTATCACGGGAAACGCGCAGTCGCGGCAGTAATCGGTAACCTGGGCAACTTCGAATCGCTTCAGGCCACGTCCGCATACATGCGGGACGAACTCAACAAGCTATCCGGGCCGATTTCTACAAACGTGGATTCGAAAAGTGAGTTCAAGAATATCATGTTCGCGGAGTTCGCGTCGATGCTCGACCAGGACACGGCAGTTGCACAGCTACGTAGCGCAAAACTTCAACGTGGATCGAATACGATATGGTCACCAGACCGGGAACCTGCAGAACGGGCAGCTCGCAATTTGTGTTTTGGTTTAAAACGCATCCTGAAGCAAGACATGCAAAACTTATATACGATACAAGTCTCAGACAAAGCTCCATTTCAAGTGCATGTGGGCGGGCATTTACCTCTGACAGTAAACGTCGATGGCAACGCGAACGAGCGCATGTGGGAGAAGGAGTGGGCAGACTGGAACGAGCTGCAAAGCAACCCAAAACTTCAGGAATTACTGCAAAAATGCGATACTATTTTGCAGAAGGCGGCGATGGGGATGAAAGGAGGAGCGAAAGGAACATCGAAAGGAAGCAATGGGAAGTAGGAAGTACGGCAGGCGCTGGGCCATCCCACCAGTCGGAGTTCCTCTCCAACCAGCGCTGGAGCCGGCCAAGTCCCTCCCTCATACGAATTGCCTCCTCATACTTCCCAGAATCAAAGACATATATTTTCAAATCTGCGTTTGGGGTACGTGGAGCTCCATGTGGACAGCGATTCGGACAAAGATGCCGATCAACCACGGGGACTGCCAGACGCTCAAAACGAAGCAATGCTCGAACCTGTTGCCGGGCCCTCCGCATGTTCACCTACAAGTTATACCGCATTTTCGGCCGCAGTGGGCAAATATACCACCAGGCTCCCAAAGCTGTGCCGCCCGCCCCCGTCCGCCCTTCCCCGCCCCCGCCCCCGCCCGCCCTTCCCCCTCCCACCCCCGCCTCGATTCCCATCGCAGTGGCGACGTGGAACGTTCGAGGCCTCGCCGAGACGAAGATCGAGGATATTATTCTACACATGGATACATGCGGCATTGACGTTTTAGCTGTACAAGAGACCCGCCGACCAAAGGCAGACATCTACAATGTGAATGGGTACGAAGTATTCTCTCAGGCGAAGATACACAAGGGCAAACTTGGACAGGGGTTGGGTCTATCATTGCACCTGCATGTCAAAATAAAATCAAATCCTACAAACAGATTTCTGATAGACTGGCTTGGTTGAAGATAAAAACTGGCATGGGGATGCTGACCATCATTACCGGGTACGCCCCGCGCAACCTCAAGCCGCTCCCCGAAAGACGACATTTCTACACGATGCTGGACTCCACGCACCGATCTTGCAACTCCAACGTGGGCAAGCTGATCATTGGCGATTTCAATGCCAGAATGGGGAAGGCACAACCAGGGGAAGATGCTATCTTGGGTGAATTTGGATGGGGACGGCGGGCACAACACGAAATTGAACAACCAAACCGGGAACTGATGATTGAATTCTGCACCAGCGTGGATATACAAATTGCAAACACGTTCTACCAACAGACGCTGCAAGATAAAGTTACGTTCGTGCAAGCGGGAGCTTTACCAATGGGGAAATCTCAGAAGATAAATATAACATGCTGGACCTGGTACTTTGCGAAGCTGCGGTGCGTCAACAGATCGCGTCATTACGAAGCCACCGGGAAGCGGCGCTGGCTACTGACCACTATCTGGTGATCGCGAAGATGTCGATACCACATGAAGTACAAACAACGTCTTCGATGAGGAAGCCAAACAGACATGCAATGGAAGTTCCAAGAATATTGCATACATATGTGGATACATTCATGGGCAGCGTCGCTTCATACATGGGCCCGCCGGTCGATTTACAAGACATGTGAGGGAGAGGTAAAACAGCAGTGCAACTGGCAGCTAATACTCTCCCACATCGCCACAAAGAGATTTCCAAACCATGGATCACACAAGCCACACTTGACCTCATGCGTCGTCGCAGCGAGGCACGGGCAACAAATAACAAAGTTGAAGAGAAACGATTGTTGAAGGAAGTACGTAAGTCATGTAAGCAAGATAAGACCATCTGGATCGATAAAGAAATCTCAAGTGGCAATTGGGACGCTCTCAAGAGACATTGCCGGCCCAAGCCGCGCCGCCAAGGAAGGCTAAGAAATATGAGTGGGGATTTGGTTGACAATGCGCAAAGAACTGAAACTATGGCGGAGTACTTGGAGAAAGTGCAATGGAAGATACGGCCTGCGGAGCTGCTTGACGACGATCCAATTGCTGAGCCACTGCCAATTTTGGAGACAGATTTTACGACAGACGAAGTGGGCAAAACAATGCGTAAACTGAAGCGGGGAAAAGCCTCTGGAGTTGATAATATACCAGCAGAGTATTGGAAAGCAATCGCTACGGACCCTGGTGGGCTGGAGTGGATAACCGACCTCTGCAACAAGTGCTGGAAAGAGGAGGCGGTGCCTGAAGAATGGAAGAAATTCGTAATTTCCACGAACTTGCAACAACTACCGGCCCGTTAGCTTGCTTTGCGTTGCGTGCAAACTTATTGCAAGTCCTATATAACGGCGATTGCAGGATGCTGGAGCAGAAGACGGACTATCCACCACGCAGTTCGGTTTCAGAAGGGGGCGTGGGACATCAGATGCCATACGCGCTGTTCGCCGATATATTGAGTTGGCGTACGCCGACAAAGGTGGGGGCGCAGCTTTGGTGGCGCTGGACTGGAAGAAAGCCTTCGATTCACTTAACGTTGGGACGCTGCTTGAAGGTTTGAGGAAATTTGGAGTGCCTCCGCGCGTTCTGAACATCATTGGGGCCATCTACGGGGGCAGGCGATTTTGCGTTGCAGATGGGCGCCACAAATCTTCAGCAAGACGTCAATTATCCGGGATATCACGAGGGTGCCCCCTCTCACCTTTTCTTTTCATCATGATCATGGAGATGATTGTTCAAGATGCCGCGCGCCACGCAGATGCTGGAGTACGACAGGGTCTCGAAGAAGAGTCGCTGGCTATATTGTTATATGCTGACGACACCTTGCTGGTGGGCCGCAATCAAATCCAACTGCAAGCACTATTGGAAGAAATTGCGAATGCTGGGGCAAGACTTGGCATGGAGTTGCACTGGGATAAATTCCAATTTATGCCGGTCCGCTGCGAGATCAACCTCCTGACTCCATCTGGGGCGCCAATTATTGCTACATATTTTATGGTTTATCTGGGGGCTACGCTTTCGACCACTGGCCAGCTGCGCGGAGAATTGGGAAAGAGATTAGGTGCTGCTTGGGGCGAGTTTTGTCGACACAGCCGTGCGTGGAAACACACGGCCATTAGCGCAGCTAGGAAGATCCAAGTTTTTCAGGCCCTTGTGACTAGTAAGGCCATGTACTCATTGAGTTCGGCATGGCTTAACAAAGCAGAGCGTAGAATGCTAGATGGCTTTCAAGCGAAGTGCATGCGTCGCATTTTGCACATGCCCCACGCGTACATATCACGAATTTCCAATCAGGAGGTGCTGTCGAGAGCCAGGCAGCAACCCTATACGACACTGCTTTAAAAGCATCAACTTTTGTGGTTTGGAAAAATAGGTAGAGCACCAAACTCTGACTGTTTGCGCCGCCTTACTTTTCAACCTAGCTGTGTGCGACCAGCCACCGACGCATGCGCCAGAGCTGTAGGCAGGCCCAGGCATGAATGGGCGAAGTGTTTACATGACGCTACCGTGACGCATTTTTCCATTGAAGACGCTGTAATGCAATGCGTTAGCGAATCACATGCTTGGCACAAGTTTGTATTAGATTTCGTCTCCCTCCCTCCTCCTGCCCTTCCTCCGCCCCCCTCTCTTCCCCGTTCCCTGCCCCATCCAGTAACGAACGATGTGAATTAGTTAATACTTGTGTTGGCACGCCGCCGCTCCCGCAAAGCGGAGAGACCAGGCGCATTGTTTCGCCTTTTTGCCCACGCGCTCCGGCGCATGGCTCGACCTTGACCTTTGACCTTGGAGCGCTCATGGGCGCCTTTTGGGCGATCTTGTGACCGTCTTCGGCCTTCTTGGGCCCCTTTTCGGTCTCCTTTGGGTTATCTTGGGGCCGTCATGAGGCTTCCAAAAACCCATCGGAGACGAAAGGCGATACTGCCAAACAAATGATTGTCCTTAGGTTTTTGAACGGTTTTGGCGCCCTCCAAGATATATTGGAGGGCGCCGTGGAGGGCCCGAAAGGCAGTTGGATCCGTTTTGTGGCTGTCTTGGGGCCTTTTTGGCATGTCGGAAGTTATCTTACCCCATCTTGATAGCATCGGCCATCTTGGTGGCCATCCTGCGATTTCGCAGCCCTCTTGGAGCAATCTTGGGCCATCTCGGACGTTCTAACGCTTCGGTATCCCTTCCTTTGCTGGCCCAAGGGAGGGGGGGGGGGGGTTCAGTGGAAGGGAGAAGAAAAAACGCGTTATACTACCTAAGCTCAAAAGGCTGGTGGGATTATCGCATATGTTGATGACATCTATGAAATCTGCGATCCGGCAAAGGCATCCTGGATTTTACGCGTCGTTCAAAAAGAACTATTCGTAACATGCTGTATTGATGTGAGCGTGGGAAATTAGCAACTTGAGGTGTGACGCACAACGCATGTCCAAAACCATTTGAGACATATATGTCGGACGCATGGCCATCGGACAAACCACCAAGAGAACGGGGCCTTCCAGTGTTGGGATCCCCGTTTGGTTGCCTTGAATACGTTGCAAATTTTGGGGCCAAAGAGTTGCTTGAATACATTGCATAGTTAGTATTATAGCCCTGCGCAGTGCCACGGTTGAACCATATCTTGCGCACTACATCTCCGAAATTAGCCTGTGCTCGGCTGAATCCCACGACGCGTTCATCACGGAAGCATTCCTAGAACTATTTCGTATTCAACGCGTGCGGTTTGGATTTTTTTTTTTTTTTTGCATGAGGTTTTTGTATGATGGTTCAAAAAACATTTCGTTTCTGCCTTACCGGGGTGGGGTTGCGAAGTGCACAGAGGGCAGATTTGCCTGTCGATTGGGCGAGATAGGCAGGTACGGTACCCGAAATACGACACAGGTTTCCAAACATAGGAAATGCAATTGTCCACAGGCTTAATGGTTGGACCCAGGTGTCTCCGAAGCGCCAAAGAAGGAGGCCGACAATGTGACGCAAGAGGATCAACTGATCGACCGCCATGGGTTGCTTTGGCAACAACTGCACGGCCACCTGGAGTTGAGCTTAACGAGGCCTCTCCAGGGTAACCAACATGGATAGCAATGCCATGCTACATCGCCAATATAACATGCGACCCACGCAAAATTACTGCAAGACCTGGCACCGCCAGGGGCATGCCGAAATGCGATATCGACAAAGAAGGCTCGGGTGTACTCTTGAATGGGATCTTTTGCGCCTATTTTGTTATTGATGTGCCCATTAATTATGGTGCTTTTCATTGCAAACACCTTGTTCCAGTGTGCGGTGCGGCGGAAGTCCCACCAGCCCTCTGGGCGTCGGTGGTTTAGCGCGTTTCCTCTTCCACCCCTCCCTCTTCCCCTTCGGGGAGGGGTTTACCCTTCCCCCTACCTGCCCCCCACTGACCTGGACAGGAGGGGCGGGGAGCGGTCAGAGCGTCCAAAACGGCCTCGCCGAGGAAGCCAAATTCATTGATTTTACGATGGTTTGGGCCCAATTTTGGCCTTATGAGGGGGCAGGGCTAATTAAAGGTCCCCTCTTCTTTGAAGCCAAAATCAGTGATGTTACTAAGGTTTTGGTCTCATTTTGGCTTTCTGAGGGGGGCAGCGCTAATTGAAGCTCCCTTCTTCTTTGAAGCCAGAATCATTGATTTTACTAAGGTTTTGGCTCCATTTTTGGCCTTCTGATGGGGCAGCGCTAGTTAAAGCCCCCCTCTTCTTTGATCGATTTCCTCCAAGATGGCCCCAAGATGGCCCCAGGAGGCCCCCAAGAGGATCCCAAACGGCCCAAAGAGGCCCCCCCGATGCACCCGCGACGCCGAAAAGCCCCTCAGGACGACCCTCTACTTGCCTGGGCGTAGTTTCTTGACGGGCTGGTGGGGATGCGTTTTTTTTTTTTTTTTTTTTTTTTTTTTTTTTTTTTTTTTTTTTTTTTTTTTTTTTTTCCAGCCGCAGGCGGAAGCGCCAGCGGCGGGCAGTCGCGGGCGGGCCGCGGCCGCGACTAGCAGCGGGCGCGCGCGGGGCCGCGGTCAGGCGGCAGGCAGCAGCGTCCTAAGGCGTCAGAACTTACGTGCAGTCCAGCGGACCTGCGGGCCCCAGAACGGGCGTGCAAAGGGCGCCCAGGGAGCCAGATGAGCACCGTGAGCCGACATGCAATCCAGGGAGCTTGCTGAACAACCCCTGAGAACGTGCAAAGGCACATCCAGGGAGCCTAAGACAGGCCCGAGGAAACCAACGCAGCCAAAATGGCGCGAGCGTTCCCACCAAATCAAGCGGAAAGTAGGAACGATTCCGAGGACGTCGACCAAATGTCAAGAGTACCCAATCAATGAGATCAAATCCAGCGGAAAGCCTGACGACGAGAAGGGACGCGGTGTCAGAGAACGCATCCAGAGTGGTACATGTGAGCGGTGAACCCACCAAACTGAGATGCAAGCCCAGCCAGCAAGGGGTTGGGCCGTAGTGTGCACAATGAACGAAAGACCACGTGACGAGTGCACAACCAAGTCACAGAGCTACCCAAACGAGTCAGATAGCAGCCGAGAAGGGACCATCTTATGAAAAGACACGTCCCTCGAAGCGATACGATCCAGGGTCACGGCGGAAGGCCGTTCAGTCGGTTAGAAATTCCAGGGAGAAAGCCAGTGGACAGGCGAGCCGCAGCCCAATGACAGGCCAGGAACGCCTGGCGGTGAGACATCTACAATAAGGCCAGAGGCCGCGAATCCACAGCGGAGGGGCTGTGGACGGTATTGCCGAAGCGCGCACCTGAATCCAAAAGCAGGAGGTGCGCGCATCGGGTGGGGGGCGGCAGAGCGCCGCGATTAAGGGGCCCACGGCGCGGCCTAGGGCAGCGCCAGATCAAATTCAGGAAGGGAAACAGGCGGCGAGGAACGGGGGGGCCTTGCGGCGAGAAGGCTGCGGCCACCGGACGAGAAAAGCAGCGATGCCAGTGGCAAGTTGATCTGCAGGATGCGTGGTGCCACGCAGAGAGCAGATGGTATTATTGAGGGGCACCCCAAGGCCCAAGGTGAGTGAGAGTGCCGCCCAGGGGAGGGGCGGTGGCGCTGCCCCAAGTTGAAGGAGGGAGCGGCGGAGGGCCGCGGTCGCGCGTCGTAGGGTGTAGGCGGTGGCGCGGGCACTGGGGGCGGGGAGAGGGCGGAGAGGGAGCTCAGTCTCTCCAACGGAGTCTCTTTTCATCTCGATCGTCCCGATCATCAGGGCAACCTCCGCCGCGTTTGCCACCCGTCTGCCAGTGATCTTCACGCCGTCCATCGCGCCACTCGCCCTGCCACCTGCCCCAGGTGCCCCAGGAACTTGTCGCACGGTCGCGCCAGCCCGTGTGGTGATAGCCGCCTTTGCCCTTGTCGTCTGTCTGGGAGTGACGCAGGTAGTTGGCTCGTATCCTATCCACCTCGTGTTCATCTCGTAGGCGTCATGCCCGCAGTCCTTCCAGGCCTCTAGGAAATTGTTGATATCCGAGGGCGCGTGTAGTTTCGGGTCGGATTTGGGCGCCCTCCATCCAGGGGGCAGGGTACGCTGCGTGTTCGCTGTCCACAGCGCCCAAAAGACTGCCCCCAGCTCCGACTGAAGCCTGGATATGCGTCTGGTCGGTGTCTCGTCGGGACGTTCGAGTTCAACGGTGCCCAGCCTGACTTTGTACATTGGGCCGCCTTCATCAGGGCAGGACAACAGGTTGAGTGCGCCCTGTTCCGATGAACCAATAAATCAATATGGCGAGGGTGATAGGGCCTCTGTCCAGGGGGCATCGGGGTGGGCGCAGGAGAGCGCTCACACCGCGTGCCACCACCGTCGCTGGCCCTCTCGCACCTCGCGGGGTCTCGGGCTGGACCCCTTCTGCGGTCGGCGTAGGGCGTTTCCTCTGCAGCTGAGGTCGCGGTATCCTCGCGGCTGGTGTCAGAGCTGTCCGCCGACGGGCTTCGCTGTGGCGCATCGCCGCCTGAGCGATTGTCATCATCTTCCTGGGCCGACTCTGAGCACGTGGGAGGACGAGCGGGTTCATCTTCTCCGTAGTCGGGCTCCATCTTGTTATGGGGGATCCCATCTTCCGCGCCTTCGCCGTTGTCGTAGTCGGGCGGGTCATGGTGGCCCATGCGCGAGTCGTTGCCCACCGTGCCCTGGGACCTGTCTGTGTCGGCAGCCATGGGAGTGTCTGGCCTGTCGTCGCTCACGGCCAACACGCCAATTGGTGAGGACTCTGCCAAGGAGGTGATGGGTGTTGGCTCTGACGCTGCACCAGAGCTGCCTGTGGCGCTGGGTCCAGGGGTATTGCTTGCTCCGACTTTGGTGATTTGGCCCTGGGCCTTGGCGTCCACGTCAAGCCGAGGGAAAGAATCCACAATGTCCACAGGCGCCTCGAACCCGATCTGGCTACTGAGTGAGGGAAGGGCAGGAAGTTTTTCTGGATACAGCGATCTGAAGTCGCGATCCAAGATGCGATCCAGGGTGGCCGGGCCTATGTTCCAGATCGGGACCAGGCAGCGCCGGCAGCGCCATGTAGCGTTCCATTGGCGCCCCCACCAGGCCAGGGCACGCGTGTCGATGGGGGGCAGCCCATCTTGCTCGGGAGCGCCTATACCTTCCGCCGGCTTCCAAATGAAGCAACCCAGAGGCGGAGAGCCGGGGTTCCAGACAGGGAGCGGGGCCCATTGGGGGCAGGTGTCGCACCGCGCAGAGTAGGTCTGCGTCTGGGCGGCTTTGATGCCGAAGCGCTCATCCAGGATCCGGAGGATCGGAATGGTGGTATTGGCACACTCAGGAATCTTCGTGCCCGTCGGCTCCATGAAGAGATCAGCTAACCTCCTCGTGTCCGCCAGGGGGTTGCAGCCGTAGCCAAGCGGAAGGTGCCCCAGGGAAGGGAGGGCGCTCGCTCTGTCGTTGCTGGTCCCCGACATCTGCTGCTCATGTTCCCTGACTCTGTCGGCGAGCTTCGTTCCGGCAGGCGCAGGGAGGCCATTGTCCTCGAGGTGGCGTATCCAGCAGACAGCGCAATGCCACCCCATGTTGGCACCGTTGATTTATGCCTGAGGTCTATTCTGAGCGACCATCTGGCGCGTGCTGTCGGAGATCCAGGTACCCTCGGCGGCAGTCAGATGGTCCTTTCCGCACCTGTCGCACGTGTATCTGTTATTCTTCTTCTCGAGCACGAGCCTCTCGTCGGGGATGAAAGGAGGGTCCAATCTGGTGCCTGGGGCCGGAGCCGGTGGTGGAGGGGCATTGAGGTCGGTCTGGGACAGGGCAAGTCCGCCGCCGATGTAGGAAAGACCCGCAACCCTGTCGTTGGGACCGAGGGAGGCGTCGGACCCCGCCAGCACGACGTGCAGCGCACACACTGAGCAGCCGCGCGTATCCAGGCAGGTCAGAGTTGCTGCTGGGACGATCCGTTCGAGGACGAGCATCGGCGCTTCTAGCTGGAAGTCTTGCCTGTCCATCTCGCTCCAGGTCTGCGGGCAGCCGGCTTTCTGCGCAGCCGGGTGGTGATGCGCCAATGCCACGAGCTTGGAGATGTGAGGTAGCACCGCCTCGATGCGACCGTGCAGGTCAGCCAGGTCGTCCAGGGTGAGGCTCCAGGTGCGGGCGAACTGGCTTCGGAAATCCTGGTGGACCTCTTGCCAGGGGACGCAAAACCCCAGAATGGCTTCGATGACGTCCCCGGCCTGCTCTGCACGAGAGAAAGGCCACAGAAACACTCGCGGTTCACGGAGCATGAGCATCATGACAACCAGAAGCGAACGTGCCTTGCAGGAATCCATGGGCTGGCCGTCGGTGCCTATGATTCCCTGACGGAACTCTTCCACCGAAGAACCGCATCCTCGGAGGATGTCTCCCAACCCGGCCATTCCAGGGTGCCTCCTGTGTCTGCAGCAGCCCTTGGTAGCGGAGCTCCAAGCCTTGGGGGCCTGACGGAAGAGCCCTTTGGGGGTGCACTGGCGGCGCTTCCAGAGCGTTACGCGCCTGCCGTTGGTGCGGGGCAACGGAGGAAAGGAGTCATCGGGGACGGCGTAGCTCGCGTCCCTCAGTGGGTGCCTAGGCCGAGCGACCAGACCATTGCTGCCCACAGCGTGTTGTAGACCAGATTGGTCGCATCGAGCCCCCGAGACATGTCAAACAAGAAGCCCAGGTGCGACCAAACCTTGCGGTCGAGCATGCCCGGCTGCCGCGGTGTGTTGGCCAGCGTGAATTCGTGGGGGTGCAGCCCGGACATAAGGTAAATGAGCACATGAAAGGCAGGCGTCGAGAGGATATCGTGGAACCCTCCCGAGATTAGCTTGCCCAGGCTGTCCCAGTCGAAACTTTCCTCCAGGGGTGCGATATAACGCTCGGCGAAACAAGTGGCCTGGGCGTCGCGCGCTCTCTTCTTGGCGACGTCCAGCTCGTTCTGCCCGTTCTTCCCCTTTGCGACGCTGCCCCGGGCGACGGACGAGGGTATCCATGCGGCAAGGTCCTTGAGTGGGTCGAAGCTCTCGTCGATGTCCAGGGAAAGCCTGCGGCCCACAGGGGCGCGGCGTCGAAACTGGACCCAGAGGCGAGTCAATCGCCCGTACTCTGAGAGCACGCGAAACTGAGACCAGGTGGCGTTGGCAAACATGCGACCGTCTCCCAGGATCAAGATGTTCCGCTTAGCCCTGGTAATTGCCACGTTCAGACGCTTGGCATCATCGACGAAACCCCAGTTGTAGCTCCCGTTGCTCCGGGTAGTTAACACTATTACGATGTCCGCCTCGCTTCCCTGGCTGGAGTCGATTGTCGTGAGTTTGAGCGCCCCAGTGCTCATATGCTCGCCCGCAACCTGTCGTAGTCCAGGGAAATTGGAGCTGATGGCAGTGTGGGCACACTTGTTGCCAGCGCTGAGTGTCCACCCTGTGGCCTTGAGGGGGTCGTCCAGGGCCAGGTGCGTCCTGTCCACCACGTCCAGGACCGTCTTTCCCCTTGCCTGGCTGCCCTTTCGTGCCTCCTCTAGTGTTACGCAGGGCGCCGGAGAGGTGACGAGGACCCTGCGGCCATCCGTCCATGAGAATAGCCGTCTGGAGCTGGTAGCCGACCACGATTCTGACAGTGGTGCCCTTGTTGAGCCGTGGTAATAGAGCGCGCACGATGTCCACGGCTTGAGCCGCCTCCGGAAGATTGGCATAGCCTGGTTGTAGCTCCGAGGTGGCCTCCCAAGAGGGTGTGTGAACCATTAGGAAACGGTGCATGTCTGCGCCTAGCGGCGGGTTCAGCGGTTCAAGGGTGGCGCGGAGGTCACCTTCGTCAGAATCGGTGAGTCTAGCCAGCTCTGCCAGTCGCCCGGGTTCCCACACGCGAATGTCTCTCCAGGGGATGCCCTCGACAATTCGCCGCTCTCTGAGCGGATCCAGGGTGCCAGACTTCATGCCTTTCCCGTAGTAGGCTGCGTTCGGGAAGGCGAGTAGCTGCGGATGCATCCGATAGCAGATTGAAATGTGAACCACGGAAGACTCCTGGCCGCGGAGTGCGTGAACCATCCTGTCGAAGATGCTGACGCAGAGCCCTAGGTCGTTCGCCAGTTTGGAGAGCACCGTGGGGGGCAGCTGGTTCGGGTCTCCGACGAGGACCAAGGCCCCCCCACTGTTGATCAGGTTTACCATGGACATGAGCGCGTGGAGCTCTGTGGTTTGCCCAATCTCGTCGATTACCAGGAGGGCGATATGGGGGTTGTCCTTTTGACCGAATGCCTCTGACGCTTCGTGCGTAGACATGATTATTTGGGCCTGACGTAGTAAGCTCGCCTTGTAGGGCCGGAAGCCCTGGCTCTTGTCCCCGTCCTGGAACGGGAAATCGCCGTGGGCGTTTCTGTAGTGACCCTCAGGTGTAAGGTCGACAAATGCCTCGTTGACACGGTCCTTCTTTGCCAGGCGCACGAACTTGTCGGGGAAGCCCGTGTCTTGGTCGAGGTGCCGCTGACGTTGTGCTTCGATCATTGCCAGAGCTGGTTGGCCGACCGCCGTGTTGGACACTGCTGCCAAAGCGACCGCGTGTCCAGGGCGCAGGCAGGAGCCCCGCATGTCCAAGCAGGCAACTGAGAAGGTGGTCTTGCCCGATCCAGGGGGTCCGTGCACTAGAACGGCACGGTGTGTCAGGGTGGCCTGCACGGCACTGGTCGCATCGCCGTTCGGCATGTGCTTGTCCACAATCTTGTGGAGAGTGCCCATGCTGGGAGCAGGACGCACTCTCTGAAAGACAGAGCCTGCCGCATCTGAGATTTCCTCGTCAGAGAACGCCTGTAGGGCTTGGGGGAGAGGCGGTGCCTGCAGTAGCGTGCCGTCTCTGACAGCTTGCATGTGGTCGGCGTCGGGGGGCTCTGTTCCAGGGTGGCTGCCGCCCTGGCCCTGAGGCTCAGCCCTGAGGAACGCGCGTGTCCCAAGTCGTTGGCTAAAGTCCGTTCCGACCGAAGGGCGTGAACAATGGCCAGGAGGTACGTCACAGGTGACAGCTGGTGGCTAAACAGATCCGCTGGGTTTTGGCGTAGGTAATAGATCTGGTCCAACGCCGAGCATTGCCGCCAAAACTGGATGTCAGAAGGAGCTCCATCCATGCGATAACAGGGAAGATCGTCGCTCGGGGGGCGTTTCGCCTTGGTCTCGTCTTCGTGAAACTGCCCACCCCTCTCGTAGTTGTAGACCACGATGCACCAGTTTGAGGGGTACCTGGTGGAAGGGCTGAGGCCCACCGCTTGAGCATCCTTGGGGTGGATGTGACCGCCCAGAGCGGGAGGCCACCAAACTGAAACGTCTGCGATCTTGTCTATTGTCGGGCCCGTGACTGACATGTACAGCCACCTGCTCTCTTTGTCACGTTCCAGGGGTCTGGATGCAACCTTGTACATTGAGGGTCACTCCAACAACAGAACTTCTTCACCGTCGGGTAGGTTCATGGCTTTCCGCAGCCAAAAAGTGTCGAGGTCCTCCATGTTCGTGTTGGCATCGATCCTGGTGACGTGAACTCCGAGAGCGCAGTTACCTCTTTTGGCGAGTTTTCGCGTGGAACCTCTGCCATCGTCTACCGTCTCGACCGAGGCTTGGCTTTCAACCCAGGCGATCCTCCTTAACGTTTGCCCTCGGTCCTGGCGGGAGTAAGGCCATTGTGAGGGGAGTCGAACGGCATTGATCAGCTCCCCGAGCGTTGCCTCGGGGTGGACCCTAGAGTGCGGGGAGTCCAACGGAACCGAGTAGAGACTGGCGACCTCTGAGGCTGCCTGCATGGCCAGCGACTCATCCAGGGCGGCTGGGCTTGTCGGGGAGAGAGCGTCGATCTCCGTTGCACTGTCCTCGGCCAACTGGACTGTTCGCTGCTGGCAGGGTGGGCTCCAGGCAGGAGGAGGGCGAGGCTGCGGGGGCTTAGGAGGAGGTAGCTCGGAGGTGCCTGCAGCCTGTCCAGGTGAGGGGGGTAGCCAGCTGGACGATTTCGCCCGCATCCTGTTCCCGTCGCCGTCCTCGGACGGCCTGAAGCCCTCTCCTGCGGCGCCCCGCCTGTCCATCATGTGCGTTCGAACCTTTTCCGGGTCCACCCTGGTACTTCTTTGGACAACCCGCGTTGACAATTACGGAAGACCTGGCAATTACAGGAAACCGCGTTGGCAATTACGGAAAATCGTGTCGGCAATTACGGAAACCCGTGTTGGCAAATATGGAAACCCGCGTTGGCAATTATGGAAACCCGTGTTGGCAATTATGGAAACCCGTAATGGCAATTATGGAAACCCGTGTTCAGTTATGGAAACCCTTGCTGCCGTGACGCTGGAGCGTCCGCGAATCTTGTAATCATGAAGTAAATGTTGAAATGCTCATCGGCTGCTCAACAACCTTCAGGTGCAAACACCTGTGTTTTCAAATGATTGGCCTTGGTCGAACGCTGCATGCCCAGCGCAACTACAACTCGCGCAACTTGCGCGCGCTCGCCTGAAAGGCTCCGCTACCCGTGAGAGGCTGCAGCTCGGGATGTCAAGTCTGGCTACATGAAAAACGAACACAAATGCTGGGAAGGATAATTGTGGGCAAAAGCGGGAGGCAAAAAGGATATAGTAAAGAGATTAAGCAAATGAGAAGGATCAGCAAGATCAGCATCCTTTCCTCACACATTTTTCGTTTTCTGGTATTCGGTGTTGACGTTGGAGGAACGGACGAAAGCTGGAGGCCCAAAGAAGACAAATGTGAGCGCCCGAATCTCCGAGTCGTCGACATCCTCCTCCTCCTCGTGCTCCTCGTCCCCCTCCTCCTCCTCCTCAACCTTCTCTTCCTCCTCTTTATCGAATTTGTTTTTTTGGTTCTGGTTCATCGGCATTGCCATTACCGCGCGCCACCGCTGCTACCACCACGCCAACACACAACCGCTGCCACATATATGTTATTCATCGGAGCCGGAATCTTGTTTGTAAATTTCGAAACCGAACCGGGACGTGGGTCCTTTCGTCTGGATTCCTCCCTTCTCTTTTCGACTCTCCTCGGCCGTTCGTCCGTAATGCTTTCTTCTTCTCCTTCTCTTCGCCCTCGTCGTCCCTCCTCCATCCTCCTCCCTCTCCTCCTCTTCCTTCCCTCTCCCCCTTTTGCTGGCTGCGAGTCTGGCGCCGCCTCCAACGCCAGAAAACTTAAAAAGAAACTGGACCAATTTTCCGGCAAGTTGGTGAAGAAACGGTTGCCCAACTTTTCGGGGGGGGGTTCTTAATTATCCAGTCGACGGTTTGGTTTCTCATCTCAGTGCGCTGATATTTTGTCTCGATACATGGTGCATCCGATAAGCTTCCAATAGCTGCTGGAATCCACGCCTGTTGTGATGCGCGACTTTCTATATGCGAATGCCATGCGACCTGCTTCTCGCACGTTCCTAAGAAATTGAACACCATGCTGATTGCAATCATGGGCGAGTGTCGGCATCACGGAATCGGTGCTGACATGATGTGCTCGGACTCGCTTTTTGTAAATTCCGCTGTTTTTCTCCACAACAATTCGGTGGTGTTAGATCCTCGTTTTGAAGAGAGAGCGCCCGCGTCCACTCGTCCCGCTGTCCCATCCCTGCCTCCTCCCGTTGTCACTGCCCTCTTCATGTGCATTTCGGCACACCCACACACTTCACACGTTTCGTGGCCCCATAAGGAGCTCCACCGAAGGCCCCAGTGGCAGTGCCCACATGCATCCCCCGCGCCGATTTCGGCACATCCCATGCACGTTTCGTGGCTCCATAGGGAGCTCCACCGAAGGCCCTAGCGGCAGTGCGTGCCCACATGCCCCCCCGCGCCCATGTCGGCACATCCCTCATACGATTCGTGGCCCTATAGGGAGCCCCACCAAAGGTTCCACTGACAGTGCTCATAGCATCCGCCGCACCCATTTCGGCACGCCCCTCATACGCTTCGTGGCCGCACATGGAACTCTACCGACGGCGCCATTGGAAATGCTCACGTGCGTCCTCCGCGCCTATTTCGGCACACCACTCATACGTTCGTGGCCGCATAGGAAACTCCACCGAATGCCCTAGTGGCAGTGCCCACATGCGTCCTCGCACGTCTGTTGGCACACCTCTTACACGTTTCCTGGACTCAGTAGGGAGCCCCGCCGAGGGCCCCAATGGCAATGCTCACGTGCGTTTCCCGCGCCCATGTCCGCACACCCCTCACACGTGTCGTGGCCCCACAGTGGCAGTGATCACATGCGTCACCAGGTCCGATATCGGCACACCCCTCACACGTCTCCTAGCCTCATAGGGAGCCCCACCGAAGGCCCCAGCGGCAGGGTTCACGTCGCCGCGCCCTACTCGGCACACTCCTCACGCGTTCTGTGTCCCCATAGGAAGCTCCACCGAAGACGATACTAACAATAGCGTTAGTCACAACTGCATATGTCTAGGTTGATCGCAGTCTTTTTCGCTTGCTATCTCTATGTATGTATGTATGCATGCATGCATGTATGTATGTATGCATGTCTGTCTGTCTGTCAATCTGTCTGTCTGTATGTATGTATGTATGTATGTATGCATGAAAGTATGCATGCATGCATGCATGTATGCATTTATACATTTATAGTATACGCCACCGTGACTGTGCCTTGCAGCCTTACGGCACTTAGAGGTAGAGGAGCTGAAAGGTTCATGAAGGCCCGGGCTCTCAATTTCCCAGCTGCTGCCGGGAGCTCCTGGGAACTCCCGGGAACTCCTGGGAGCTCCTGGTGATCCCACCAGCCCTCTGGGCGTAGGTGGTCTAGGGAGGTTCCTCTTCGAACCCCCTTCTTTCCATTTGGGGAGGGGTTTGTCACTGCTGCCTCCCTGGACCTGGACGGGGGCGGTCGCGAGGTGTTAGAGGATACTTTTTCGCCCAAGGCGGCTCCAAGAGGGCCTCCAGGACCCCAAGATGACCTTCAAGATGGCCCAAGATAGCCCACGATGCCTCATGATGGTTTCGAAGATGCTCCAAGAAGTCCCTAAACCGGCCCAAGACGACTCCAAGTGGCCAAATAGCCCCCCAGCGAGGCCCCGAAGAGGCCAATTGCTTTCCAAAGCTCAAGGGAATCGATGTTTTTTGCTTTCTCGCCCGCTCTCTTCTGGTAGCCTGGTTCCATGATGGACCAAGAGCCCCAACAGAGGCCCAAGAGAGCGCCAAGAGCGTCTACGACTGCCCAAGAGCACACCAAAAAAAATCCAAAAGGCGATTTTTTGGGCTCCCGAAGGGGGGGCCGTAATTAAGGACCTCCCAAGGTGGCTCCACGAGCGCTCTCGGACGGCCCCAAGAGGCGCCCAAAGAGGCACCCAAGACGTTCCAAGAGGCCCCCAGGACCGCCAAGAGGCCCCCAAGACGTTCCAAGAGGCCTTCAAGAAGCTTTCACGAGACATCCGAAAAGACTCTGAGAGTCAACTCGCCTGGGCATCGTTTCTGGACAGGCTGGTGGGGATACTTTTGGTCCGCGGGCGCGCGAGACGAGTCGAACGCCGAGCTTGCTACGGCGGGCCGCGCCGTTTGCGAAACGAAAAGCAATAAATGGTGGGGATTTTTCCGTCGCGGCCAAAGGCAAGTGCGTCCGCAGCGGGTCGAGTCGGCTCGGGCTACGAGCGAACCGAAGCGCCGGCGCGCGCAGAAAAACAGGACCTGCCGCCGGGGGAAGCAACTGCGCTGGGGCCGTGCTGCAACCGCCGAGGCTGGGAACCAGCGCCGACGGTGGGGGCTGCAAGCTGCTGGGGCTGCCAAGGAGCTGCAAACGTGCAAGTACCGTGGGAGCTGAATCAACAAGTAGGTGAATTTGGACCTTGTCGCCACAGGGCGCCAGAGGCCAGGGCGCCACAAACTTGGCGAAGCGCGGGGCCAAGTGAAAGCCCAGCGAGTGACGGCGGACCGACGAGGGAAGCGCAAGCCCGCTCAAGGCTGAACCACTCCTGATGGAACCGGCAGCACTGACAGACGCGGCCAGCTGTGGCAGTGACTGAGGACCAGATGCCAGGGAAGTGCAAACACTCACGCTGGAACTGGACGTGACGCAAGACCCCAGAGCGCCAGGGGGCCGCGGCCGACCCCGCGGAATCAAGACGGGGCCAAGCGCGAGGGGCAGAGCGGGGCCGCGAGCGCGGAGGGCGCCGGAGACCGGAGCCCAGGCGCACGAGGCAAGGGGCGTGAGCCAAGGACGTCACGCAGAGGGGCCAGTGCCATGGAGACCGAGCCAGGCCGTGGCCTGTTCCGAGCAAAGGCCAGGGTGAAAACAACTACAGCAACGGTCAGGGCCGCAAGGCACGTCGCGTCGCGCCCCAGCGGGGCCAGCGTACCCAGCGCCTGGGGGCCGGGCCCCCAAGGGCGAGGAGGCCGCGCCAGGTGCCGCGAAGGGGCCGACGCCGGGCGGCGCTGGGCCAGCAGTGGGGGGCTGTAAACCACTGCAGCCAGGTGCGGTGAAGGCCAGGGTGAGCACTGCTACAGCAGATGGGCATGCCGTGCATCGGCACTCTGCGCCTCGCCCCAGCCAGGGCATCGTGCCAAGTAAGACGGCGCCAGGGGCCTGATCCACAAGAGCGGGGGGCTGGCCAAGCGCTGTGGGTGACCGGAACTGGTCGTGAGCGGCTGGAGAGAGGGGCGCGCATGGGCGACTGCAGCAGACGGCAGCACGTCTCCGCTGTGACTACAGCAGACGGCAGCACGTCCCCACGGCGTCTCTTGCGCTGGGAGCACTGCCAGGGGTGACTAACGGTCACACTGTCTGTGAAAAAGGGAAGATGGGGGGCAGGGGGGGGAGGGCCTGAACGTGTAGCCAGGGGCTGGGGCATAACTGACATGACTAACTGTCACCCTTACTGGGGCGTCGGCTTCGAACGTGCGGCTCCAGCTGTAGGAAGATTACCACCACCTGGGTCTCTTGTCGTCAAGGTCGGCGTTGTCGCTGTTATTCCTGCCACGCTTGCCTCCCTCGTGCCAGTCGTGGTCTTGCCGGGGTTGCCCTCCGCTGTGCCTGGGCCGCTCTTCCTGCGGTCCCCGTGGTTGCTGGTGGGAGCTGGAGATCCAGCCCTTGAATTGGTGGGGGCCCTTGCCAATGGTGTTCCCGATGTGCCTCTCGCGGATGACATCCCAATCGATGTTGAGCTCCGGCCTCCGATCCATCTCGTGGGCATCATAGCCAGCCCTACGCCGGGCGTCGGCGAAGTCTTTTCAAGTCTGCAAGTCGTTCAGGCGGGGGCTGCTTCTGGGCCTCCCATTGGCGCGAGGGAACTTTTGCGTGTGACCGTGCCGGAGACGCAGGCGTGGCCGCCAGCTGCTGCAGGTGGCCCAGCACGGGAAGGGCGCGCTGGTCATGAAAGCGCGCGGCGAGGGGCGGATGCGCCCCGCGGGAGGCAAGGTCCATCGCCCGCGCGAATCACTTCGCCACCGCCTTCCTCCAGACATCCTCCTCCCGCGCGGCAGGGCCGATGACGAACCCAGGGTGCTCGGCCTTGCCCAGGATGGACATGCCCGTCCACGCAGGCAAGTACTCCAGGAGCCAGGCGCGCAGCTCGCGCGCGGCAGTCTCCGAGAACTCGGCGCCCAGCGGAATCAGGGCGCACCTGCGCGCGCCGCCTCGAACGCCCTCCAAAGGCCGAGGGGGGCCTGCGGGGCTGGAGCGCGTGGCCCGCGTCAGCAGCGCACGGCCCCAGAGCAGAGAGGGGGCCCCTGTCCGTGTCGCGCATCGCGTGGTGGATGAAGGGATTCATCGCGATGGCCCGCGTGCTGCCCGACGACGGGCAGCCTCGGGCGATCCCGCAGGTGATGCGCGCGAGTTGCGCCATCGCCCCAGCCACCTGCGCGAAGGCGGTGGGGGGCCAGTAGAAGGAGAGCAGGCAAGGGGCCTCCCTCGAAGCCCGAGATGACCGGCATGCTCGCCATCCACTCCGCCGTGAGCGGCGGGGAAGCAACGCCGAGGTCGACGGGCTCCAGCAGCGGCTTTGCGAGCGTGCTCGCCTGGAAGCCCGCCGCCCTGGCCGTCGTGTCCAACGGCGTCAGGTCGTCCAAGAAAATGCGGCCCTTGAGGGAACCGCTCTGAGGGGCAGGTGATGCGTTTCCACCGCGGCCTCGATGCTGGCACAGGTGGCGGCAGCCACCGGCTTGCAATCGGAAGTCCTCAGCGCGATCGCACGCGTGGCGCTAGGCGCGCGGGGGGCGCCGTCGACGACGTCCCCCCCCCAAGAACCCTTGGCGAGGAAGGCCAGCAAATGATTGTTCCGAACAACGGGGGGCGCCCTGCCCATCGCGATCTCCGGGGCGACGCCCTCGAATGCGCCGACGGCGGCGGGGCGGCGCCGCCGGGCGAAGTGCGGCAGGCCGTCAGGCCCAGGAGCCGACTCCTTCGCCATCGATGCAGCACGAGTGAGCGCAAACCTGTCTGGCAGCAAGATCCCCTCCACTGGTACCTCGTGCGCGTGAGTTTCCGCGTGCTTCGTTGAGAGCCGCTGCCAGTCCGCGACCTGGGGCTTGACCTGGAAGATCGGCGCCCAGTGGTCACGCAACGCTTAATCATGTCAGTGTGTTCGGTGAGCACCTTGTACCCGTCGTCGTCAGGGACCGTGATGATGTATGTGCAGCTTGAGAGCGCTGCCGAACGGAGCCCACACCGCAGTGCGCTTGTTGAGCTTCCTCCGCAGCGCGTTGATCATCCTGAAGGAGGTCGCGTCGTGAGACTTGCCCCCCCCCCAGCGGCGCGGACGTCCGTCCCGTCCGAACCTCGACGTGCATCTGCTGCTCCTCGGCGAAGCTGCGGGCGAAGGTGGTGGGATGGATGAGGTTGACCTGGGTGGCCGCGACTTCGATGAACAGCTTCGCAGGCTCGCACGTCTGGAGAAGACGGCGTCCGAACTCCACATCACGCCAGACTTCTCGCGAGATCGACCGAATCATCAACAGCTTGTTCTCTCCCTGAGGTTGTCTCAGCCGCAAATCGCGAACGTGACGAGCGGCACCCTTCATGAGCTGCTTGTGGTGGCGACGCTTGCCGAACGCCGAGAGGAGTTTCCGGTCGACCAGGTCACGCAAGCGCTGGCGCTGCAAACTGAACTCGGGGTCCTTGAAGAGGTGCAGCGGGATGCGCTGCTGGTCGGGGGGCTCAGGGCGACGAGGAGCGACCGAGATGACAACGGGCACGTGATCGCTGAGCCCCCTCTCGTGCAACACTTCGGGCATGTCCGCGGTGACCGCGTTGATGTGGTGCTGCAGCGCCTGCCAACTCGGGGTCGAGATGAAGACCCTGCCGATCTGCGTCAGCTTGGGCTGCCACTGGTTGAACACGTAGTGTGTGGGGAGCTCATTGTCGATCTCCACCATACGCGAGAAAATACCACGCCAGAGTCGCTCATGTGGTCGAGCGACCGTGTCACTAGGGCTCCTCATTCTGTCGGGTACATTGGCAGTCGCTTGTAGAGGTTGAAATCTCCAAGGAGCAGCACGGTAACGCGGTCAGGGTACATCTCGGCCATCGTCAAGTCCAAGTGGAACCTGGCATGGAATGCCTCCCTGTCCTCATTCTCGAAACCAAAACACCGACAGCGAGGCCTTCGCGAGGGCCCACTCCTCCTTGGCACGCTGGGGCGCGGGTGCGGCCACCATTTGCAACAGGTGTGCCCGAGATCCGCAATCGCTGCATGCGGCCAGGCACTATGACGTCATGCACGAAACGGGCTCGCTTGTCCACCTCACTGTCGCAAGGCACGATCATGGCGACTCCACCTGAATCAATCCGCGGGATACACCCGCAAATTCGGCAAGACACGTGCAATTTCGTCGCCGCAAGCAATCCGCCAGCACCCCATTGGAAAACGATGGACACGATCGCGTCGACGGAGGAGGAAGATGAGAAGGATAGGGAGAAGGGACAGAAAATGGATAGCCTGGGGCGCGCAACCGGGTCGGGAGCGGGCTGGCTAAGGAGAACATGTAGGGCGCCGCCTAGTAGGGGCGACACCAGGTGCACGCCGGAGACGAGCACCGTGCGCGTGGGGTGGGGTGCACGGCGCCCTAGCCGCAAAACGACACAGGCCCCTACCGTCCACCACTGCCACTAACTACCCCAGGCAGGGAGACAGAGAGAGAGAGAGGAAGCACGAACAACAAACTGTAGCGGACAGGGGCGAACACAACTAGAGAAGCTGCGCCCACATTTCTATCAGCCCTGCGGTGTCAGCAGTGAGGTCAGGAGCGGAACGAAGGGAGGCGAGACAGCTCGTGTGTGTTCGTGCATGCGAGTGCCTTCAGCCTTGGGCCCAGACTGCGCGAGGAAGCCCCCCACGACGAACGAAGTGACAGGAACTAATGCAGGACATATGATCAAGACACCGGGGCTGGCTTCCCAGAAAGTTCCTGAAGCAAGCATGGGCCAATTTTTTTGGCAACGCCGCATCGACGAACGTGCTCAAGAAACGGGGCCATCTCTTCTTAAATTTTGTCAAGGAGCCGGCCCAGCTGCTCGGGAGGGTGTTTGTTCATCAGATGTTCGACCGTATCCGCAGCCAACAAGCTCAACGAGTCATCCCAGACACGTCAAGCACCCAGAACGGAGCTAACAGCACCGCCAAGACACATCCTGCAATGACATAGTCTGCAGTCGTGTGCCTGGACAACGAAAAGGTGTGGTTGACAACAGGACGAGAAGCCGAAACCAAACGTCGCGGCTGACTCGTGAAGTGAAGCGCTTGAATTGGCGGCCCTAGCCTGTCATGCAAGTCCCTAGCGTAACGCTCCGAGCACGCGTCCAGGCGCCCAGGAGAGATTCGACTCGCTTGAAAAACAAACGAATGCAAAGGGAGAAACCGAACTAATGAGATGAGGGAAGAAGCGCGCCCGCCGCCGTCCTCCCTCGTAGGGTCCACTCGGGCCCAAGGCTCGCTCCCGAGTCGATGGCCGAGTCGCACCTGAAGATGTACTGGTCGAACTATTGCTGCTGACATTGGTCGTGTTGCGGTGTTGATCAGTTCCATGGTTCCACCAAGTAGGGGGTGGTAGTTGTGGGCCGTCGAAATGCTGCTGGGAATTGCGGAGTCCAAGCTGGGTGCAAGATATACCGCCTTGAGGCACAACGTCAATATGTGATCTGGGTGGGAGGGGGTCTGAAAAACAACAAACCGAACTCTCAAATCATTTATCGTAAATCCGTGTCTCAAGCGTGTGCGATCCTGCCAGGATTCGGAGTCGCGCCGTTGCTCACAGTTAAGGGTCCAAGCATTCTCGTCTGCAAGCCCGTCGCCTAGGTGTTACATATTGACGTTCTCCTCCTCCTCCTCCTCCACATCCTGCTCCTCATCATGCTCCGATTGGGTACGGGCAATGAGAAGAGTGGCTGGGGGGCGTGTGCCCCTCAAAGTGGCCCCGCGGTAAAATGAGGCATGGCCCAGGGCTCCAGAGGTGTCTTTCGACGCGCAAGCACTTCCTTACTGCCTTGCGAACGGGATCGACCAGCGCAACTTTTTGAATTGATATTGCTTTGCCGTGGTATACAAAAGGACCAAATGAATGAATAGTGACCAGAAGAAGTATTCCATACTTTTTTTTATCGCATCGACATCACGCGTTCGATTCTTGTACCTGGGCGCGCGCCAGGCTTCATCACTACATCAGATAAAGCGCGCCAGGTGCCCTCAGTCGTTGTCTTTGGCCGCGTCCTCGTCCTCACTGTCGTCCTCGAAAGCGAAAGGACGTGGTAACACATGAAATAGAACACACACACACACACATCATGCCAACATCAATTCAACAATACACGAGGGCCCCAAACCGCAAAGCCCAAGCTGTCCAAATGGAGCGCCCGCTATGTGTCAGAGGCCGGTGACGCTTATGTGCCACCCGCGGCGCGGAACCTGCGGGCAGGTCTGCTCGCTCGCGTACACTTCGCGCTCTGCTCTACACGACGCTTCTGCTTTACACGACGTTTCTGCACTACACGACTTGCGCAGCACCCTGCCCCAGTTCGTGCTCCAAGCACGCGCCTGCTCTCTAAAACACCGCTCCTTCTCGACTCGAGTGAACCGCGCCGCGGCGGGGACGGGCGGCGGGAGGCCCTTCGCTCGCAATGGCACGCGACGAAAGAGAGATAGAGAGAAAGAGAGAGAGAGAGAGAGAGGAAGAGAAATAGAGAGAGAGAGAGAGAGAAAAAAAAAAAAGAGTCGGTACTGGATGGGATGGCGTAGTATGCGAAGCATCAATTTGGCGGTGCAGGAGGGGGTCCAAATGCCAGGAGCTTCTGGCGGGGCAGGATGGATGATTTCGGGTGTGGTGTCCTGCAGGGATGGCGAGCAGTTCCGATCCTCCTCGGCCCACCCAGAGAAGAGACATAAAGTTGAACATGTTCCCCGCGCGACGCCTTGCCTTAGACCATCCCCTTGAAGCTGGTTGGCCAGATATTCGAGGTCAGCAGGGCATGGTAGGTGGTGCTGCGCGATTGAGGAGTGGGGCGCTTTGTGCGTAATTGTGTGAGAGAGACAAATCCAGGGAGAGGAGTAGAATGAGGAGTGGGGTGGGGTGGGGGTGAAAAGGTGGAACGTAAAGGGAAGGGGGTGGGGGTCGGGGTCACACAGCCTGCTGTGCCCTCCCCCTCCTACTGCTCCCTACTCTCTTCCTCCCGCTGTTCTTAAGTATTATCCTTCTTCCTCAGTGTCCTTCTCGGGGGGATGATGACGATCGAGGGGTTGGCAAGCCCTTCCTCGAACATGCTC
>CAUYUJ010016284.1:132500-175000 GCA_963575745.1 Prorocentrum cordatum
GCCCCGCGCGCTCCCCGCCGCGCCGCCGCGTGAGAGTACCCCCCGCGTCCCTCCCCCTGCCTTCCCGTCTTCCCCTCTTGCATGCGGGGCAATTGGCAACTCCGCAGCCCGGACTTGCTCCACGCGCGAGTGGATCGCCTCTGCCGCGTCGCGACGGAAAAAAGGCTGCGGTTGCGGTTGCTCCTGGGTGCGGGTTGAAATGTGTCGCCTGGTTGCGGTTGCGGTTGCACCCACGGGCGGGCTGAAATGTGTCGCCTAGTTGTGGTTGCAGTTGCGGTGGCGCCCATGGGCTGGTTAAGATGTGTCACCTGGTTGCGGATGCAGTTGCGGTTGCGCCCGCGGGTGGGTTGAAATGTGTCGCCTGGTTGCGGTTGGTGTTGCGGCTGCGGGCGGTTTGGCATGGGTCGCATGGTTGCGGTTGCCGTTGCGCCCACGGGTGGGTTGAACTTTGTCGCCTGGTTGCGATTGCGGTTGCGCCCGTGGGCGGGTTGAAATGTGTCGCATAGTTTTAGCCCCGTGGGCGGGTTGAAAAGTGTCGCCGTGTTGCGGTTGCGGTGGCACCCGCGGGCGGGTTGAAAGGTGTCGCCTCGTTGCGGCTGCGGATGCCCTCGCGGGCGGGTTGAAATGTGTCGCCTGGTTGCGGTTGTGGGTGCGCCCGCGGGTGGGTTGAAATGTGTCGCCTGGTTGCGGTTGCGATTGCGTCCGCGGGCGAGTGCGGTTGCAATGCTCCCGCGGGCGGTTTAACCTGTGTCGCCTAGTTGCGGTTGCGGTTGTCCCCTAGGGGAGTGGTGGCGGACACGAAGGGGTGGCGGGGAATGGGTGGCGGGCGCGGGGGGCGTGTAGGTGAGCGGGAGAGCGACGGGGAGGGCAGGGATGAACTGTTGGGGCAAATGTGAAGAATAATGCAAGGGCACATAATGCTGGAGGAACCGTGGTTAACCCCGTGTAGTGAGAGGGGCTCGCCATAGAGAGAAGGTAACCCATATCACTGTGCACGTCGAAAAACGACTTGTTTCAAATTTGAAATGACTGCTTCTTTCGGCGACCTACAGCGTCGTCCTCCTCCTCGAATCGCCAAAGCACCATGAACGTCACATATCGATCACGAACGTATCACCTAAACTTGGTGACCCGCTAATCCTTCACGCGCTCAGATGCTGAACGCCACGAGCGTGCCCAAATAACTGCAAACGCACCCGTACCTCTCTTTCCTGATCTCCTTAACATGAGCGTGACCCTTACAGATCGCCAGCTTGAGACCAGTATGAACCAACAGGAACATCGACAATGTAGTATAACGTGGAGACAGCACTTGCGACACACTCCCTCCAGCCCTCTGGGCATGAGTGGTCTAAGGAGCTCGTTCTGCTAACCCCATTCATCCCCTTCGGGGAGAGGGGTGCCCTTTATCCCCCCCTGGGTCTGGACCCCCCCCGAGGTGTCAGAGGGTCCTTTTCGGCCCCAGGTGGCTCCAAGGGGGCCCCAGAGAGCCAAAGATGAATACGGTTCAAGATGGGTACAGTGGAGACCTGCCCACAAGAAACCATTCGACCGCTTTCCATCGGAATCCAAGAAACCCAGGGCACCCTGGAGGCAAGCATGGTGTTTCTTGGCATGTGCCCCCACTGTATGAACATGTCTTCAAGAGCCCTCCTGATCGCCCCATGCCGGCCCCACGTGCCCCCCCGAGCCTTCCAGAGGGAGGCCCCCAGGCTGCCAACATCCTTCACATCCACGTGTGTTTTTGCAATGATTTTTGCCCTCTCGCCTTCTCTTCCGATGGGCTCTCGAGCCTCAGGATGGCTCCAAGATGGAAGAGCGGCCCGGCCTCCACAAATGGTCGAGCGCGCACGAACCCTGGCCGATTCATTATACAGACAGCATCGGGATCTCCAGTGCATGGGAGCATGGGGGCGCGATCATCTAGACGTCGCGCTCCTGCAGCAGCCTATGCAGATTCCTGCAGGCATCAGAGCACATATGCGCAGGCCAATGGCACCTTGGGTACACCCCGCATGTCAGCGGCTTATCCCTACCGCACACGTGTCTGGGGGGTCGAGCTCCGCGCTGATACCAACCTCGCTGTCGCATGCAATGGCCCCAAGAGGGTCCAGGAGGGCTCCAAGGCGGCCTCAGCACAGTCCCAGACCCGCCGCAAGATCTGCCCAAGAGGGCCCCCCAGAGGCGATTTCTCGGTCCCCGAAAGGAGCCCGAAATCTGCGGATTCCTTTTTCTGATCGATGGCGAAGCTCCCCAAGGCCTCCAAGAAGGCCCCAAGAAAGCCCCAGGAGCGCCGCAGGAGGACCCCAAGAGAGCCCCAAGAGGGCCGAAGAGGCCTCCAAGATGACCCCACAAGGGCCCCACGATTGCCCCGAAATCGGCGAATCCGCCGAGCCAGTCGGCGTGTGGGAGACGCTCTTCCCTCTGTCGTCGTCGTCGTCGTCGTCGTCGTCGTTGTCGTCCCTCCCCCCCCCTTTCCCTGGGCCCTCCTCCTCAAGCGCGCCAGCCGAGGCGAAGTTGAGCAACGTCGTAGCTGAGTCTCAGGAAGCTCCTTCCCTCTGATCCCTCCCGCGGGGGGGGGGGTCCCAGAGAGTCCCGGGGAGGTTCCCCGGGGGGGTGTCCTTGGAGGGGCTCTGGGCAAGGTCCCAGGTCGGACTGCCATCCCTCCGGGGGGCCCCAGGGCCCACACGACACCAAGGCGGGCCAAGAATGCCCCTAGAGGCCTCCAGGACGTTCCAAGAGGGCCCCGAATCGAAGAATTATCCATCCCAGACGCCGGACGCCCAAGATGGCCTCCAGACGGTCCAAGACACCTGCAAGACGCTCCAATAGGCCTCCAAGATCGCTCCGAAGAGGGCCCAAAGGGCACAAATAACATGTGTTTCATATGTTTGACAGATTTTTGTGTTCTCGCCTTCTCGTCCCAGACGGCCCAAGAGGGCCCTGGAACGACCCAAGATGATCCCAGACAGCCCAAGAGGCCTCCAAGACGGGCCCAAGAGGCCCACAAGACGGCTCCCAGAGCGTGCCCAGGCAGGGGACTCGGCAGGAGCTTTGGAAGCTTCTGCCCCAGAGCCTCCCAGGAGGCCCCACGAGGCTCCCATGAGGCCCCTAAAGGCACTCAAGAAGCCCCTAGAGGCCTCCAGGAAGACCCAAAAGGCCCTCAGGAGGCTCCCAAGAGACCGCTAAGAGGCTCTGGAAGACCCAAGAGGCCTCCCCCCCTCCTCGTCCACCTGTTCCATCTCCTGTTCTCCTCGCATACAGGGTCGGCGGCACTGGCCGTAAGGCCTTCATTACTTCTTTTGTTCGATGGTGAAGCTGAGAAGGCCCGAAGAAATCCCCATGAGCGTCCCAAGAAGGCCGAAGAGGCCTCCAAGCTCGCCCCAAGAGGGCCCCCAAAGGGCCCCAACAGGCCTCCAAGACGCCCCCAGAGCGAAAGATCGCAAAGGTCTTGATATTGATTCCTGTCGTTCTCATCGTCGTCGTCGTGGACTTCCCGCGCTTCCCGCGGCTGCCTTGGCTGAGGGGTTGCCTGTCGTCGCTCCTTGTTCGCTACATGACCAGCACGCGCGTCGTCGGTGTTCGCGCACCCAGAGCAACGCACGCACGGCGAACAGTGATAGGCGACCACGCCACCAAGGCGGCCCCAGGCACGCGCGATGTAATACAGGCTGGCGCCGCAGGCAACGACAAGCAACCACTCGACCATGACGCTACACGTTCCTGATCAAGGCAACTCGCCTGGTCTCTCTTTTTGGATGGGCTGGCGGGGGTACTTTTTGGTCCGCGGGCGCGCGAAGACGGGTCGAAGGCCGAGCGTGCTAGGGCGGGCCGCGCTCCGTAGCGAAGGGCTGGCGGGGATACTTTTTTTCCGTGGCAGCCGCAAACGAAGGCGCATGCAACGTCAGAGGTCGACCCGGGCTACGGGCGAAGCCTAATTGCACTGGCAGGGATACTTTTTTTGTCGCAACCGCAGGCGAGGGCGCCAGCGGCAAAAACTGGCGGGGATATTTTTTTTGGTCGCGGCCGCGCAGCAGAGGGCAGGCGGCGAGAAGGGACCAAACGACACGCAAGCAGGGATTGGTCGCGGCCACGGGACAAGGGTCAGGCGGCGAAGGCAACGTCCGGGCCACGGGCGAGGCTAATTGGCTAGAGCAGGCGCGCCGGCTGGCCCACTCAGACGGCAGCTGCAGGCTGGGTGAAGCTGAACTGACTGGCGTATTGCAAGCTCGGGCACGCGCACTGGACAAAATGACCAGAATTCAAGCGGCCACGGCGAAACCCACACAGAACCCGCGGACCACGGTGGGCAAGTCATTGTGCAAGGTCAAGACGAGCTGGCCATTGGAGTGAGTCGCCGATGTGGCGCCAGGCTCCAAACGGACGACCTGCGCAAGCCAAGCCGGCTGAGCAGACGTGAGCCGTGGTGCCACGCACAGGGGGGGCTGCAGGTGGGCCTGTAGGACTGTACCTGTTGCGGAAGGCTGAACCACTCAGCACACTAGCCAGTCCCAGTCAGACCACATCACCGTGTCGGGGGGTAACCGTGCGACTGTGAGCCATCCAGCGCGTGCCGGCACGGCGAGGCCACTGGGTGTGGGGGAGCCCGCTGGCGTGGTGAGCATCGCCAGCGAAGAGGGAAAGATGGAGTGCACTGGAGTGGTGCCGCGAGGCGAACCGGACCCGATCAGGGTCTCCAAGAGCACAGGTTGAGCTGTACCTCGCGGGGCACGTGGCGTTGGTACGGGCGATGTGATGTAGTCGCAAAGCTGTGAGCTTGGGGGGGCTGCACAGTGAGAGACAGGAGGGCCGTCAGACGCAGGTCCGGCCACGCCCGCCGCAGGCACATTCCACCCTGGCCCCGGGCCCGCCAACGAACGCCACGTGGCCCTCCAGGGCCGCACCGGACCGCCGCAGGGGGGGGAAACCAGCCCCAAACAGCGATGGGCGAGGCGGCCCTGGGAGGGGGGGCGCCACCACCAGCAGCCAAAGGAGCAAGCGGGGATACTTTTTGATTCGCGGCCCGCAAGGAGAAGTCCAGAGGCCGGTATGACCGAGGCTGGGGCACAGCGAAAGATAATTGGCGCGAGACCGCAAGCGGGGATACGCGAAGCGTCAGGAATAGTGACAGCGCGGAAGGGTGGAGTTGGAGCAGCGGAGAGGGGGCGCGACACGAGAAATGAGATACTTCGGGGCTGCAATCCAAGTTCACGCGGCATCCGGGTGGCAAAAGGCGGGCAGGCTGGCCCGATCGAACAGGGCGCCCCGCGAGTCGAAGTCAAAATACGAGACTACGCGGGTGGCGTCGATGACTTTGGGCTTGCCCTCGCCCTGCAGCTGCATCTTGATCCATCTGTCGGGGGTTCGCGCGGAGGCCCAGCTCCCGAGTACACGTTGGCATCTGTGTGTGAAGCGTGCCAGGAGAGCCTTCTGAGAAATCTGGGAAGGTCGCGTGCGCTACCTGTGGGCGTCCAGCGGCTCTCTGGGAGAACGCGCCTGGTGAGGCTGTGAGCACGTCTTGCCGCTGTGGCGCGCCAATTTGGATGCCTCCTCACCCTCCAGCGACAACTGCTTCACCTCTCTGTCTCTCAACCTTCACGACGTGTCTTGCCTCTGGATTTTCTCTGGTGCCTTCACGGAAGGTGCGATATTCACGGAACCGTTCCCGCAATTCCCGAAACAGCTTCAACATGTCCCAGGATGTCTGGTTCATGGGAAACGCGGGCATCTATGGAACTTCTGGAAGGACGTTCTCTCATGCAAACCATAGTGTAATGTTACCTCATTCTACTTGGTCCTCATGTCGCTGTTCCTGCTCTGGTTCCTGCTTCTCCTCCTTCTCCTCCTCCGCCTCCTCCTCTCGCCACGCACACAAACTGCTGCTGGTCCCTCTCCCACATGCGAGCACGGTCTGCCTGTCGGGGTCTTTGTCCTCCTTCCTGCGGGGTGGGGGCAGGGGCGGGGCAATGGTGTGCAAAGAGAGAAACTCCAAGAAACCTGCGCGACGATATCGTGCTTGTGCCGGGTCATTTGCAGGATATGCTTTTTCCCGGGCCCGCGCAGTTGCAGAACATTCTTGTGCAAGCATGCGGGAATGACTGTCTCCGTTGATGGAATAGACAAAGAGAACCACACTGTAACAGGCCAACTGCCATACTCGGGTCGGGCGAAAGGGGGGGATAGCAAAGGGGGGGGGTTTGAGAATCAGCTCGGGTAGCTGATTCTCCCGGCGCCTCCCGGCGCTGGAGGCGACCGTGTGTCGAGGAATGGGCCCCTCGGAGGGGCCGAAACCAGCTGGGCGCAGCAAATTTCGTACCCCCCCCCCTTCCCAATACCCCCCTCTCGTCCGGCCCGACATACCAATGGCGAGGCACATTTGCAAGAGAAGCCCACGGCGAAGAAGGCATGGCAGTGGGGCCTCCGGGGGCCTTCCGTGGCGGGAGCGGGGACAGCCTGCCCGGACGAGCCGAACGCGCGGGAAACCGCAGCCCGCGCCGAGGGGGTCCGTCCCTCCTGCGCACCGGGCGCTCCCCTCTTGGGCGCCCGACGTGCCGGCATCGGGCGGCCTGGAGCATGCTCCCGCGGCAGCAAGTCTCACTTGCTCACTCTTGACTCGCGGCGTGTGGCACGGCGCGCACGGCGCGCACGTGCCCTCCCCTCCCCCTCCCCTGCCCCGCCCCTTTGCCCCACCCTCTCCCGCCCCGGCGCCCCGGCCGTGCGCTCCCACCCGCGAGGCCGCCGCCGGGGCTCGAAAACCCAGAAGTCCTCCTCGACGCGTCCGGCCCCAGGGCGTCCTCCTCGACGCAGGCGTGGGCTCGACACCCCCCGCTGCGGAGCGCGAGGCATGACGAGGGAAGCGGTGCGGCCGCTCGGAGCGGCGTGGGCTGCGTGTTCCCACGGGGCTGTCGCTGCAGTCCCGGGCACGTCGGGGTGTTGTGGGACCGTCGGGGCGCGGGTGGCCGCTGGCACGCCGACGCGTTTGCTGCAGAACGGCAACGTGTAGATGACAATGACCTTCCGAGTGGGACAGCGCGCAGCCGTCAACCACTAGACGAGCGCGTTCTGCTACTCGCACAGTAGCGACTCGCAAATGGCCTGGATTCCCCGCGGGGGATCTACGATACATTGCATCAAAGCAGATTTTTATGTTTTTAGTTTTTTTCTTTTCCTCCGGCGTTTGCGAGTAGGCACTTTGCGAGTATTGAAACGCGCTCGATGAACGACAGCGGAAGCAGAGTCGCCGCTGTTCGGCGCCGGCGGGGCACCTGGTCGTCGCACCGAGGTGGCTGCCAACGGGCGGAGCGGTGCTCGAACGCGGGGGTGGGGCAATGAAGCCCATCGAAGGTCGCGTCAAGGGCGGTTAGGGGGATCGTCGGAAACACTCCGAAGATCGGCCTACGTGCCAGAATCTAATTAGGGAGCACAATGGGATTCTTGGGGGCGTGGGACGAAGCAAATGAGAACAACGGCCGCCAATGTGTCTTGGTAGTGACGCGGCTAGGCAGACGCAAAGTGCACGAACACGCATGGAAATGCACAGGAAACTTATCGCCTAGAAAACAATCTGGTGCAACAAAAAGTGATCCGCTCCGGGACGGAGCCCGAGCGAGATGAGACGCCAACGGATGACGTCAAAACGTGAGGGGTATGCCGCGAACAACAGAGAACAGCGTAGCCACGTGGGCCAGGAGCACGGGATGACGGCATGACGACACATCGGCGATGCAAGCCATGCTGGTGGGGCGTCCCCAAACGTCTGTGATATATTACAAATAGCTGTCCGTGAACATGAGATAAGAGTTGACGTAACAACAAACGACACCCACATGTCCAATGCTATGTGCTCTGGCCTATGCCCGCCCGCTCTGAACGATCGCCACCGCCGCAACAAACACATCCTAATGCAGTGCTTGTTGGCTCCCCCCAGCACGCAACCTAGACCCAGAGTCCGTGGGGAATCCTGTCTTTGGTCGCTGGTCAGGCAGGACTTCCAGCCTTTTCGCCAAAACCCTCAGCCTGTAGGATGGTGTCCCCGTCCGCTCCTTCGAGGACCTCCGACTGGAAGGCACTCGCCCCCTACTTGTGGCCATAGGTTTGGGGTCTGATTTTCACCGGCACGCCTCCCATGCATGCCGTTATGCCAACAAGCAGGCGTAAGGCGCGATCGCGGCTGGCTGGCTTCCGCGGCGCCCTGAAGGCCCATGGCGGCGGCCTCTCTTGGCTGCGGGCCCTCGCGTAGACTCGGCCACCTGCGTCGCTTCGGCCGCGATGGGCTTCGCCTCAGCGATGACCTCAACCGTCATCCTCTTGGTTCGACGGTGCTCCTCCCATGACAAGGTGACCTCGTGCTCGAGCACGCCTTTCTGAGCTAGCTTCAGCAGGTGGCGGGGCTTGCTGGGGCAATCCTGCACAGCCAACTTGGCGCGCTCAAGATTGCCCAGGCATAGCGGGCCAGCGCGGGCGCCCAGGGTCATTCCGATTTTTTTTGTTTTCTCGGAAGAGGCCGACTCGATGGACATCGTGCTCATGCCCGCGCCCCCGCCCGTCGCTGGGCCCAGCGTGAAGCTGGGCGAGCCAAGAGCGTCGTTCTTCGTCCGAGGAGAGGTTGGCGCACTGCGAGTGCTTTGCGGGGAACTTCGACTTCAGAGTAGAGCTCAATGCGCTGAACGCCTTCACTCGTACTTCCCCGTCGAGGCCCTCAATCCCTGCCGCGCCGACAACTCACCCGTCGCCCTCGAGCAAGGCCCTCGCCTCGGCAGCCGCATGTGGGAGCGCATCGAGGGCGAGCTTCGGGCCCACCTGAGATCAACTTGCTGGCTTCAGGCACTTCAGTCACTGATCGAGCCTCGAGTCCTAAAGCTATGACAATTAAGGATAGGACGGGACTTGGGAGGGCGGGAGTTGGGACATGAGGGAGGGGATGGGGATTTGGGAGGGGAGGGGAGGGGATTCAGGGGCGTCGGGCCCCAATTCGGGCCCAACTCATATGCATATCTGGCAGTCACCCCCTGTTAGAAATAGGCGTTAGATCAGCATTCCACGTGGATGTATATATATATATGTATATGTATATATATATATATATGTATATATTTATGCATACATGTGTGTGTGTGTGTGTGTGTGTGTAAATATGCGGTTAGAGAGTCTGTTAGATGTGGGCTGCTAGACGTGATGTTGGATATAGCCGTGGCCGGGAAAACCCTGGGACATCGCCAGGGAATCGCTGGGGGGGCTCGAGCAAGCCCTTGAACTGAGGACGGCCGCGAGAAAAACCCAAAAGCTGTTTGCTTGTGTCGGCGGGCTCCTTTCTGCCAGAGCATTGCAACCCCTACGATTCCGGGGCGTGGGGCTCAGCGTTGATCCTTTCCAAATTCGTCTTGGCCGCCGCCGCTGCGGCGAAGGCGGCAGCTGCGTCGTCGCGCCAGCGGCTGCCACCCTGCTGAGCATTGACGCTCTTCTCGACCAGCCAATCTGGACGCGATTTCTGCACCGCGGCAAAACCATCCGGGTTCGCGTTCGCGACGTGGGAGACGTGCTCTTCAGCGCGACCTGGAACTTCGCGGCCGTCTGCGTCTCCAACGCGTGGCTCTTGCGCCCAACCGCGAAGGTCATCCTCGCTGCTGCGGGGATCTCGTTGATGTACCTCTTGATCGTCTCGTGGTGGTCGGCCATCTGCAGCGCCCTGCAGGGGGCCCCCTCGTCGTCGCCCTCTCTGCCATTCGTGTCGTCGATGGGCAGGGCTCCAGCTGGTTTCTTCGCTTGTTTAGCTGCAGCTGGCTTCCCTGTCGCTTCCCCTTTCGCTTTCGCTTCTCCTTTCGCTTCCCCTGTCTCGTCGCTTTCAGGGAAGGGGCCGCCGCGGGAGCGGGAAGCAGACGCCCCTTCGCGATGTCGATGCGAGTGGCTGGCAGATCTGTCTCCCGCGTCTTGTTGATTCGGCCCTCCCGCGCTGCTAATGCCGTGCCATTATCTGACTCCGTGTACATGTCAGCCGGCAACTGCCCCCCATTGCTGAGCACTGGGGCGGCGCGGGGGATCGAGGTCTCGGGGTTGAAGGCAATTTCCTTACAAATGGCAATGACATCATCCTCCTCGCCCTCGACGTCGTCGGCGCTTTCTGCGCCCCCCTGAACGCCGGGGAATGCGCGGTGGCCGTGAGGATGGCGAAGGATCTTGAGTGGTCTTGTCCATGCGTATGTAGACGTTCCTCGGCGCCCTCTCGAAAGCATCCTGTCTCGACCGAGCGAGGGCGCATGTTGTCCTGTAGGTGGAAGCAGCTCTGCGGGTGCCCGCGCAAACAAACTCGCACCCGTTGCTGGCGCAACATGCCCGGGAACATTTCCAGCGCGCTGCAGCTCGACCGCCGTGTTCATCGCGTCGGATTGGCGGGGGTACTCCGCGAGGGCCCATTGTCATGAGCATTTCAACGCGCCCGCGCAGTCCAACAACTCCTTCGCGTCAACACCTCTGTTCATGTCCATGCCTGGGCGCTGCCAGCCACCGCGGAACCGCTGCTGGCCGGACGCGCGGGCCAAGGCCGCAATGGCCTCAGCAATGTCGCCTCGCCAACGGCGTCGCTTCAAGTTCCAGTTGGTCGCAACAATCAAGTGGGCCCCGAAGCGGCGGCAAGATGAGGACGCCGATGGCGGGGGCATTTTTCGTATTTAACTAGCGAAGCCTATCTCGTCGCAGTCGTCGTCGTCGTCGTCGTCGCGTCGTTTTCGTGGCGATTAGCGTTTGCGAATAGTGTTCGCCTCTTTTCGCGGCGCCTAGCGTTTATTGTATTCGCGGCGCATAGCTCTCGCATCTTTTTGCGGCAAATCGCGATCGCTTCTTCTTTTCTGTGTGCGTTGCGTTTACTTGGCGTTCATGGCGCATGGCGTTCGCGTGTTTTCGTGGCGCATGGCGTTCACTCGTTCTCGTGGCGCAAAGCGCTTGCTTGCGTTCGTGGTTAGAGCGTTGACCTGTTCTCGGGGCGCATGGCGTTTACAAGGTTTTCGAAACGCACTGAGTTCGCCTGCTCTCGTGGCGCTTGGCGGCCGCCTGTCCTCGCGGCGCATGGCGTAGCGTTCGCGACCAACTCGTGCGCGATTGCGAAACCTTTGGGCCGACGTGGCTGTCGCGACCCCACGGCAAAACAAAACGTCCGAATATCGCTGCGACAACTTCCACCGTCCTCCTACTTTTCGCCATCCGCGTCTTTCCCCCCGCCCCCCGACCTCCTCCACCCCCTCAACCTCCTCCTCCTTCTCCTCCCCCACCTCCGCCCGCTGCCTCGTCGTCGTCCACCTCCCCCCCCTCCGTCTCCCCTTGCTCGTCGGTATTCGCCTGCTTCTCCATTGTCGGTGGGCCTGGCGGTGAGGCATTTAAAACAAGCAAGTTCCATTGTCCTGTAATGCAATAAGTTCTAATTTCCTGTCGCGGTGATCGAGCCATCTCCAGGTGAATGGCGATGGCGATGCCGGCGATGATGATAAGGGCGATGCTGACGCGAACGATGTCAGACCCAGGTCAGGCTCGCGCTCCGACCTGTCAGACATATGTTTTGTTTCTTTCTCCCCATTCTCCTTCTTCTCCGATGCTTTCGAGCGCGGCCGTGCCTGCTTTCTGCCCCCCAGCGCAAGCGGGAACTCGAGTGGAGGAAATCTCTTTGGTGAAGCTGACGCTCGCGACGTTTCTCCTTCCTCCCCTTGGCAGCTTCGCAGAGCTTCTTTTTGCGTGCCAGCTCTGATCCTCCTATCTCTCCTGGCCTTGACTGTCGATGTTGGCGTCCTTGCTGAGGATCTGGCCGTCGCTGAACTTGGGGCCGTTGTTGAAGAGCTGGCCGCGGCGGCTGAGCTTGGAAGTGTCGCCGCTGAGCTGCCCGCTGCAGGCATCGACGAGCAAGCTGCGCGATGGGCCGCGGGCGCTTCTTCGCGCTCGGAGGGCGTCGTCAGAAGAGGAACCATCGGAGAAGGCGGCGTAAGAACGGGGGGTCGGCCGTGCCGGCATCTTGGCTTGTCATCGTGACCCCCCCCCCGACCGACAATGTCTGGCATGAAACCTGCCGATGCCCCTCGCTGCGCCCTGGCGCCCGAACCTCCTTTGCGAGCCTGAAACTTGCCGATGCCCCCCGCCGTGCCCTGTCGCCCCCGGGCCTCTGCAACTCTGTTCTTGGGCCCCCCCGCCCGACAATTTCTGGCCTGGACCCTACTGGTGCCTCCCACCGTGTCCCAGCATTCATCCTGAATTATGATTCTATGTAACCGGCACTACACTCCGCTCGGCGACTTCCTTCCTCTTCCTTCCTCCTCGGCGACGCGCGGGTTGCGCATTTGCTGCCCATCCGACTTCTTCGTCGTGCGTGGAGAGCCAGCTGCTGAGGTCCACCTTCTGGAAAACGTCTTTGCGCGCTATGCATTTCCAACGGCGTCGTTGCAGTCCTCCCACTAGGTTTTTGTTCAAAGATTTTTGGTCAACGTTCGAAGCTCGAGGTTCGGGCAGGCTTTTTACTATTCTCGGGCCCCGAGGGCTGTGTCCGGGCCCCGGGCCTTCAAGGGCGGACGCTGGGTGAAAAACTACCCCCTCCTAGTCGTCGTCGTCGTCGTCGTCGTCGTCGTCGTCCTCCTCCTCATTCGCCGCGGGTGCGCGCGTGGCGCCCCCGAACTTCCCTGGGCGGCCCGACGCTCCCTCGGGGCTCTCCAAAGCTCCTGGAAGGTCCAAACTCGGCCCACGGAAGTCCCCGAGTGTCCAAGATGGCCCAAGATTGCTTCGCGAGACACCCGATGGCCCCCAGGAAGACCCCCGACGGGCGCCACAGGAGCGCGCGAGAAACTTTTAAGGCGCCGCAGAGCACGCCAAGAGGCAACGCCGCGAATGCCCGATTCCGCTGACCCCTTGGAAGTACTCGGCGCGTGAGATGGCTGCCCCTCCCCTTTCGAAGCCTCGGGATGGCTCCAAAATGAACTGCGAACGCTGCGAGACTGAGCTCCAAAAACGGGTTTACGACCAGCTCGCCCTGCGCCGTTGCGGCGCGGGACCCGACGAGGCATCCGAGCTTCCCCAAACAACCTCAGAAACGACGCGACAGCTCCGAAGACTGCCGCGCGCAAACCCAAAGACGCGCCTGAGTCGCCCCGGCAAGACCCCGCCCCGCCGCCCACCCCCGCTCCCCCCCCCAAAAAAAAACCTGAGACTTCGAAAGGCTCCTCCGAGGTGCCCCAGACGCACGACGCGTCCGGTATTTGCGCGCTACGCGTTATGAACGTTGCGAGTTTTTCTCTGTCACTGGCGCTTAGATTGACGATCGCGCGATTGCTGGCGCACAGAAGCCCGCGCAAACGAAACTCAATGGGATTCTCTGGAACCCGTGGGAGTCTCAGCGCCGGCCCCTGGAGCACTCCGACGTCTGAATATCTTCGACTCCACGCGCGACGCGGCCCCGTAGGCGCGGCCGGAAGCCCCGAACAACCCCTCAACGAAGTGGGCTATACCCTGGGCCGGCTCGCGCAAAGCCCTTCTTGGGGTCGGCGGCAGAGGCGGCAGCCTTAAGATAAATGCCACAGGTTTACTTAGCACCTGGCAACACCTCACGCGCTCTAGTGTTACTAGACTTCATTTGGAGATCGTAAGTGCAAGTGAATCAAGGCGACCAGCCCAGTTGTCGCCGCATAGCCAGCGACGAGGATCGGTGGCGTCTCATTCCATTGCACTGCGCCTGGCCTATTCGACCATGTGCGAATGATGTGCAGTGAGCGAGCTCTCTGTATTCAGATGTGGCGTTCTCAAGCCATCACACACACTGTTATGTTCGCAAGCGGTGCCAAGCTTGCCTACACTTTTAACATCAGCGCATGTCTGCCACCGTACCCCGAGGTACGAAGTGGAATGGCCCCAAGACCAACTTCGAACTCTCTGCACTCAATAATTTGATCTGCTTTTTTTTTCAAGGCCCCAGATTCCCGAACTCCAGCTCCACGGGCTTCCTGCATGACTTTTGCCAAGGCCCTGGGAGCGTGACTGCGGGTCCCAATATGGTCCCGAGTATGGTCCCACATATGGCCAGCATTCCGTAATATGGTCGCAAAGGGGCCGTCATGGGGCTCTCTTGGGACATGCTTGGGCGGGCTCATGATGCCCGAATGACTGGAAAGCATTTTTTTGTTTTTTTTTTTGGGGGGGGCGGGCAACATCGTATTTTCATCAGTCTTGCGAGTGTCCTAAGCGGCCAGAGAGGCCACGAATGGAGCCCAAATTTGGCACCTGGGGCCCTCGAAAGGGGAAAACGGAACTGATATGTCGAACCGTGTCCTCCAAGACGGTCCCCGAGACCGCCCGCAGGCCTCCGAGAGACCATTGGGGACCCCCAGGGGGCACTGAAGACCTTGACAAGGCAGACGCCTTTGCTACCCGCGGTCTGGACCCATTTCCTTTGCGTGCGCGTTGATCAGCCAGAGGACGGCTCCATCCACAACCATGCTTGATCTCCCCCCCCCCTTCCCTCGGTGATGGCGGAGGGCATGCGGCGGGGGCAGGCTGGTTGGCTGGCGAGTGGGCGGATGGGCTAGTTGGGCTGGTTGAGCTGGGTGGTGGACTGGCTAGGGCACAAGGTTTCGATAAGCACGATGCTGGCGTCTAGCCAATAATCTGGGGGTATGATGGCCTCCCGTGCTATTCGTGTGTATATGTTTACACACATGTCAACATGTCTTCTCAGGTTTGGTCTGCGCGTTCCGGACCATATTCGTTGTAAGCTTTCCACATCATAAAACCGAATACGACTCGGAATCCGCGGAAACCGGATTTCTAAATGGTCCTGCACACACCGATCGGGGCCCACATAGGTCAACATAGAGAACACATACCAACCAATTCGAATGTGTTGTGTACGTAGCTTCGAAATTCATCTTGCCCCACATCCGCCACCGTGTCGCTGGGCACGGAGTGGGCGTGTCCTCAGGTCCTGTGCCTAATCCCTTAAGCGCTCCTGAGGAGTCTTCAAAGGGCTCGGAGCCCAAATTCACACATCTCTTGGGATTTCCCGCGTGCCCCCTGGGCTGCAGTGCATCTTGTCGCATTGTTTTTTTGGCCCAAGAGGCCCCCAACAAGACGGGACAAGGGGGCCGCACGAGGCCCTTAAGACGTTCCAAGAGGGTCCCGACTCGCCGAAAGATTGTGCCAAGACGCCAAAGATGGCCTCAAGATGGCCCAAGAGGCCTCCAAGACGCCCCAAGAGGCCTCCCGAAATGGCCCCAAAAGGTTAACACCTTTGATGTGTCCTCAAGTGTTTGAGCGCTTTTGGCGTTCTCGCCTTGTCTGTTATCCGACGCTCCAAGACGGCCCCCAAGATCGCCCCAGGACGGCCCAAAAGGCCTTCAAGAGGGCCCCAAGACGGCCTGAGAGCGCCCCAAGACGGCCCAAGAGGCACCCAAGACGGCCCACGAGACCCCAAAGACGGCTCCAAGAGCGGGCCCAGATGGGAGGAACCGATGGGACACTTCCAGCCCTCGGCCCTGAGGGGCCCCCAGGAGGCCCCCAGATGCGCCAAGAGGCCCCCAAGAGGCCCCAAGAGGCCCCCAAGGGACCCCCAGAAGGCCCCAAACAGGCTCCTGCCCCGAGGAGGCCCCCGAAAACGCTCCGAAGAGACTCCAAGAAGCATTCCTGAGAACTCTGACCCACAACCCAGGCACGATGGCGGGATGAGCCAAAGACCATAAGATATTGACTGATTGCTTGCGCATGCGCAGCGCCGCGATGCTCATACACACCATTGTTGCCACCACGTGCATAGCCGAAATCGTTAAGGTGGCCAGTGCCATCCTCATAATCTCAGACGCCAACTATATGGCTAACCCATCGCGAACCAGTCGTGCAACTTGCTCGTACCCACCGGGGTCCCACTCGGCATCACCATCCACAAACATTGCCGAGCCATCGCACATCAATCCGAGAAATTTATCAGACCCGTGGGGGGTGGTCTCAAACAACAATAATGTACTGAGCACTCAGCGAATCATTCGGGACATCATCGGCGCAACAGTTCGTTTGATGGGCGGAATCTGACTTCCCATCGCACGAGGCGGCTTCCCCATCGGAGCTCGATTCAACATTAGTTCAAACCCTGTTTCATTGATCGACACAAGCATTGATTTTACGAGAGATGACGCAGCGTCCTTACGCGGTGACTTACGCGGGCCGCCAGCGCGGAACACCGCATCGAGAAGAGGGCGCTTGCGCGCGACCTTTCGCGGGCAGCTTGCGCGCCAATGTCGGTGAAGACGACCTCGTTTTCCTTCGTCGCTCATGTTTCCCCGAAGCTTATTCAGACGCATTCGAAAATGAACGATGAACTTTCCTAAGCTTACCACGCTGCAGAAAACCGCCTGCAATACTCAAGGATCCTCACCTGTCTCGCTCTCGCGCTCGGAATCAAAACTATTGTCTTTGCAGGGGCACCGTCGTAACGCAACGGGGGCGCTTATGGTACTATCATCAAACTTGTACTAGTCAGTCGAATCAAAACCACCATTGGCATTGATATCAAGTCCATGATGACCATTCTCCGAACCTTGAATCGATCGCGCAACGATCGGGACACCCTTGCAAATCCGTCGGGACATATTCTGGACACCATCTGGATAATCTTGATAAAACGAGCGGGGCAGTGTGCTCGATCGGAACATGTCGTGCATCGAAACATTTGAACCAATCAATCGGGATACCGTTGGGTAATCGTCGAGGCATTACGCGGGAACGACCTTGGGAAACCTTGGCAGGATCAACAACAGAAACAACACAGACCCACTTCACCCCAGACTGTAACAACTTCTCGCGCGTCTGGCGGGCGACACGGAACAGAAAGGACCTCGAAGGACCTTACCACCGTGAACCCTTCTGAGGAGCAATGCCGACGAGATACAATCGTCTCCCCGTGACGCCCGCCCGCCCACGCTCCCTTCGCGAGACCAGAGCTGCGTTGAGTCGCATGAAGATGCGATGCGGTGCGCTGCCTGTGCCACTGCGATGTGGCGATTGATGAGCAATCCGTGAGGAAGAGGCAGGTCAGGCAGCCCGCTGTGCGCAGAGCACTCAGTTCGCCGATGGTGGGCGGCTGGAGCTGTGCTGCTCAGGCGTGCGCATCCTCAGAGTGGCCACTGCGCCCGGGCAGGGAAGATCGAGCAGGTGCCAAGATGGATGGGGGAGAGCTCCTGGCAGGCCGATGCGGAGGCATCGGCTCAGACCCTCCTTGGCTCGAAGAGGGGCCATGCCACGGAGGGCGCGGCGACCCTCCCGGCAGACGCCACTCGGCCTTCCCGAAACTCTGGGACACCCCGACACTGGCCATCGCTCGGACGTCCTTTCCCTGTGTTTTTTTTCAGTTTCGTGCGTGGTTTTTTCGCCAAATGATCAAGGATGCTCCTCGATGGTCCTCGCCGAAGGAAAAATGCACACGTCCGAGCGCTGCCAAGGACAGACTCCCCACGGATTTCCTCGGACGCCCGGGCATGGATGCGTAGACCCTCCTGTGTGTTCCCCGACGTCGGGCCCTGCTGGTCTGTCGGGGGCCTGCCTGGTGAGCCGCCATCTCGACCAGAGAGAGAGAGGCTGCGCCCGAGAGAGAGAGAGAGAGAGAGAGCACGCGCGCCGCGCCAAGCGCCAGCTGGGCATCGCTCGGACGTCCATTCCCTGTGTTCTTTTTCGGTTTCGTGCGTGGTTTTTTCGCCGAATGATCAAGGATGCTCCTTACTAATCCCCGCCGAGAAAAAAGCACACGTCCGAGCGATGCCAAGGCCAGCTGGCAACGCGGCACGCACGCGGAGCGGAGCCCCCCGCGCCGCGGCTCGCGCAGAGCCCGCGCGTCTGTCCCACGCACTTGCGCACTGGCGGGCTGCCGCCTCCGCGGTGCCCCGGGGCTGGTGGGGGGGGGAGCCTGGGCGGCCTGGCGGCGGGGCGGGCCGGCGCTGCAGGGCCTCGATGACTGCAGCTGGAGTTGGAGGCCTGGAGTTGGATGACTACACCGACAAAGGGGGTTGCCTCCACAGGGGCAAGACGATCCTAGATTTCGGTGCTGGTGGGAATACTTTGGCCACCTTGGAAGCCAGAATATTACCAGCATCACCGAGATCGGGATCTTCTTCCCTCGGTGGATGTACACGGCCGATGTTGGTGTTGGTGTCAATCTCTAGGCCTGCGATGGAGGAGGGGCACTTCGGAACGAGAGGGGGCCTGCCCGGTGAGTCGCCCTCTCGGCCAGCGAGGGGCCGCGCCCTAGGAAGGGCACGTGCGCCGCGCCAAGCGCCAGCTGGCACGCGGCACGCACGCTTGCCATCGCTCGGACGTCCATTTCCCGTGCATTCTTCGGTTTCGTGCGCGTTTTTTCTTGCTCGATGGTCCAGGATGGTCCTCGATGGTCCTCGCCGTAGGAGAAATGCACACACCCGAGCGCTGCCAAGACATGGGATGCGTAGCCTCTCCTGTGTGTTCCCCGACGGCGGGCCCCTGCTGGCCTGCCGGGGGCCTGCCTGGTGAGCCGCCCTCTCGACCAGAGAGAGAGGCCGCGCCCGAGAAGGAGCACGCGCGCCGCGCCAGGCGCCAGCTGGCACGCGGCACGCACGTCTGGCCATCGCTCGGACGTCCATTTCCTGTGCTTTTTGTGGTTTCGTGCGTGGTTTCTTCGCGAAATGATAAAAGGATGCTCCTCGATGGTCCTCGCCGGGCAAAAAATATACACACGTCCGAGCGATGCCGGGCACGTGGAACGGAGCCCCCACGCCGCGGCTCGTGCAGAGCCCGCGCGTCCGTCCCGCGCACGCGCACTAGCGGGCTGCCGCCTCCGCGGCCTATAAAATCGTAAATACCAATTATAAACATGACCAACATTAGATTCTAGAAGGCCAAAGCAAACTCGACGTAGGTCGCAACGTTCGTCCTAACGTTGATGAAAAAACTCGGATTCCTATTTTCGAGTACTCCGTGATCTGCACCTGTCGGGACGACGCAAACATAACAATGCTTTGAAACAAATCTTAAACCCGAGCTGGGCGGCCTGGCGGCGGGGCGGGCCGGCGCTGCAAGGCCTCGATGACTGCAGCTAGAGGAGGGGCACTTCGGAATGAGAGGCAGACCAGACCGATCAGGGCACGATGGTAAACACCACAACATCGAGGCATGCCTTTTGATCAGACCACTGCCTGGCTCGGAACCGTCGGAACAGCACCTCTGCCACCCGACATCTGCACAGCGCATCTGAAATTGGCTCATGGCGGCATCGGCTCTGCAAACTTGGTCTGCTGCAGACGCGGCTCGTGGGATCATGCCTGGGCCCTACCGCTGTGGCCGGAATCAGACGTCGGGAACGCCGCTGACTTCGTCGAAGCTGCGTCTGCGTCCCCACTCATGCGTGAGGGCACACCGCGGGGATCAAGGCTGCTACCGTGCTGCCGAGACGAGAGACCCGAGATGCGCACTCAGGCGAGAGCGCAAGCCACGAGTCCTCTTCTTGCCTGGTCTTTTTGGCTCACCCTCTTTCCCCTCCTCGCCGTCCTGCCCGGCTTTTTCCTTTCTCCTGCGGGCCGCGGGGTGGCAGAGATGCTTCTACATGCAGCGCGCGGCGCAGTGCAGCACGGGCATGGCCTGGCATGGGCCTGCTATCACGGCATGCTGCCCTGCCGCCCTCTGACCTGCAGCTCCGCTTCAGCCCCGGGAGCCGCGGGGGAAATTGAGAATGTGCATTCCACTCGGTCTTCGATGCGGTATTGTGAATGCTACTGCTTTTCTACACGCGATTGCAACACGCCGACTTCTCATGATCGCAGGCCGAGCGCTCCGTCGGCGACACGCGAACAACATGGGACACACACAAGAGGTATTTGCACCACCGCAGCTGGCCCGCGTATGCGGGCCAAGCGCTAAGAAGACATCAACTACAACGATCCTCCTCGCTCCTCTCCCGTTCTCCTCCCCGCGTCATGCTCCTCGTCGTCGTCGTTCTCCCCCTCCTCCTCCTCCTTTTCCTCTAGCGTACCCAGCTCCTCCTCCTCCTCCTCCTCCTCCTCCTCCTCCTCCTCTTCTGCCCCAAACAAGGCCTGGCAGGGCCTTTCCTAAGCCCTGGCTGCGGCCCTGGACGGCTGCACGCCAACTGCTATCCTGCTTCCGATCGCGGCCACATAATCTCGTTCCTGGCCCCAGGACGGCCGAACAAACATCTGGGAGCAAAGCGTTTGAAAACAAGGGGGAGGTGGAACCAACGAAATCCAGCCAGGACCAGCAACGACCGAATGACCCTTCGACCATCTCAAAGCAGCCGTCTCCAGAAACCCCAAAGACGCCGGCGCTGACCTCGGGAGACCTTGTCTTGCTTCCGCTGGCCTCCGCCGGTTCAAAACGACATCGTGTGTCTCCGAAGGGGGAGGGGGCCTGAATTGAGGACCCCCCCACCTTTTTGAGCCATGGAGCTCAAGAGGCCTCCCAGACCCCTCCAATGAGCCCAAAGAAAGCCTTAAGACCCCCATAAGGAGTCGCAAAGGGGGTCCTGACAATGCCCCAAGAGGCCCCACGGGACCCCCATGCTGGGCCGCTGCCTTAACCAGCGGAGCTGCGTTTGCTGCACTCCCGCCAGCTTCCGCGGGCCCTCGTCGAGGCGCAGAAGCACATTTCGGCGCCCAAATCCTGCCAAGCCCATCCTGGGGCTCGGGTTGGCGCGTCGCCGCTCTTGGCCGTCGAGGACTCGCATTCGCACTCAAGCCATGCGCCGTCCGGCGCGCGGGCGGAAGACAAGCTCAGATCAGCTTGCGTTGCAATGAGGAAGGGAAGGAAGAAAAAACGATACCAGGAGGGATAGACACAACAACGGCAGGGGGACAATGGAAACAAGATGAATGGGCGTGCCTACCAGGGATCGCGAACATCAGAATAATGTGGTTCTCGGCGAACTCCCGCAACCGACGTTCATCTCGTACGCAATGGAGTCGCATCTCGCTGGGCCCAAAGCAGCTCTGCACTTTCTTATGTAAGCACGTGGCACAATCGCTCCTCGGCCGGCCCTTTCTCCTATAGAATTGGGTCGCAGCGTGCAACGTTGTCCGTTGTTGCAAGGTCAGCTGTCTGAGAATGTCCTGGTCATCGGCCCCCCCAATCTTCCATACTGCGTAAATGTATGTTTCAACATGTGCGCGCTGTATGGAGCCCTGCAAACGGCCTCGAGAACGCTCCTGTTCGAGACGCGCGACAAGCATGCTGAGGCAATGTTCGAGATCCGTCTGAGGCATTTGGCATGGAAACCATCCACGCGACGCCGCTCTGATTGATTCAGCCACGCAGAGCCCAAAGAGAATAACATCTTGCTCGTAGCAGGTGCCGGAAACATATGGAGCTTCCTGGCTCTGGCGAGCGACGTGTGCTTCCACGCTCTCAAATTTGGAGAACTCCCCCCAGGCGGCCCCGATGCGCCTGCTGAGTTCGCCACTTAGCCGACCAGAACTGTGCAGAATTGCTCCCAGATCGACCATGCGATCTTTGGGCCCGATTCTCGCTCCTGACGGGGACCGAATGTCAACGTCGCAATTGATTTCAGCAGCTGGAACTTCTCCCGCTGTAGCTCCATGCCGACACGGGCTCCTGCTGCTGCCACTTCCCCACAGAAACCGCTGTTTATGGGATTGATGTCTCCCAAGGAGAAGCGCGTCGCCGATCTAAAGCAACATGGACAAAACACCTGTATCATACGCCTCCTTCGATACATCGTCTAAATGGCCGATGGCGACTCCCACTACTACCCACATCACAATGACAAAAAATATGGCGACAATGGGCACCCCTGCGATATCCCGGACAGTTGCTACTTGTCCTGACAAAGGCGCCCGTTGTCGGCCATGTAGAAACTGCGGTGCTCGTATGTCTCTGATGACTGACAGCATCCGTCCAGATACGCCGAATTTCCAGATTCGCGCTTCAACGTTGATGAAGTGGAAAGCTTTCTTCCAATCGAGGGCGACCACAGCCATGGCCCCCACTTTCTCGGCATTCGCACGGTCGATGTACCTCCTGACGGAGTGAACCGCATCTGTCGTGCCTCTCCCCCGCCGGACTCCGAACTACGATCGAATCGAGCTCTCGTCTGCGCCGGCGTCCAGCTGTCGGCCCAACAAGAAACTCGCAAACAGTTCGTACGCAACGCGTACCAAGCTGATCAGCGGAGTTACGGACCAAGAGAAAAAAAAAGAGGAGTGGATTCAGGAGAAGGACGACAAATGGAGGGTAGGATCGGATGGGACCTACGGGTAGGACACGTATACAGCAATACGGGGGACACGTGCTCTGTGACCGACATGATTGCTGCAGGCTTCGGACACCAATTCCGCGCAAGAGGTTACAGAGCTTCTAAGCCCGAGCGCGATATTGGCCCCCTTCATATCAGAGAGTCCAAGACTTCCACACCAATCCCAGATATCCCCGAGGTGAAAACAAAAGAGAGATAGAAAGAGAGAGAGAGAGAGACAGCGAGGCACAGAGAGAGAGAGAGGGAAAGACACCGAGAGAAAGAGAGAGAGAGATATAGCAACATGGGGGAGGTCGGAGGGGGGCCGAGGGCAGGAGCGAACGCCCGGGAGGGCGAGTGACCAGCAGTGAGGGCGGAGAGCTGGGCGAGGGCGAGCGGAGCCGACGGGGGATGCCGAATACCTCCCCCCTCCTCCCCCTCCTCCCCCTCCTTCCCCTCCTCCTCCTCCTCCTCCTCCTCCTCCTCCTCGTCCTCCTCCTCCTCCCCCCCCCCAGCCTCGCGTCCCAGGCGCGCAGGCGGGGGCCGCGGATGGGGCGCCTCTTGCTGCCGGTCTTGGCGACGCCGCCCCGCTTCTTGCTGCCCCTGTCGGCCTGGCGTCCGCGCTGCCCAATCCAACCTGCAGTCTCGGCTGCAATCCGTGCCAACAGCGGGACGATCCGCGGCACGGATCCTCCTCCTCCTCCTCCTCCTCCTCCTCAATCCTCCTCAATCCTGCTCCTCCTCCTCCTCGTCCTCCTCCTCGTCCTCCTCCTCGTCCTCCTCCTCTTCCTCTTCCTCCTCCTCCGCCTCCTCCTCCTCCTCTTCAATCCTGTATTGCTGAGCCCCCTGCTGTCGCAACTTCTGTTGCTGCTCCTCAGCCCACTCCTGGCTCCCGCCTCCTGCCTCCTCCTGGTACTGCTGCTGCTGACCAGTCCTGTTTGTCATCGTCATGTCCCTTCCAGCCACCCCCTCCTCTTCCTCCCACCATTATGTTACAGATCCTCCTCATTCTTGCTCCCTCGCCCTCCCTCCTCTCCCATCTCCTGTTGCTCCTCCTTCTCTTGTATTGCTTCGCCTGGTGCTGCTGCTCCTTCTTTCCTCTACTCCTCATGTTTGTCTTGCTCATCCCTGCTTCTTCCCTCCCTTTCAGATGCTCCTCTTCCTCCCCATTCTCTCTCTCTCTCTCTCCCTCTACATTATTAGTTGCACGTGTATTCTCGAATGCACACCAGAAGCTTAAACATTCAGGGGCAACGCAGCTACCATTCACACACTTTTTGCGTCGGCGGCTAGGCAGAGTGACTGCGCTGGCGGAAGAGCAACAGCTGGACGAGCAAATGAGAAATAAGCCGCAAGGCGCGAGGGAAAGAGGAACAACGCCCAGCGACGGCGGGAGGGAGGAAGCCGGGCCCGCTCACGCTGGCAACAACAGATACCCCAATTACAGCGGTGCTGTTGGTGGGACCAGCATCGCAATGCGACGTGCCCCCAATCACGCGTGATGCTGGATGTTACCGCTTTTGCTCGTTACTAGCCAACGCGCTGTGCGCTCCTACCTCCACTTGCATACCGACTACGCAACCGAATGATTTGGACGAGACTTGCATGTGCCAGCAGCTTCTGTGTACAACGATGCTTCGACCTGTCTGACACCAACAACCACCATGCTTGTGTTCTCTGTGTCTTCTACGCCCTCGTAATATTTTCAGCATTCCCACTCCTCAACGCCTTCTCCGACCCCCAGTCCGGCACAGTATTAATCAGCTGGGTGTCTGGTACCACGTTGGCACACCCCACGTCTGAGTTGGGCACAGACTTGCCGAAACGTTGGGGCATTGCAGCGGTGTGCCCTTATGAGGGCAATGCATGTACGTTCCCGCCCCTGATGCATTTCGTACTTTATGGTTGTTCAAGCTTCATGCGTCGTTGCAATGTCTGTCAGGGCATTGCTCTCGTCGTACCTGCTTTTGTTCTTTACTCCTCATCACGAGTGATGTTGGATGTTATCAATTTTGTTCATTACTTTTCAACGCGCTATGCGCTCCTACCGCCTCTTGCATACCACTACGCTACTAAATTGTTTGGACGAGACTTGCACGTGCCAGCGGCTTCTGTGTAAAACGTCGCTTCGACCTGTTGGAATTTTCCCCATCGCCTGTTCTGACGCCAGCTGCCAGACTTGTGTTCTCTGTGTCTTCTGCGCTTTCGTCATGTTTAATGCGTTCCTACTCTCCGACGCCTTCTCCGACCCCAGCTCCGACGCCTGGTCCAGCACAGTATCGATCAAATGGGTGTCTGGTACCACGTCGGCACAACTCAAGTCCGAGTTGGCAACAGGCTTACCGAAACGTTAGGGCATTGCGGCGGTGTGTCCTGATGAGGGCAGTGCCTGTGTGTAAGTCGGAGGTGAGGGGGTGAGATCGAAGTGGAACGGAGAGCCCCCCTACCGGGAAATCGATTTCGGTTTCGTGTTCGTGCGTGCCGTGCGTGCGGGCGAGGCGAAGCTGCGTGGGCGGGCGAGAGAAAGTCTCCTGTGGCTGAGGCGCGGCCGGACCAAATGACTCCCTTCCGGGCGGCCGGTGGCCCGTGGTGTCCCGCCGGTGTCCCGCGAAAGTCCCGTGTGGCTGAGGCGCGGCCGGACCAAATGACTCCCTTCAGGGCGGCCGGTGGCCCGCGGTGTCCCGCCGGTGTCCCGCGAAAGTCCCGCGATGTCCCGCGGTGCCCCGCGGTGTCCCGCCGGTATCCCGCGGTGTCCCGCGATGATGATGATGATGATGATGATGATGATGATGATGATGATGATGATGATGATGATGATGATGAGATGACGATGATGATGATGATGGTGATGCTGATGATGATGCTGCTGCTGATGATGATGACGTCCATGATGATGATGATGATGGTGATGCTGCTGATGATGACGAGGACGATGATGATGATGATGATATGATGATTATGGCGTCCCGATGATGATGATGATGATGATGATGATGATGTCGATGATGATGATGATGACGATGATGATGCTGATGGTGTCCCGATGATGAAGATGATGATGATCATGATGATTATGTTGATGATCATGATGATGACGATGGTGGTGCCCCGATGGTGATGAGTATGATGATGTTGATGTTGATGATGCTGATTATGATTGTGTCCCGATGATGATGATGTTGATGATGATGAGGTTGATGATGATTATGGCGTCCCGATGATGATGATTATTCTGATGGTGATTGTGATGATGTTGATGATGATGATGTTGATGCTGATGTTGTTAATGATGATGATGGTGCCCCGATGATGACGACGATGATGATGATGCTGATCATGATGCTGATGATGATGATGATGTCGATGATGAGGATGAGATGATGATGATGGTGTTCCGATGATGATGATGATGATGCTAACGATGGTGAGCATGATGGTGCCCCGATGATGATGCTGCTGATGATGATGACGATGACTGTGTCCCGATGCTGCTGATGATGATGTTGATGATGATGATTGTGATGATGGTGATGATGATGATGATGATGGTGGTGTCCCGATGATGTTGATGACCGTGATGATGATGATGCTGGTGTTGATGATGAGGACGGTGTCCCGATTATGATGATGTTGGTGATGATGATGTTGATGTTGATGTTGTTGTTGATAATGATGATGACGTTGATTGTGAGAGCGGTTGTGATATCGATAGTGAAATCGATAGTGATACCGAATGTGATATCGATTGTGAGATCGATTGTGAGATCGATAGTCAAATCAATTGTGAGATAGATCGAGTGAGATCGATTGTGAGATCGATCGAGGGAGATCGATCGAGCGAGACCGATACTGAGATCGACAGTGAGATCGATAGTGAGACCGATCGAGTGAGACGTTGGTTCCTCCCCCCCCGAACCTCCTTATCACCCGAAGGGTGGTCGTATAGGTATATGCCCACTTACGCATTTCGTGCTCTATGGTTGTTCAAGCTTCATGCTTCGTTGCAACAGCAGCGGGCAACATCCGAGACCACGGATCGACGGAGGAGGGCCACGATAGAACGGCACACTTTCAAGACAAAACGTGAGGTGCACGGACTTCCAACTTCTCTCACCTTCCCCTCTGCCTCTCCCTGTCCCGAAATCTGTTCACGTTCCCTTGTGCCCCCCGCCAGGTGCAAAATTATCGTCACGGTTTTTCTCACGACGCCTGGGTGTTCAACGGCAATATCCCAAGCCACCCATATTCGCTGTTCGTGCCGCGCGAAACGAGACGTGCAATTATCTCCGCGCTCTCGCGCAGCCGCCCTGGATAATTGAAGGGGCCTTGGGACACACAAATAAATACACACAAATAGCAGGATTCACCATATTTGTCATATTCTCGGGGTTTCTGTCTTCCCCCCCCACTTCCTATATTTTCCCATGTTTTCTGGGGAATCGACGATTCATTGTGTCTGTGTGCTTTTTCCCTCCTGAATAATGACAGCACTTCGGCCCAGATCGCAACACGCGAAAGGCGCTCATCCTCTTGCACTCCCGCAGGTGACCCACGGCCGGGCTCACGCCGTGATGCCGTCGGCGCTGGCTTCTGACACCGCAAAGGGTTGCTCAACTGAAGGGGCCCTGGGACACACACACACACACATAAATACACACAAATAGCAGGCTTCCCCATATTTTCAAATTTCTTTCTGGGTTTTTGTCTGCCCCCCCCACCTCCCATATTTTCCCATATTTTCCGGGGAATCGACGATGAACTGTGTCTGCGTGTTTTTTCCCCCTGATCAACCTTGAAGGATCGTGGCTTTAAGGCAGCGCGGGCCGTTCGATAACGGAATCGGCTCCAGGCCACTGGCTTCGTTCAACCGGGTGGACACAGCTTCCTTGAGCAAAGCACCCTGCGGTAAAACAAAAACCCGCGGCCATGCCCAGCATGACGTGCCACCCCAGGGAGGGAGGGCTGCCGCAGCTGGCGCCACGAGCGGAGAGATGACCTATTCCTTCTCCTCCTCCTCCTCCTCGCCACTCCTCGCTCCCTCCATGAACTGCTCGACCTGGAAGGGTCGGGGTGCTACGGCCGGGAAGCTTTGCCTCGCGTGCCGCGGCGGCGGCCCCTGTGACACGCCCTGCCCTGCGAGCGGATGGCGTGGTGCTCCGCTCCGCGGGGGCGGGAGGCTTCGAAGACCTCGGGGCGTTGACTCCGAGGGACCAGGACGTGGATGGCGTGTCGCGCCGAAGCATGTTGGGCCAGAACCTGCGCGGCGACACGCTGCCCCAAAGCTGCCGACCAACTCCGCCTCCGACTCGACCTGAAACGCCTGAGCTTGGGCCGCCGCCGCGTCGACGAAACGTGAAGCTTGCCGCCCGCAGGCGTATCGAGCACGTTCGGTGCTGGCGGCCCAGCGCGGACGAGACGAACTCAGTGCGTGAGCGCGGGGCCGCTCGCGAGTGGCCTGGCCCGCGGTGACGGCCCCCTCCGGAGGCAGCGCCGCCTCCTCGTCCTTGGGGCGCGGGTGCCCGCAGCCTCTGCTTCCCCGGTTGCCCCCCCGTCGTCGTCAGCAGATCATTTTCTTCATCTTAGATACACCCCCCGATCCTGGCCGATTTGGGGCGCTATCCTGAGATCCCCATACCTCCAAAGTATAGAATATTCGATGTTGTTTTTTTGGTTGTTTTGTAACGTTCGGTCTCTGAGGGTTTTCGCCTGGCCCTGGGAACATCAATACCGCCTCAGGATGAAAGACCGGTGCTAGGGAAAGGGTCGGGACTTCTGGGGGGCCCGCGTGGCGTTGCCCTGGCGACGTCCCTCGCCCCCTGTGCAGCGCGTGGCTGGAACAGTTGGTCATGATTTCTTCGGGATTATCAACTGGAAAATGTTGCTAGCGATGCTGTGGAAGCTCGCGGCTTGTGCGATTCGCAAGACGCAGATCTATGGACGAAGGCTTGACGGAGGTAATGAAATATGCCCGTGGCTCGAAGTCGAATGGGGTCGAGGAGCAGAGGTGCAAGGCAGACGTGGGCCCGAAATGTCAGCGAAGCCGCAGTGAAAGGGAACGGCAGCAGGAACGGGGGTAACGACGAGAGCAGGGCGGAGGTCGAGGCATGCGAATCATCAATCAACATCGGGGCAGGAACGGCGTAAAGCCGAGCTGCCTTGCCAGCTGCTCGGCCCCTTCCCGCCTTTCATTCGACGCGGGAGGTATAGGAGCTCGCAGGCGCACCGCGTGGTCGGCGGGAGGCCCGCGAGAGAGGAACTGCAAGCCCAGGCCCCCAAATCATCAGGAGATGGTCGACGTTCGTGGCGCCGGGCAGCATCACGTAGAACACAAGCCGCGTTCAGGTCGTCGTCGTCCTTGCCACCCGCGTCGATGGTGGCTCCGTCCCGCACGGGTGTGGCGCCGCTGCGCCGGCCCTCCCAGCATGCCACGAGAGTGGCGACAATTCGCACTTCGCCCCCCCCCCCCAGGGAGAGCGCGGTCTAGGCTGAATCTGCGCCTAGCTTCCAGAATGTCGCCCCCCCAGGGTCCTCGAAAGTGGCGGCAGTCTCGCAGTTCGCAACCCCTCAGAGATGGCGAGGTCAAATCTGCATCCGTGCCTGGTACCCACTGTGCTGGCTCCCCGAACAGCCCGTGAAAGTGGTGAGGCCCTCGAAAATGGCGACGGCTTCGCAATTTGCCGCCCCCCAGGGATGGCGAGGTCTAGCCCGAATCTGCGCCTGGCGCCCGGTGTGCTGGCCCCATTTCGAAATTCGCATCCATTTCGAAAGTGGGCCCAGCACATCGAAAGTGGCGACCATTTCGCAATTCGCCCCATCAGCCCTCCAAAGTGGCGACCATTTCGCAGTTCGCATCCCCCCAGGGATGGCGGGGTTCAATCTGAGTGCGCGTCTGGTGCTCACTATGCTGGCCCTCCAGCAGCCCATGAAAGCAGTGACGGCTTCGCAGTTGCAGCCTTCAAGTGATGGCGAGGTCCAGTCTGCGACCGCGCCTGGTATCCACTATGCATCCCCCCCAGCAGACCTCGAAACTGACAGCAGTTTCGAAGTTCGCAGCCCCCCAGGGATGGCAGGGTGCAATCTTAGACCGCGCCTGGTGCCCAGTGTGCAAGCCCCCGCAGCAGCCCCGAACGTGGCGACGGTTTCGCAAGTCGCAGCCCTCCAGGGATGGCGAGGTCCAGTCTGTCTCCGCGCCTAGTACCCGCCATGCTGCCCTTCCCAGCAGCCCCCGGAAGTGGCGACGGCTTCGCAGTTGCAGCCCCCCAGGGATGGCGAGGTCCCATCTGAGTGCGCGCCGGGCGCCCAGTGTGCTGCCCCCCCCAGCAGCCCTCGAAAGTGGCGACCATTTCGCACGTCGCAGGCTCCAAGCGAGGCCCCATGCAGGACGGCGAGGCAGGAGGCAGGAGGCAGGAGGCAGGAGGCAGGCAGGAGGCAGGCAGGAGGCAGGCGGAGAGAATCTGGAGATTGCACGGCTCGCTTCAAGACGAGAACCCAACGCAAGAGGGTGGGGCAAACATCAAGACATCGGATTTTCGGGTCCTGATTCCTGATCCAGCGGGCCCGATCGGGCCTCCGATCCATGAGCCGCGCTCGCGCCGGAGCTCGATCCACGATCTGATCTGGCGCCCGATCCTGATCCGTGGGATCGAACACGTCCGTTCGACAAAAGGATCCGATCTGGCGAACCGGCCGTTCGATGCGGGCGGGCCGCTTCGACCCGGGCGGATCCGGTCCGCCATGATCACCATCGTGATCAACAAGGCCGTCAGTTGTCCGTGCTTTCGGCCTTCCAGCGGGTGGCCCAACAACATCGAGCGCGTCATCCGTTTTCCGTCGGACGGGCAGGGGTGGGAGAGTCGGCTGCACGCAACGTTCACCCTACCAATGACCGCCTGCGCGCGGACGACAGCGGCCTCTAGTAGGGGTCTGGCCGCCTCTGCCATCCCCCAGACGGCCGCGCACCAGAAGCCACTCCAGCGAGGAGCCACCCTCACTCGCTGCCGAAGGAGGGGGGGGGAGCCAGGCGGAGGGCTCGCCTGGCCGCTGCCCATGCCTTCGGACTCCAAGCGGAGGGCCGAGCAGCACCGACAGTGTCGCGCCCTTGTCTCGTCTGATGGGCGGGGGGCAGTCGGGGCAACGATCGGAGGGAAGGAGGGGGGCCGAGAACTCAGTCGTCGCTTTGTTGCTGCAGCACTGCCCCCCAGGAGGTCTGGACCCCCATCCCGAGCCGCTTCTGACGGCCTCAGGGCCCCGCAACTGCAATGCCACTACATATTTGGCGTTTTTTTTTTTTTTTTTTTTTTTTTTTTTTTTTTTTTTTTTTTTATATATATAAATGTATATATAGATATGTATATTATTATTATTATATATATATGGATATAAATTATTATTTTTATTTTTTATATTATTTTTTTTTGTAAAAAAAAACAAACACATTGTTGTTGTTGTTGTTGTTGTTGTTTGTTATGAATAATACTTATATATATGATCTGGTATAAAACGAGCAAAGCTACATTAACACGATTATACATATATATATATATATATATATATATACAAGACGACGCGAGGGTCAGGGATGGAGGGTCGATCTGGACGGAAAGGCGGTTTGTAAAGGAGGGGTTCCCACATTGGCTCGTGCAGATGAGCCCGCGAACTCGGGGGCAGTGCTCGCGCTGTCGCAAGGCTTGTGGGCTGGCACGACTGCTGCCCCTGCGTCTGCCCCGCTCCCCTGCCCTCTCCTCGTCCTTGGGGCGGGGGGAGGGATGCTGGTGCTGCTCTGCCTGTGCGGCTGCCGCTCCTGCTCGCTGGCGCTCTCCTGTCCGCGGTCCGCCCCATGTGCGGCAGCTGGCCTGTTGGCCCAGGCTGTGGGTGCTGGCGGGTGCGTGCCCCGCCGCGCTGGGCCACCGCATCGTGGTGCGGGTGGCGTTGGGTCGGCCTCGTGGGGCCCGTCCGCGCGCGCGGCTGTGCGCGCCGTGGGTTCGCCTTTCTGGGGCGGGGGCCACGCGGGGCTCGTGGCGTGCACGCCGCCCATGCGACGCCGCGTGCCGCGCTTTGTCCCATCGTTTGCATTTTGTTTTTGCCAGCCGACCCGGGGGTCTTTGCTCGGCGGCCCATGCGTGGCCAATCGTTTGCTGTGCAACCCGTGCGTGGCTTGCGAATTCAGGCAGTCCCAGGGGTCTTTGCTAGGCGGCCCATGAGTGGCCAATCTTACCAAAGCAGCCCATGTGTGGCTTGCCATTGCCCGGAGACCCGGGGGTCTTTGCGCGGCGGCCCATGAGTGGCCAAATCGCCAACAAAGCAGCCCATGGCTTGCCATCGCCAGCAAACCTAGGGGTCTTGGCTCGGCGGCCCACGATCGGCCAACCTGGTGTAAAGCAGCCCATGTGTGGTTTGCCCTCCCCGACAGGTTCTTGGGCGCGCGTTGCTCTAGCGCGCGCGACGCTTCTTCGCGTCGTCCGGCGCGCCGTTCAGAAGCGCTGCAAAACGGGGGTCGGCGCGGCCGCGGGCGGCGGCGCCAGGGTGCGCGCGGACATTGCATCGCTGGACTCCCTTATTACAATGGCGGGCGAAGCTGCGAAGATGGCGTTGACCGAAGCGCTCTGCGCGGTCGAGGGCGCCGAGGGTCGCGATCCCGACTGGGGCGCCAAGATTGCCGCTGCGCTGCACGCGGCTGGCGTGCGGAGATGGCGCGAGCTCGCGGACGCCCGCGTCGAGGATTCCGCGTTCTCTGCGGGGGGGGATCTCGCATCGTCGGTATCAGTCTAAGAAGTCCGTAGTCAGGTGCTTCGCACAAGCCGTTGAGCTTGTTCGGAAACTTGATGATCCCTTCTCCCAGAGCTGATTCTTTTATAGTGGACTCGATGCTGGGCGAAGAAGCCCGCGCCCGCAGGGCTCTCGCCGCCGCTGGCGAGGAAGGCGCGGCGAAGCCCGGGGTCGCCGACCCAGGGGCGGTGCTTGAAGCGTTACTTTCGGGAAAGAGGCCAGACGAGGTGCCGCGCCCGCTGGGGTTGCGCGCGCGCGGCGTCTTCGGCGCCGCGCAGGCGACGCGCCTCGAGTTTGCCAGTGTGGTGTCTGACATCAGCATGCAAGGATCGCCCGCGGAATTTTGGCCCAGGTGCTCGCGCTCGCCCGCGCGCGCGCGGCGCAGTTTCGGCGTCGCGTCGCGCGCAGTTCACATCGCGTGGATGAACTGGCTGCAGAGGCGGCCAAGCTCAAAAAGGTCGGCGTTGCTTCGCCGTCTGCGCTGGTCGGTTTAAAGAAGTGGCTCCCTGAATTCGTGGCTCTCAAGATGGCCTTCCAGGAAGGGGGGAATAACTATCTCTCCAAGGCGCGCTGGTCTCGCGATCGAACTCGCGCGGCGCGTTGCTATCGCGGCAGGATCTTCTCGATCTGGCCAATGCCATCATGGCCGACAGCCAAGAGGGGAAGCGCAAGACGTTGGTGAATCTGTCGCAGCGGCAGGCAGCATGGAACAGGCTCCGCGGTCGCGCGAAGTAGCGCTGCCGCAAACATCGCTTTTGCGTTTCGCACGGGCGCGCGCTGGCGGCGGCCGCGACTGGCCATCGCAGCCTGGCAGCGTCTTGGCCGCATCGCGAGATGGCAACGGATGCCCACGCGCACAAACGCCGCGCCCACTCGGCAATATGCTACGACCAGGCCCGGCGCGCAGCGTGCCGCTTTCGCCTCGTGAGCTCGCGCGGTCTATGTGGGCCGAGCGGGCGAGGGCTGGCGAGCATGACTTCAACGCGGAGAATGCGGCGGCGGAGGGGGAGGAGGAGGAGGAGGAGGAGGGAGGAGGAGAGGAGGGAGAGGAGGAGAGGAGGAGGAGGAGGAGGAGAGGAGGAGGGGGGGGGGGGGGGGGAGGAGGAGGGGAGGAGGAGGAGGAAGGAGGAGGAGAGCAGGAGGAGGGGGGAGGGGGGGGGAGGAGGAGGAGAAGAGGAGGAGGAGGAGGAGAGGAGGAGGAGGAGGAGGAGGAGGAGGAGGAGGAGGAGGAGGAGGAGGAAGGGACGCGGCTGTGAAATTCAGCTCGTGGGTCTTGCGCCAGGTAGGGCACGGCCGGGTGCGCGGCGCGCGGGCACTCCGCGCTGTCCTCGCGTCGCGCAGGCCGAGGGATGCGCGCGGCCGCGCTGAGGGGCCCGACGCGGACGTGCAGGTGGTGGCCGCAGAGGCGGGGCAAGAAGCTCCAGCGGCAGCGGCAAGGGCGGCATCGCGCAGTGCGACCGCCGCGGCTCGTGGTCGCGCGGTGACTGGCGCGATCGCAGCGCGTGGTCGAGTGGCCGCGCCTCGTGGACCTCTGGCGGCCGCGGGCCGCGCGCGCCGCCCAGGCCCCGCCAGGGCCTCGGGTGACCGCGAGCCGCGCGCGCCGCCCAGGCCCGTCAAGAAGGCCCGCCGCGCTGAGTAAACCTGAGGCTGAGCTGCCAGCGAGTGGCGCGGCGCCCGCGTGCACTGCCGCAATGGTCTCTGCCGCGTTATTGTTTATAAAACATTGTTATATATAAAAACAGTTTTTTTTTTTTTTTTTTTTGGGGGGGGGGGGTTTGGGTGTTTTTGTTTTTGTTTTGTTTTGGTTTGTTTTGTTCTGTTTTGTTCATTGAAAATTCTCCGCGTGCGCATTGCAGCCGCCCGGCGCATTTTGCAGAAGCGCGGAGAAGCGGGGGCCCGCGCGCCCGCGGGCGGGGGTGCCAGGGCACGCGCGAGACTCGCATCGATTGGCTTTACTTTCGCAATTTTCGCGCGATGCTGCCGCTGCCAACGCCTCCGCAGCCGCCGGTGATCCGAAAAAAGGAAGGGGCCCCGCGGTCGGCATCGCCGCCCCGCGCGGGCGCGGGCGGGGCAAAACGCAGCCGCGCAGGCCATCTGGCAAATCGCTTCTGCCAGGTTGGGGCGCTCCGCGCAGCGGGTCGCGACGCAGCGCGTGAGCGTCGCGTGCAGGCGCCGAATCAATCCGCAGCGGATAGTGAGATACTGGGTTTCGGCGCAAGGGCGGTCGGCGAGTCTTTTGCATTCCAGAAACAATGCGGTTTGCCTAGCGAGGTGTCTGAGGCTTTGAGCTGGGTCACCGCGCGGACGGCCGAGCAGGTCAACGCAGCCCGCGAGGCCATCGTGTGCCAGATCGAGTTTGAGGCCGACGATTTGGTATCCAGCGGCGCGGCTGCGCGTTGGATGCTCTCGGCCAGCGCAGAAGTGAGCGTCGTCGCGAAGGGCGTGAACGGACCGCTGCTGGACAGGCCCGCGCGCAGAGCGGGGTTCTAGGACCTGGCATGCACCCAATTTTTCCGCCGGGGCGCGCCCGTAACGGGGCCGCTGCCTCCCTCTGGATCAGGCGCGCCGGCAGCGCGTGACAGTGCCGCGCCGGTCGTCGATCTCTTGGAATCCGCGGCGAAGGCCAACGCGGCAGTGCGCGAGGACAAGCACCCCAGCGAATTGCTTCGCGTCGCCGCGCAGGACGTCGCGGCAAGGCGCATGCGCGATCTGTCCAAAGTCGGCGGCCTCGAATTAAGTTCCGTAATTCTCTCACCGCGATTCGGGGTCGAACAGGTGAAGCAGGACGGCAGCGACAAAGTCCGACCGATCGATGATTTGTCGCGGTCGAAGCTCAACGGCTGCACGTCTGTAGCCGAGAAGTTCCGCACCGAGGGCGTGGACCTGCTCTTCGAAGCCCCCAGGCGCTTGGCGCTGGAGACCGAAGAGCCCATCGCTTTCTTCAAGGCCGACGTGGATTCCGCCTCCAGGCGCATCCCGGCGTCGCCTGTGCACTGCGCGCTGCTCTATATTGTTTTCCTGTTTCAGGGAATGGCGCACGCAGCGCGGCATGGTGCCGCGCCTTTCGGAGCAATCGCTTCCGTTCGCGCGTGGGAGCGAATGGGAGCGTTAATCTCGCGCGTCGCTCGCGCAGTGCTGCACGTGCCCCTGCTGAGGTTTGTGGACGACCTCTTCGCTGCTGAGCGGAGAGGATCGGTGGTGCACGCGCTGCACTGCGTTGCACTTCTGGTGCGTTGCTTGCTCGGGCGCGAGGCCAACGCGCCAGCCAAAATGGGCTGGGGATTGCAGCCGCACGTGCTTGGGCTCAGTGTGAGCGCGGACCGGCAAGGTTCCTCATGTGCACCTTCCGCGGACAAGGTTGTCAAGTGGCGCTCTCGAATTCACAGCGCTTTGAACAGCAATTCGCTGAGCCCCGGCGACCATTCCAAGCTAGCAGGAACCCTGCGATGGGCGTCGACAAATATGTTCCATCGCCTGGGTGAGGCCACCATTGTGCCCCTGTATCGTCAGGTCAGACAGACTCGGAGGTCAGACAGACTCGGGCCAACGTGTCCGCGCCACTCCGCGAGGCTCTCCGCTGGTGGGACGAAGTCCTTGCTTTGGAATTGCACGAAAAGAGACAATGGATCTGCCCCAGCGGCCCTCCGGTCCGATCATTTGTGGATGCAAGGAACACTCCGCCGAGTGGCGGCGGTGCTCATGCATGATGAGCAAATTTACTTTGCCGACTGGGAACCGCCACGCAGTTTGATGAACTGTTTCAAGCAGCGGGCGGACGGGATGATCATGTCCCTGGAGCTGCTTGAGATTGCGTTCGGGCTCTGCACCTTTGATCACTTCTTGCGGTGGTTCGCGCATCGGCTCGAGGAAGGCGCCTGGCGGCGCGGCCGAAACTAACTGCAGCAGCTTTCGTACCCGCCCCTTCCATCCCCAACATTTGGATGTTTTTTCTTTGGATTCTGGCAGCACGGCGCTCTGCCCCGCCGCTCCCCCCCCTTGCCGCCGGCAGTTTGAGCAGCTCTGGGGCGAAGAGGCGTGCAGGTGAGTCCTGGCTCTGCCCATCGCTCGGACGTCCATTCCCTATGCATTTTACGTTTTCCTGCGCTGACTTATTCGAAGGATGGTCCAGATGCTCCTCGGTGGTCTTCGCCGAAGAAAAATGCGCACGTCCGAGCGATGCCAAAGACTTGCGAGAAACCCAGATTTTCCTTCGGCCCTTGCCAGGCCCCTCGCCCACGGCCCTCCCATGCAAGTCAACTTGCCTGAGCCTTCTGGGAAGCTACGGTCGGAAACTTTTGGTCCGCGTGTCGCCGCGGCGGCCCCGGCGACGCGCTGTGCCCTGCGAGCGGATAGCGTGCCGCTCTGCTCCGCAGGGCGGGAGGCTGGGAACTGTTCGGGATGTTGACGCCTGGGACTGGAAGTGGACAGCGTGTCGCGCCGCAGCCAGTGGTGGGGCAGAACCAGCGGAGCGACACGCTATCCCTCAGTGTCCGACCGTGCTGGACAATTATTTCCTATTTCGTCATCGTCGCCGTCGTCGTCGTCGTCGTCGTCGTCGTCGTCGTTGCCGTCGTCGTCGTCGTCGTCGTCGTCGTCGTCGTCGTCGTCGTCGTCTTCGTCGTCGTCGTCGTCGTCGTCCTTCAACGTCGGCGGCACCGGCCGCAAGGCCTCCGCAATTTCTTCCGCCGATTCAAACCCAGACCCCGACGTCATGAGTTCGACCCCCAGAGGTCTCGACACATTCCCTGGGGCCGGTTTTCATCCTGTGCCTTTTTTTCACGGCACCGGGGCCCGGCGAAGGCTCCCAAAGGCCGAAAATAGCGAGCCCCCCTTTTTGTTGTGTTTGTCCCCGCCTGTGCTTCTTCAAGTGCTTATACATGTAGTTCGGTGGCAGCTCATGCGGGCTTCCGATGCCATCCTGCTGGCTCTTACGAGTCGTCGCTAACCTGCGCGACTCGACGCCAGTGGACGCTAAACCGATGCTAAATCGACGCTGAGTCGGCGCTTTCTCATCGATTACCAGACGCAAGCTCACGCTCATTCACTCGAAAGATGGAGTAACGAGGACGTGCAAGGCTCACGCTGGGCTCGGCGGGTCTCGAGGACCGCCCCTCGGCGCAGCCAACGTGCGCGCCCTTCAGCAATACCCTGGTGTCGCCGCCATGGTGCGCGGCGGGGGCCCGCTTGCCCAAACCACCCAGCAATCTTCAGAACTCTCCTGCGCCCAACGGAGGGATGGCTTGCAAGGGCCCCGCGAGCCGCGCCCGCAGCCATGCAAGGCTCCCGCGATGTGCCCCGTCGTGATGCTCCCGGGGGCGTTCAAGAGGGGGGCGCCCAAGAGGTGGCCAGCGGCACGTGCGCGGCCCAGGGTGGGGACGGGGAGGTTTTGAAATGAGGCGCCCCGACATCGGGTGAGATACCATGGCCTCCGCCCTGATACCCCCCCTTGTCGTCCCCTCTTGGCCTCCTCCTTCCCCTTCTCCTCCTCCTCCTCGTCCTCCTCCTCCTCCTCCTCTTCCCCTCCCCCTCCCCCTCCTCCTCCCTCTTCTCCTCCTCCTCCTCCTCCTCCTCCTCCTCCTCCTCCTCCTCCTCCCCCTCCTCCTCCTCCTCCTCCTCCTCCTCCTCCTCCTCCTCCTCCTCCTCCTCCTCCTCCTCTCCTCCTCCCCCTCCTCCTCCTCCTCCCCCTCCTCCTCCTCCTCCTCCTTCCTCCTCCTCCTCCTCCTCCTCCTCCTCCTCCTCCTCCTCCTCCTCCTCCTCCTCCTCCTCCTCCTCCTCCTCCTCCTCCTCCTCCTCCTCCTCCTCCTCCTCCTCCTCCTCCTCCTCCTCCTCCTCCTCCTCCTCCTCCTCCTCCTCCTCCTCCTCCTCCGCCTCCTCCTCCTCCTCCTCCTCCTCCTCCTCCTCCTCCTCTCCTCCTCCTCCTCCTCCTCCTCCTCCTCCTCCTCCTCCTCCTCCTCCTCCTCCTCCTCCTCCCCTCCTCCTCCTCCTCCTCCTCCTCCGCCTCCTCCTCCTCCTCCTCCTCCTCCTCCTCAGGTCCACCCAGCCGCCCGCCCCGCGGCCGCTCCTCCGCGGCCGGCGCCGCCGCGGCCCGGCGCGCGAGCCCGAGGCCGGCGGGGACGAGGGCGCCGAGCCTGCGGCGCGGGGCGGAAGCCGCGCCGGGTGCGCGGCGCCGCAGCGGGCGCGCGGCGCCGCGGCGGCGTGCGCGGAGGGGGGCGGACGTGTGGGTGCAGGAGGAGGAGGAGGAGGAGGAGGGAGGAGGGAGGGGGGGAGGAAGGGGAGGAGGGAGGAGGGAAGACTGGGGAGGAAGGGGGAGGGAGGAGGGAGGGAAGTGAAGGGAGGGAGGAGGAGGGAGGAGGGGGGAACTCGTCGAAACGTCGTCGCTGGGTGTGGTCCAGTGTGGGGCCCACCCCGCGTTCGGATCGTGCGTCGCTGGACATCCAGGTGTCGCGGCCAGCGAACCACGTGGCCACTCTCCTAGATGGCTGGCTTACGTCAGTGGGGACGTGCTGGTTTAAAGCAAGCTAGATCGTTAGGAAACTCCGGCATCGGTGGTGACGCGACTACCTGTGCGGACTGTGGTGGCCACGTGGAGCTCGATCCGTATCGTGTACTGGTGCCGAGTGCTGGTGCTGGAGGCGTGTCGGCAACTGCGCGTCGGCAAGTGGGGTAACTGGCGCAGCGGCTCGGGCATTGATGTTGCTTGCCCAGTCGCGCCCTTGCTGTGGGCCCAGCCGGAAAGCATCGGCCACTCTGGCCCAGCGCTGCGGAGTCGGTGGTGCTGGTGCTGAGGATGCTGCTGGAGCTGCGGGTGCTGTAGCTGCTTCGTTCCTCACTCCTGCCGCGCGGGCTGGCAACGTGATCGCCCGATCGGTGGAGCAGAGTTCTGATGTGCGCGGCCCATGAGGTCGTCCATTTTCCCGGCGAAGTCGCCGAAAATCTGCCTCATGAGGGTTGGGCGAAGCCGATGAGGGCGATGAAGTGCCCGCCCAGCTCGACCAATGGCTCTGGCCTGCAGCCAGGAGCCGTCAGACGCAGCGCTAAGAGCTGCTGCTGTTGATGCTGGCGTTAGTGCTGGCCGCGTAGCTGCCGAAGCTGGAGTCGGCTGGCCGCCGTTCCAGGGATCGGCTTCCTGCGCAGGGTCACAGTTGGCGGGTCCCAGTACCACGGGTTCGGGCACCACGTGAGTTCCCGGTCATCAAGACCGAAGAAGCACCTGGTGCTGGTTGTTGGGCGGCTGGTCCAGGCGCTCCGTGGTGTCCCAGGTGCGTGAGTAGTGAAGATGCTGGCGTCGGTGGTGGTGCTGCTGCTGAGGCTGGGGTGTTGAGGAGTAAGGTGCGCCCTTGCTGGCGCCGACGGGGGCATTCGCGCGCGAGGTGCTCCTCCGAATCGCACTCGTGGCGCTTGAAACGTGTCCCGTCTGGGCCCAGTTCTTTGCTTTGTCGGCCAAATCCCAGCCCGCTAGTCCTGCGTCTGCTTCCTGCGCTGCGCCCGCCCTGCCCGAAACCGGCGAAAGTTTCGCGGGGGTTGTTGTCGGACAAGTCGGCCAGGAAGGCGCGGTCGCCGATTCCGCGGCCCTTGCCTGTGCGCTTGATGGCCCCCCGCGCGCGGTATGTGGGTTTGTTGTTGTTGGAGCGGCGCCGTCTGGGCCTGGCGCGCTCGTGGGCCCCGAGGAGGGGGGCGCCGCGCCGTTCCACAGAAACTTCTTGCAGTTCGGGGTCATCGGCAGCGATTTCTCTGCCGGATGGGCGGATGGTGTTGGAGTCGGTGTCAGAGGCGAAACCTGCTGGTGGACGTGCCGCCTGAAGTGCTGGGGCTGTGTCGGTGTGGGCAGCCAGCATCTGTGCTTGAGGTGGGCTCGGTGCTGCTCCTGGGGCTGAAGGGCCATGCCATCCCAGCTCGATTCTGCTCCTGTGCAATCGGCGCTCTGATCCTGATCGCGCGCCGGCGTGCCCGTGAACGCTTGCGCGGCCAGGGCAATATTGCCCTGCGAGCCTTCGATCATGCGCCAGAAGTCTGCGGTGCCCATCATGCGTGGCCATCGAACTTTTCCAGCCTTTTTAGCCTTCGAAGAAAAATTGCCCATCATGTGTGCCAGCTGTGGCGCGTCCGTCGGGTGGGCCATGTCGTGCGGCAGGATCATGTTGGGCTGGATGTTCGACGCGCCTGCCGCGCGCAGCCGGAGGCAACTCAGGCCCTCGCAGCCGATCATGGATTGACTGGCCTGCGGCGCCCTGTTGCGGAAGATGTCGAACCTGGTGAGAAGGTTATCGACGCGATCCTGCGGCAATGGGTTGAAGCTCATCAGAGCCGATGCCGCCTGCGCGCGCTCCTCCTCTCCAACTGGCTCCGCCGTTCGGCCGAGCTGTGCGTGGGGTGAGCCATGGGTGGCAATGGGTTGCCGTTGATGGACAGCCAGCGCCCGCTCGTCCACGCGCTCGCGAGAAATGCTGGCTAAGCGAGACGAGGCGTAGGCCGCTTGGCGAAACCCATTGAGATCTGCATTCGCCACTGACCATATCATCACCCTCCGCGCCCAAAGTCGGAAGGGTGCGCGAGCGTGCTGCTCGGGCCCCCAGGTGCGGAGGCGTCGCGTGTTGCCGCTGTAACCGCAACCTGCGCCCATGCAGGCGACGCAGCTGAGGGCCGCGACTATGCCCACTCCGATGGCATTCCATCCGGGGGGGACCCGCCTCCAGATGTCGAGGAGGCGTGGCCGTCCTGGTGCCCGCCGACGGCGGTGTTCTGGTTGTGGTCCTCGGAGCCGTCGTGGGTTTGTCGCTGGCGTGCTCCTTCCTCCTCATCAACGCATTGCGTATTTTCTTCTGCCGCGTGATTGGCACGCGGACTGCGCTCGGAGCACCCCGCCACGTAGTGGCGAGAAGATTCGTCGTGCGTCGTGTTGTCGCTGTACCGCGCACTGCCAGATGTTAGATCGTCGAGACGAGTCTGCATAGGGATCCAGGTCTGTCAGGAAACAGGGAGTGCGCAGGTAGCGCTGAGGGTCTTGCACCGGAGAACCGACAATGAGTAGTCCCATGCTGTCCCCCAGAAGGGTTGCAACGCAATTGCCCGACACTCCTTCCTCCAATTCCCACAACGTAGATGCGGAGTGCTCGGGTCGCCTTGCCGACGCCGACGATATGAGCGTCAGACCGAACGGCTGCTCGACATAGTCGGTTATTCCCACATGCGGATGCGATGAGGGCAGTGCGTCCTTTTCCTCTTTGCGAACAGCTCGGGGCCCCGTTCCGACGCCGTGAGCGTGAAGTCGGACCGCTCGACGGTCTGACGCTGACGGCGGCGCTCACAGACGAGTGCTGTGACGACGAAGGATTCCTGAGTATCTCGAACACAATTCGAAAGTGCCCGGGGGTGAATGTGGATGGCGGGGGTCACCGTCCTTGGTGTAGATGTACTTGTCCAGGTCGTGGTGCTGGGTCTCCTCGGCCGGTCCTGACGGCTGGGTAGACGGGACCCCGCTGGCCCCTCGAAGCTCGGCGCCTGCCGAGACGAGGTGGACGAGCAGCACCGTGGTGAAGCGGAATGCAGAGCGGGTCGACGTTGACGTCAATGTAGACCGCTCGCCGCCTGCGGGGATGACAACCTGGCGGGCCATGGCGGCGAGTGGTCGCGGGGCGAGCTGCTCCGCTACCAACTAGAAATGTAAACCGGCGGGTGAAAGAAACATTCTTTATCGTAGATTGGATGGTGTGGCTAAGAGCGGTATATGTTTATTATTGCGGGCGGGCGGCATGCCTATAAACCAACTGACAACGGACAACAAGGCCCACCACCACACAACATACTTGCAGACGGCAGAGGTGACTTACCGTTCGAGTGGAGGAAGGGAAGGAGGAGGACGAGGAGGAGGAGGAGCAGTAGAAGGACAGGGAACAGGATGATGAGGAGGAGAACGAGAAGGAGGAGGAGGAGAAGAGGAGAAGGACGAGAAGGAGGAAAAGAGACGAGAAGGAGGAAAAGAGAGGAGGAGGAGGAGGAGGAGAGCGGAGGAGAGCGGAGGAGAGAGGAGGAGGAGGAAAGAGGAGAGAGGATAGAGGAGGAGGAGGAGAGAGGAGGAGGAGCAGGAGGAGAGGAGGAGGAGGAGGAGGAGGAGGAGGAGGAGGAGGAGGAGGGAGGAGGAGGAGGAGGAGGGGAGGGAGGAGGAGGAGGAGGATGAGGAGGAGAGAAAGAGGGGAGGAGGAGGAGGAGGGGGAGGGAGGAACAGGGAGGATGAGGAAGATGGAGGAGGAACAGGAGCAGGAGACGGAGGAGACGGAGGAGGGGGAGATGGAGGAGGAGGAGAAGAACACGAGGAGAAGGAGGAGGACGAGTAGGAGGAGAAGGAGCAGGAGCAGGAGGAGGAGGAAGAGGAGGAGCAGGAACAAGAGGATGATGATGATGATGAGATGATGATGATGATGATGATGATGATGATGATGATGAGGAGGAGGAGGAGGAGGAGGAAGGAGGAGGAGGAGAGGAGGAGGACGTGCGACGGGGCGTG